>JASPKZ010000002.1:922500-1522500 GCA_030220185.1 Diploptera punctata
CAGGCTATGTCCTAGGAGTAAATACAGCCGTTACGTAGGACTGACAACCTGACAGATATTGCTAGAAAGGTCTGAGCCTTAACCTCCTTCTACCCAAGTACGTCTAAGGCTTGTTGTGACATTATTATATCTTAATTATCAAGTATATAACTTTTTTGTAGATAACGTAATAAAGAATGCGACATAAGTCATGCACATGGTTGCGGCACGATCAGAAACTCGATATAATGGTGGACATTTTTCAGGAACAAGGTATCTTGAAATCTAACCAACTGAAATTCAATTTAATAACTTACGCTAGGACAAATATAACGTTAGAATGAGTCAATTTTGTTAGCATTTTCGGTTAACTGACTTATTCTATATCTTCGAGTCAGTTTTGGGCTAATACGACTATAACGACCCCTCCCTCAATTTGGAGCACAAAACAAATTCTGCTTTAAAAAAATAACATCAAGTTGCGCTAAAGAAAGCTCCATAAAACGAAAAATAGAATTTGTCATAGTTCCACTCGAGAAGTGAAGAACCTCACTTCTGTATAAAAGTGTTATGTTCAAGTTGAACATTATTGGTTGTATTTGAAATTACAATAAAGCAGTGTAACTATCGGAGATTTGGGTCGAGCTGCAGTTAATTAATAGGTAAAGCTGGGTTTAACAGCGATGGCATTGACGTGCGAAACGCAACTTTAAGCCCGGGCAATCAGACTGACAGACGCCTCCCACCGGGTCCTCATCCTGACTGACAGATCACAATAGGCGTGCCTGTTAGACCTTAATTGGAAGCTGTAAGGATGATCTTCTTACCCCAGGACTGTCCAAAACTGCAAGTGGACCTCTATCAAAGTAATACTGTATCAAATTCTTTACTTCTTATTCACCACTGTGAATAAAATAATAATAATAATAATAATAATAATAATAATAATAATAATAATAATAATAACAATAAATAACAATAACAATAATAATAACAACATTAACAATAACAATTATAGTAATAATAATAATAATAATAATAATAATATTAATAACAATAAATAACAGTAACGATAATAATAACAACAATAACAGTAATAGTAATAATAATAATAATAATAATAATAATAATAATAATAATAATAATAATAACAATAACAATAATAATAATAACGCAGGAGGGAAAATTCTCTATAGGATCGTAACAGGCCTTGGACTAATACTTGGAAGGAAGAAGAAGAAGAAGAAGATGATAATAATAATAGTAATACTAATAATAATACTTAGGCCCTAATACTTAATACAGGCTTTCCACTTTACAGCAGTTTGCCTTTGATTCCTGCTTTCCAGAGATTCCTATATTCCCATTGTCCATCTTCCATACCCCTCTTCATCATGGCATCATATATTCCCTCATACCATGCTCTTCTACTTCTTCCCCTTCTCCTTCTGCCTGGTACCATCCAATCCAACACCTGTTTAGGCCACTGGTCTTCCGGCATCCGTTGTACATGTCCATACCATTGTAGAGCTCTCTTTGTTATCCTATCGATAACAGTTTCTTGTGCATCCATTTCTTGTCCGATATATGTATTTCGAATATGTTGTAGCTTGGATATTCTCATACTTCTCCGTAATCTATCCATTTCTGTCGCCAAGATTCTTTCCTGCATTCTTTCATTTATTGTCCAGCTTTCTGATCCATATGTAAGTATACTTTCTATTATTGTCTGTATAATCCCTTTTTTGTTTTTCTAATAATAATAATAATAATAATAATAATAATAATAATAATAATAATAATAATAATAATAATAATAATAATAATAATAATAATAATAATAATAGCAATAATGATATTAATAATAATGATATTAATAATAATAGTAATAATAATAATAACAATAATAATAGTAATAATGATACTAGTAATAATAATACTAATATTATTATTATTATTATTATTATTATTATTATTATTATTATTATTAGTAGTAGTAGTAGTAGTAGTAGTAGTTGTTGTAGGTTTGTAGGCCTATATTTGGAGACAACAATTAGTGAGAAAATAAATAAGGGTAAATCTGCAATACCAAAATTAAATGGCGTTTTTTGGGATCAGAATGTATGTTCTTAAACAAAAACATTTTTAAATATAGTAATAAGGAGAACAATGACATCGGAGCAGAAACATGGGAATTAAAATCTAGAACAATAAACAAATTAAATTATGCAGAAATGGATTTTTGTAGGCGTTCAGCTGGAATTTCTAGAATAGATAATACTATATTACGATGCGAGGTTGGGAAGTGGTTTTTATAGAATCGTCCGAGATTCTGTAAAACACTTCACGAACGTGGGTTCTACATTATTTTTTGCTATATGGCGTTTTCAGAATAATAAATAGGCCTAATAGTAAAATAATAAGATCTTTGTTGGAAATATTTGCGTTCATTATAAACAATTGACTAACGTTAACAGTGTGGGCAATGCTTATTAGTTGAAATAACAGGAGGCCGTGAGGCCAATTAGTGATAAAATAACAGGAGGCCGTGAGACCAATTAGTGATAAAAATGGCGGCAAAACGTATTTATTGTTTTATATTGTTTCAAATAAAGTTCAGTTCACTTAAAAAGACAGTGATTTGTTTCGTATAATGTATATTAACACTACCATTTGAATATTTTTTGTATGTAGGCCTACTACTGTACATTGTATGTAGTATACATAGAGGGCAGTGGTTTTACTTCTCACACGCGTGTTTGTAATATGTAATATTACAGTATAGTTATTTTATTACGGCATAGTTATTTAGGTTGGCAACCCCGAAATGTAGGAAGTTGAACTTTCAATCATAGTCGCCATTGCTGTAAATATGACAAAACGCACTATCGCACAAAAAATAAGAAACAGTGTAATTAAAAGATGAATGTTCAAACTTCAATTGAACATTTCATAAAAAAAAACATACAATTAAAATTGGTATGGTCACGTCGAATGAATTAAGAGAAGACGGATTCCCAAGGTGAGTACTAGAATTCGTGCCACTTCGTAAGAGTAGAAGAGGACGAAGACAGATTCCCAAGAAGATTACTAGAATGCGTGCAACTTCGTAGAAGAAGAAGAGGACGGCCAAAAATAACGTGGATTTATGGTGTTTTGAGCAGCATAAAGGAAAATGATTAGACGATGGAGATTGGAATGATAGAGAGATGGAGAAGAATTACAGTAGATTAATCAGGCTCAGGAAAAAGTTGAGAAACATTGTTAAACGTGCTAAATAATAATAATAATAATAATAATAATAATAATAATAATAATAATAATAATAATAATAATAATAATAATAATAATAATAATAATAATAAATAACATAATGATGATAATAATACGTACAAAGTGTTCCAAATTGATGAATACAATCTTTGAAACGTTATTTCTCAGCAACGAAACGAGACACAAATACAATTTTTGTTGTGTATGATCCACAAGGCACTGGAAAAGCATAGCAACACATTCATCGACCTTCACGTCTTTATAAACATCAATGGCGGAAATATTATCATTCCATGAACTAAGTGGATACTGAAGTGTTATTGGAAAGTGGAGAATGTTGCTGAAGTGCAACGACGTTGGATGGTTGAATTTGGGACACCACCACCAACAAGGGTAACAATAACAAGAATCCGAGACAAGTTTGAAGACGATGCAACAGTACTCTCGTTATCAGTCTAACGTCTCTTTCTTCCAAATCGACTTTAAACACATATTGCACCGTTCCATCGTCTTCAAATTTGTCTCGAATTCTTGTTATTTTTCCCCTTGTTGGTGGTGGCGTCCCAAATTCAACCATACAACGTCGTTCCACTTCAACAACATTCTCCACTTTCCAATAACACTTCAGTATCCACTTAGTTCATTGAATGATAATCTCGCCGCCATTGTTGTTTATAAAGATGTGAAGATCGATGAACATGTTGCTATATGCTTTTCCAGTGCCTTGTGGATCATACACAACAAAAATTATATTTCTGCCTCATTTCGTTGCTGAGAAATAATATTTCAAAGAGTGTATACATCAAGTTGGGGCACTCTGTATGTAATCATTTTACTTTTCGTATCTGACAAAGTTAAATCCGTGAAGACTTCATTTTCAATTCACCAAAGTTAAAAGTATGCAGATATCATCAGCGAAGAATTAATTTTAATTGAAACAATAACACATTATTGCCTTGGGGATCCTGGATCTAGCCATTCTTGATACATGTTCCTTCCAGTTTAGCTGATATCTAGAGATGTAGTCCAGTATTGGTGACACTGTCCAAATGGGAACGGTCACTTGGTCGATCTATGAAAAGATGACACGAAAACCGCTTTCTCAGGCCGTAACAGTTCTTCTAGGACTAATACCTGGCAGGATGATGATGACAATAACACACATATATAATATACAAATTATAATGTTCTGTAGGTACAAAATGAAACGAGTAATAACCATAGAACTTGATTATACAGTGTAAGCAAGTGTACAATAAGCTTATTATATAATTGTTAATAACTCGAGCACTCTCTCAAATAAGAAGGCACAGGGATAGATGGGTAGCAGAAATAATAACACTGATCAACATGATTTTTATCTCATTAGCACCAATAGTTGCACTTAATGCAATTTTTATCGTGTTTTCAAATATGTATTCTGAATTTCTCCTTCTCCCACAGTAATTTTTTTAAAATTTCAATTTCAATTAATGGATTTTAATAATCATTTTTTTAATAAACCTAGATTTCTTCCCGGAAAATCTTGGCGCAGTAAGCGATGAGTACGGGGAACATTTTCATCAGGATATTTCAGCTATGGAAAAGAGATATCAAGGCAAATGGAATCCTAAGATGCTGGCCAATTATTGTTGGACCATCAAGAGGGATGCTCCACAGGCAAAATATAGCAGAAAATTGTCATTTCTTACTTTTCTAGGTGAGTCCGAATGTTCGAATATTGTGTAGTTACGAATGTAGAAAACGTTAAAGTGCTTGAAATTATAAATGCCTGTCTCTCGGAAACCTTGCATGATGGAGAAAAACCGATATCATATTTGAATTCAGGAGAAAAAATACTATCAGAATGACATATTTTTCTTTCTGAGACAAAAAAAAAGTTTGTTTTGTTGCTCAGTGTAATCGGCACTAAAAATGATATAATAATTAATCGACATTGTTAGTAATGTTTTAACCTTATCAAAAAATATTAGACTAAAACTTAGGCCTATAGCACTATGTGCCTCCCAGCTTTAATGCACGACAGTGAAATGTGGATTTTGAAAACCTCTGACGACTCAAGAATTAGAGGATCACATAGATGGAATGAGTAAGGAGAGATATCCATTGTTAGCAAGAAATTATCAAGTTGGAAGACCTAGAAGACGTTGGGCAGATGCATTATGAAGTCGGAACGGGCAATTACCTAATCCCTGGAGTGATGATGATGATGATAAAATAAAATTCATGAGAAAAATCAATCAGCCTATACTTGGAACGATCACCAGGAGTAATGAAGTAATTTTAACTGAATTAAAGACACCCGTGTTAGATAAAATAAGTTAAGTAAGTAAAGTGATCCCACAACAGGCCCGGAGGCCCTTGGGGTAGTAGAAGGTTAAGGCTCCCACTTTTTCTAGACAATCGGCACTTTATGTCAGCCGGGTTGTCAGCCCTGCGTGACGGCCGCCTTTACCCCAGAACAAGCGTCCGGTACTCATTTCCGTTAGAGGCTTAGTCGACCCTGCCGTCAGAGGGTTAGGGTCAGTTTAAAAATCCTGACCCCAACGGGACTTGAACCCTCGACCCTCCGGCTTGTAGCTCAGTGCCTTAACCACTACGCTACGGCGTGCCCCCTTTTAGATAAAATATCATTATAAAGTAAGCCTAATTCTTGAATAAATTTCAGTGTTTCCATTTAATGAATTAGGTCCACCGCTGTGGTCTCGAGGTAGCGTGCTGCCTTGTCACGCAGCGGGTAAAGTATAGACCTAAAATAACTGTAAGGAATAAGCCCTGTAGAGATTGATTATAATTATTTTCTAATAAACCGTGATGAGCCCAAGTAACCCGGGTTCGATCCCCGCTCGGGGCAGTTTTTCTTGGTCAGGTTTTTATCGGGGTTTTTCCTAACCTGTAAGACAAATGTCAGGAAAACTTTAAGGCCCAAACGGTCCCCGAAATCATATGGCCATCATCATCATCATCATCATCATCTTTATCATTATCATTATCATCATCATCATCCTTCACCGGTGTGGAAAGCAACGGGAAGCTACCACACCTACAGTTCCTAGTAAAGCTGCAAGCATAGCATGAAAATGCTATGATTGCAGTGAAGGACATGCCTTCGGGCAGAATTACTATGGATGGTTACGTCGCGGTACGTGGAATAATGTACAAATATGTATATATATACATATATTTATTTATTTAATGAATTAGAGTATACTGTAGGCTACAAGCAAGTGTTACTTAAAATTGATATTTGTACATTATTCCACGTACCGCGACGTAACCGAGTGATTAAGGCAAGAAGCCTTGGCAAGAGCTATGGGACTTGCGCTGGTTCGAGTCCCCATGGTGAAAGACATTTCTTCATGGAATTTCGGTCAGTATGGGACCAACATCATGAGGCATTTGGATAGCTATAGTAGCGGCTCCAGATTGAGAAAACATATATAACGGCTGGGGACCCAACATGCTGGCCATATGTCACCCCTACACTGGCTGAATGATCGTCTACCTCTGTGATTAACACACGTGGATGTGAGGCCACCAGCTGGCTGGTAGGCCAAGGGCCTTCTAGGCCTCTCGCTCGATGAAGGTTATTCCATTCTGCAGGATACATAATTACTAAGTCGGTCCCGGTGATTTAGTGGTTACTAAACTCATCTGGTTCTGAAATTATCAGTTTTAAACCAGGTCGATTCCGATAGATTTTATGGGAATAGTAATACCTTCGGAAAGGAAGTAGGCCTAGGCCTACGTATTTTTTTATATTTTTTATTATATATAATTTTCCTTATTAGAGGATCGCCTCAAGGACAAAGTGATACAGACAATTAATTTTTGAAGTTGATGAAATACATTTTGTAAATACATTTAAAAATTTCAAATTGTAATTGAAGTAGGCATATACATACTATAAAGAAGAAATTTTGTAAATAGGCCTATGGTTTCTTAAAATTGGAATTGATCCTCTAATGGCAGCAATGGGAATTTTAGAAAGATACTCCCTGTCCAAATCTAAGGAATTCCAAAATTTAGCTAGGAATCCTGGTATAGTACCCCTTGCCCCGATCATCAATCCTGTGACAGTTATACTATTTAATTGGTATTTATCTTTGTAATAGTCAATTGTTGGCTCATTTATGGCTTTCTTTTTACAGTCAACTTCCTCAGGTTGGCCACTATGAGTCTCAAAACGGATTGTGGGATCTAATATCATACAAATTTTAGAAGATGGTCTAAATGCAATAATATCTATTCGTGTATCGAAGATTTACGGCGCGTAAAAAAAACCTGAAGACTGAGATATGAGGTCTCTATTCCTAATTTGTCGATCCTTCCAAATCCAGATTTTAATTAAAGTGTTTTTAAATATGAGACTAATAAATCATCTTTTTTTTCATATTTTATGACGGATTTAAGATAATTTTATGAATATAATTTGACTGTTTTGAGAGATCTTGAATGGTGGACTACACACAGTGAATATTTGGCAATGTTGAACGCATCTTCATGCTTTTTGTATACACACCTCATCTTGACATGGGTGCTGTCAGTGGCGGAATGTTTACTTTAATTCAGAAGTCTTCTGTAACGACAGAATACCCAAGTATCACATGTTACAAAAAAGAACAAAGCTGTCATTCTGATTTCCACTATGCATCACACCAAATGTATCGATAGCGATACAAAAAAGCCGAAAATAAAGCAATTCTGTAACATGGCCTAAGGTGGAGTTGATTCCTTGGATCAGAAAGTTTCAACCTATTCTACTGCTTGAAGGACGAGACGATGGCCAATAATGATATTTTTTGCCATAATAGAAATCGCCAGAGTAAATAAATGGTCAAATACTTATGACAAACAGAAAAGAGGCAAAATCCATTACCAGGCGTCAATTCATTATTGCTCTCGGAAAATCACTTGTGCATCCTGAACTTGTTCGCAGAAGTAGCATCAAGGAATTGCCTCGTGAACTCCGGCAGATGATTGCGAAAGTTGGTGGTATATCGGGCCCAAGTACAGAAAAGGAAGCAGGGCCTACCGTGACCTCAGGAAAAAGGAAAATATGCTTTTCCTGTCCTCGTGGTGGGATAGGAAAGCTGGAACAAATTGTGAAATGTGTATGAAACCGCTATGTGCAGGATGTGCTAAAAAAATCTGTCCTGACTGTTTTTGAATAACATTGGCAATTTACGTATATGATGAATGGAATTACTACTCAGTTGGAATTATGATGCAGTACTATAAGTCTCCTGATTAGAGTGATAGGACAATTTATTACAATTATTTTTCATAGTCCTAGAGTGATTATTGAGATTTACCAAGTTTCAAATTCCAGTTATTTGTTCTACTGTTTTGTTACTAAATGATGCAAATTAATTAGATTTAATATTGTTGTACATGAGTAATTGATCTTGGTTTACTATATTAGAGTAATTCCTATATGTTGTTTATTATGTAGCTAATGTATATGTCTGAATGTACAATCTGTATCCAAATATATTTTTTAATGCACTCCAAGAAAAATAAATTAAATTCTGTTATTTAGACGTGATGTACTTCGTTGAAATTAGGTGTGAAGAGCTTGTAATTTATTAGGTTACTGTATTATGTTAGATATAGTCAAATGCTAATGTCCAAATGAATGCATTTCCTTTATTATATTATCAGGGTCATAATGACCCCACCCTACCAGTTATGTAACAGAAATTTCACCCTACCAGTTGAGTGTTAACATTTTCTGACCAGAAGTTAAACTACTCTTCAAAATACAGACTATCAGATTCTATGGTCTTGAGCCATCTTTCAGCGAGGTTTTCTCGCTATGATAGGCCTACCAGTTTATACTTTGTGATGCGAAGAATTCGTTGAGAACCACTTCCGCAGCTTCAATGTTTTGAAATTTCATACGATAAATGGGATATATTGAGCAAGTGGAGAGCTTCAAATACTTGGGTTGTACTATCAGTAGTAACATGAACTGCGGTCGAGAAGTAAAGCAGAGGATAGCAATGGCAAAAGAAGCTTTTAACAAGATGAGAAGCATTTTCTGCGGACCTTTGGCAAAATAATTACGGAAGAGGCTAGTGAAGAGCTTTGTGTGGAGTGTAGCATAGTATGGTGCAGATATTTGGACATTACGACGGAATGAGGAAAAGCGACTGGAAGCTTTTGAGATGTGGATATGGAGAAGAATGGAACGTATAAAATGGACAGACAAAGTAAGAAATAAAGATGTGCTAGAAGAACAATGCTGGAACTCATAAAGAAGAGGAAAATAAATGGGATTGGCCACTGGCTAAGAAGAAACTGCCTGCTGAAGGATGCCCTAGAAGGAATGGTCAACGGAAAGAAAGTTACAGGCAGAAAAAGACATCAGATGATAGACAATATTAAAATAAATGGTTTGTACTCGTATACATTACAAAAAGGAAATCTGAGTTAAGAAAAGAGTGGAGAATGCTGAGTTTGCAGTGAAAGACCTGCTCTTGGGCAGAACACTATGGATGAATGGAAATGGGAGATATGGATAAAGACAGATGATAATCTGAAGACGCAATATTGGGGCTATGAACTGTGAGTGGTAGCAGTTAGATTTCTTCAATTTGGTGAATTTTTGTCATGGTTTTACATTCAGTATGGGGTCTCGCATTGTCCTACAAGATAACTCTATTTGGATTAAATAATAATTGGCATTCTCGTATCAAAATGTAATTAATTATTTCCAGTTGTTAAGAATAAAGATACGCATTGACTACACGCCCGCGTCCTTTTGAAACAAACTCCAAGTGAATCACACCTTTAAAATTCCACCAGTCATAACACATTAGATTAAAAACTGACATTACTTATGAACCGACTGCGGGGAAATAGTACCGAATTGTGAGGTTACGAATAAACGAACTTAGTTTGTTTACAAAATGCGAGCGAATGACTCAGGAAATATGAAAACAGACGACAAGCTGGTAATGCCTATTGTTTTGTGCACATGAAATAGTGTGCTTACTCTCACAGCTGGTACATTCTACAAACCTACATATTCATAACTATATTAATTTACCAACTCGTAAACCATGTTTTTAAAATTATAAATATTTTAAAATAAAAATGTAAGTACCTTTTTTATATCCGTCTTGCTCGACTAGAATGGATTTTTGTTAAAACAAACTTTGTTAATTATTAAAATCTTGAAGGCCTTTCTAAACTAGTTTCGGCATGCCGAAGATGAAACATGTTTTGAAAGGCCTTCATGATTTTAATAATTCACGAAGTTTTTTGAACAAAAATCCATTCTAACTAAGGAAGACGGATATAAAACGGTACTCATATTACACTGAGCAACAAAAAAAAAATGTTTTTTTTTCTCAGAAAAAAAATTGTGATTCGGATAGTACTTTTTGTCCTGAATTCAAATATTATATCAGATTTTCTCCATCGCCCAAGGTTTCCGAAAGACAGGAATTTATAATTTCAAACATTTTAATATGTTCTACATTCGTAACTACAAAATATTCGAACATTCGGACTCACATAGAAAGTAAGAAATGACGATTTTCTGCTATATTTCGCCTGTGGAGCATCCCTCTTGATGGTCCAACAATAATCGGCCAGCATATTAGGATTGCAATTGCCTTGATATCTTTTTCCCATAGCTGAAAACCATTTGAGTTAACTCATTTGGTTTTATTTTACAGTGGAAAAATGGACGAAAAAAGTTTATTAAAAAAAAGAATTATTTAAATCCATTAATTGAAATTGAAATAAAAAAACTGTGGGTGATGGAGAAATTCCGAATACGTATTTGAAAACACGATAAAAAACTGCATTAAGTACAACTATTGGTACTCATGAGACAAAAATCATGTTGACCAGAGTTATTACTTAAAACATTAAAAAATAATACGTAACCTCATTTGGGAAAACATTGAATTTTAAAAATATTGATAATTTGTCAACACTGAAATGAATAGTTACATTGCCTATGTTAACTGTAACTACTATGGTTGTGACATAATTGCCGTACTCCCTCTATTTTAGTTTACATTTACGTGGCACAGTATTTGTCAACAAGTAAACATACAGTTTCCGTACTATTTCCCCGCAATCCGCTTATGAGACAGTTTAATATATGTCCAAAACACTGTAATATTTTTCGTGTATCAGTTATAATACAACTTTATCTATAGGCCTATTCCTTAAACATTTGATTTTTATATTATTTCCATGACTTTGTAGTCAATCTTCTGAAGAAATATAATTCAACAACTCTATTTTCCTTTCTGTAGGCTAGAAGTAGAGGCTATTTACTGTCTGCGTTTCCCCCCCCCCATTAAATATCATGCTCCCCACTGTTGTTTTATTGACTATTTAACTCATGCCCCAAATGGGAGTCAATGACCAATCACATTCCAATGATTTTTTATTTACAACCAATCACAGTCGTGTTTCGCCTAAAATTTACCAACTAAATTTTATCGTAATAAAGAAAGCACCTCCATTTTAACATTCTGAATAGGTCATAGCATTATTTTGCAGTGATTGACCCTCCGAGAAATACGGCTACCAGATTGTATATAAAGTGCATGAATGTCAGCAGAAAGCGCATGTGATAGTTAATATAAAAACATTTGTAAGAATTGATTATACCAAAAAAAAACACTGTTTGCACTTTCTTAAACGAATTATTTTCCAGGGAATGACGTTGCAGAAAAATATAATTGACATATTTACATCGTAGGACATAACATTAATTAATACCTACAACGTTTGTTATAAATTTCTTCACTAGGGTACATCCTTACAATATTGCGTTCCTTTGGCAATAAATAATATTGTGATCTGATTGCAGTAATGAACAAAGGAAGGAAATGAAGCGTACCAATCGTTTCTCATTTGTTTTCAAACATCACCGTTTACATTTTGTATATAAATATTTTAAAATAACTATAGTTAAATAATGATTTGTGAGTAAACAGTTTAATTTTATGCGTTAAATAATCCTAACAAATACCACTTTTGATTTCCAAATTCTCTAGATAAATTCACTCATCACTTCGTGAGTCGTGAATTTATCGATAATTTGGAAATCACTTGTGGCATTACTTATGATAATTAAATATTAGCAATGACGACAACAACAACAACAAAGCAAGAGTAATAGAAGGTAAATGGGCTCATAACGAACATCTCATTTTATCTACTTTACGCTGTCTTTTATATTTATATAAATGCGAGATTTAAAACTTTTTGTAATTTAAAATATAGGTAGGCCTATAGCTCTTTTAAATAAATGAACGCCCATAATCTTAAATACAAAGTGTCTTATCTTTTGTATTGTAGATTATATAAAAATCTTAATTTCGTAAAAAAAACTTTTTTTTTTTAATTGGACATCAAAATATATTCGTTCAACAAGTGTCTTATCTTTTGTATTGTAGATTATATAAAAATCTTAATTTCGTAAAAAAAACTTTTTTTTTTTCAATTGGACATCAAAATATATTCGTTTAACAACTCAACATTTCTTATAACTAGGGAACAGATTTTTTGGGCAAATCGTTTTTTTTTCTTTTTGCCTAGAGATGAACATACCAAATTGTTAATTATACTGGATGAGAACTTCAGCACAGATAGGCCTATATATAATTTTATTTGACATAAGAACACATTGTCTTATTTTTATGTAAATACATATTGTTTAAAAAGTTATTTATTTTTACACAGTTTTACAGTTTTATTGTATTTTTTCAGAAACATGTTTTTAAAATATTTAATTATAGGCCTGTGTATTATTAGCATATGTTTTTATATACTCTTCTTCTTCCTTTCATGTGATATACCTAGTGGTCTGTTACGGTCTCAATCCAACGTTTGAAGGGTCTGCCCAAAGATCTCTTGCCTGGTGGCTGGTAATTTAAGATCTGACGTGGTATTCTTGTTCTGCTCATTATTCTTACGTGAGATTTCCAGTTGTTTATGTATTTTTGTACATATTCCATGACTGATTCTGTTTGCAATTCTTTGAGAATCTCAGAATTCCTTTTATATCTTCGATGCAATATGTTAGGTTTTCAGTTCATTATACTCCATATGTTCTTCGTGGAGACATGATACTCCTCTAGCAGGAATTTCTTAACCAAGTCTACTTGAGTTACGCTCATTTCCCTACAGATGTCATTGAATGACATGTGGTTGCGTATCGCCTTAATGAGACATCTACTTTTGACTTATGTTGCCTATTTGGAAGTTTAATGCCTTTTTTATTTTTTTATGGATATTTTTGCTATTATCATCATCATCTTCAAGGTATGGGCCCATTGGCCCGTTCCGCTCCCCGCTGCACAATATGCTGCAGATCGTTCTTCCAACATCGTTTCAGTCTTCCTACATTTCTTCGGCCTTTAGTTTTTTGTTGCTATTATTTGCGTATTAAAATTGTTAATCAATGAAAAAGAGATAAAATATACGAATCTCAATATATAAATATGTATTCATGGTGTTAAGAGTAACAGTTCTGTTGATATGGAATCGCCCACAATAACATGAATTGAATAAGTATGTACGTAATCACTTCAGTGGAAGTAGAACAATTCTCTTTCATTATGAAAAAGTTTTCTCCGATTAGATTAGTTTAAAAAGCATCTTGTTTGTATCCATCCATCCATAGTAATTCTGCCCGAGGGCAGGTTTTTCACTGCAATCATAGCATTTTCATGCTATGCTTTGCAGCTTTACTAGGGAATTGTAGGTGTGGTAGCTTCCCGTTGCTTTCCACACCGGTGAAGGATGATAATAATGGTGATAATGATAAGGATGATGATGATGATGATGGCCATATGATTTCTGGGACCGTTTGGGCCTTAAAGTTTTCCTGACATTTGTCTTACAGGTGAGGAAAAACCCCGATAAAAACCTCACTCAGAAAGACTGCTCCGACCGAGGATCGAACTCGGGCCCGCTGCGTGACAAGGCAGCACGCTACCTCGAGATCACAGCGGTGGACCTTGTTTGTATAATGTAACGAAAATATTAAGAGTAAGTACCGAAATGTGAAGCAGATGCGCATTAAATCTCTCCATGGCGCGACACGCCTAGATGGTCCTTTTGCCTATCAACAGGCTGCTGGCCTCACATCTACATGTATTAATCACAGAGGTAGACGATAATTTTGCCAGTGTATGGGTAACATGTGGTCAGCATGTCGGGTATCCCAGCCGTTAGGCCTATAGCTGGTTTTCTCAACTTTGAGCCGCTACTTATTGTAACTACCCAAATGCCTCTCGATGCTGGGTGGGCACCGGTCCCATACTGGCCGAAATTTCATGAGAAAATTTCTTCCCCCATGGAGACTCTAACCTTAACCACTCGGCTCGGCGCGGGACAGAGGTTCTCTTAAGTGCAGTACGACACGGGACCCAGTGCTTCAGTTTGCCTCCGTCGGAAACCATGCTTCGGATTTTTAAGTTCTTAAAAATACATAGATTCCAGATAGATTTTAAACCGAATACCTCTCCAGAGGTTAGCATGGTAATCGTTAGTTCTCCAGGACAGATTAATATTATTTTTAATGACATTGTTTCATACAGTCAGAGCTGTGTGGAGTTAGCTAGAAACTTACTGAAAAAAGAAGGCAAATTGGGTACATCGTACGATACGCCACTGCTAATGGGTGACAGTATCTTTGAAGCGTGTATTCAGATGCAGATGCGACTTCTGCCTTTTGAAATTCAGCGACGACCCGTGGACACATGTCCATCACTCATATTTCTGACATAACAAGGGGGGATTCCCACAACTGTTTACCCACAAACATCTTTTCATCTGCCATAACATTACAGTATTCCGAAAACCATCCAAAATCCATCTTGTGTTCAGTTTTCTTTCTTCTCTTGAAAACATTTACACCAACTAGAAATATCGCATTGAACATTTCCTAAATAAAATGAACTGTGAAACTGTCACTATCTTTTCACAAAAAAAAGTTCTGTTCATGGTTGGCTCAATTTCCAAGTTGAAGTTTTCCCTTCACTAAATAAATATTGTTGAAATATTTAGAATTGTTAGCTACCCAATTCCAAAGTCACTCTTTATTAATATTTATTATTATAATTAACAATACACGAGTTCGTTTTGAAACTTTATTTAATTCGACAATTACAACAGTCATGCATAAAATAAATTGAAACTTTATAAAGCACATACAACCAGAAGCAAACAAATACAGATGAAACATAGACACTAAATATAATAGATTCAATTTTCATTCAGTTTATTTGAAATAAATCATTTTTAGAGAAATTTATGAACCAGTTTGTGAAAGTGGAGTAAGAAAAATAAGAAATAATCAAGAATAGAACATATTTCCAAAGGACAGGATATTGTAACATTTATAAAATCACTTAAAATGAGTTGCCTTAGACATGTTTATAGACGAATGAAAATAGAATGTCCAAAAATATATTAAATAATGTGATGCTTGGAAGTAAAAGAAGATATAGATAAAAAATTGGCTACTGCAATTAATGAGCAATTTAAAGAATGCAAAAAGATAGTCATGAGGATATATGGATGGAGAAGGATTCGTAATGCAGCCAAAGACCATTGTGGGCTTACAGAGTTGAGAAAGAATAATTATGATAATTACACTGAGCAACAAAACGTAAACTTTTTTTTTGTCTCAGAAAGAAAAATATGTGATTCTGATAGTATTTTTTCTCCTGAATTGAAATATGATATCGGTTTTTCTCCATCGCGCAAGGTTTCCGAGATACAGCCATTTATAATTTCAAACACTTTAATATTTTCTACATTCGTAACTACACAATATTCGAACATTCGGACTCACCTAGAAAGTAAGAAATTTCTGCTATATTTCGCCTGTGGAGTATCCCTCTTGATGGTCCAACAATAATCGGCCAGCATATTAGAATTCCATTTGCCTTGATATCTCTTTTCCATAGCTGAAACCATTTGAGTTAGCTCATTTGGTTTTATTTTACATTGGACAAATGGACGAAAAAACGTTTATTAAAAAAATAATTATTTAAATCCATTAATTGAAATTGAAATAAAAAAACTATAGATGATGGAGAAATTCCGAATAGGCCTACATATTTGAAAACACGATAAAAAACTGCATTAAGAACAACTATTGGTACTCGTGAGACAAAAATCATGTTGACCAGTGTTATTTAAGTATGCACAAGGAATAAAAAATGAAATGTTACTGATAAGTTGAGATATGTAAGGCAGAATAGTAGATGCAGCCTATATAATAGACTAAATTCGCTAATATTTTACGAATTAATTTTAAAATATGTTTTGAATTGAATAAATTCCGTAAACAAACTTCCAATCTCAGAAAAGTACGTAATCTTGTTACATAAATAAAATATCCTCAACTCGTGTCCAACTCAGGATCGGGTCGAGGAATGAGATGAGATGAAGCCCCTATATTTATAGAGGTCTGTGAACAACAAGGGTGCCGGCTGACCACTCCTGACGCACCGTCACAGGGGCGGATGAATGAAATGAAATGAAATGGACGAGGTTAGTATGGACAAATGGTGGAATTAAATTTGTGGGAGGGGAAAACGGGAGAAACCCCGACAAAAACCTGTCCAAGCAATTTTATTTCATATTATGTCAAATTATTATTAATACAAATATTAAATATTCTACTGCAAAAATAGCTGTAGACTGATATTTGTATTATATAATGTTTAAAATATTAGGATTACTTCACGATAAAATAGGAGTATATTTCCAAACAGTATCCTCATTGCCTGTAATGATTTATTTGTATGATATACATGGGATTCAAAATGTTATAAGAACAGATATAATAAATAGGCCTAATAGTTAAAAAAAACTAAAACAACACGCTTCATTAGAAAACCGAACTAAAAAATGAAAAATAATTTTTATTTCCAACATGCTTGGGATAAAATTAAAGTGGTCAACAAAAAATCATCTCCAACACATCTAGAATAAAACTAGAGCTATCTACAAAAAAATTACCATCATAAGTATGGGCTGTTCTATATCAATTAATATATTTGATAATAAACATATATTGGTAAAAGTAAAGTCTCTGAGAAGAAAAAGTAAAAACCATAAAAAGCGCCCCACGCGCTTGATGGTAAAATTATTTTTTGTTGTAGATAACTCTAGTTTTATTTAAGATGTGTTGGAGATTATTCTTTTGTTGACCACTTTAATTTTATCCCAAGCGTGTTGGATTTTTTTAAATTTTTAGTTTAATTGATTGTCATAAACCCATGTCCCATGAAAATTTAATTGCTTAATACTCTTCTAAAATAAATCCACCGGGCCGGATATGAACCAGCGACCTATGGATTACTGAAATTATATAGGCCTACCACTACAGTCCGCCGCTCTACCAACTGAGCTCTTACAACGATTGGCTAAAAAGTCCGCAACCTATTATACCGTTTTTTTTTTTTTGATTTTCTGATGATTCTGGCCAGGATTTTAGAAAACAATTATGATATTATTGTATTGTCATGGGTCCTTTACAAGTATACAAAATTTCAAGTCGATCCAATGTTTTTAAGTGGGTTAAATCTTGTTCAAGATTCCGTTACATAGATACAGGTCCGTTACATAGACAGATGCAGATAAAGCTAATATAAAGCGTGTAAAAATTATTGTGCTTATAAAACAAAAATAATCTGGTTACTCATGCGTAAGTAAATTATGTAATTCCTTCCACTGAGTGGTAACTTAACCACTACACCACCGAGGAAAATATAATTATCGTCATATATCCATCCATGCATAGTAATTCTGCCCGAGGGCAGGTCTTTCACTACAATCATAGCATTTTCATGCTATGCTTTGCAGTTTTACTAGGGAATTGTAGGTGTGGTAGCTTCCCGTTGCTTTCCACACCGGTGAAGGATGATGATGTTGATGATGGCCATGTGATTTCGGAGACCGTTTGGGCCTTAAAGTTTTCCTGACATTTGTCTTACAGGTGAGGATAAACCCCGATAAAAACCTCACCCAGAAAAACTGCCCCGACCGAGGATCGAACCCGGGCCCGCTGCGTGAGAAGCCAGCAAGCTACCTCGAGAGCACAGCGGTGGCCTTAAGAACAATTAATCCCAAGAAAGTGCAAAAATGTAACACAAAATTCTTCTTCTTCCTCTTCTTCTTCTTCACTTCACGGGCTAGGCAAAATGCTTGTTCCGCCTCACAGTTGTTCTGTCCATCTTTTGACTGGCCTTCCTACATTCCTTGAACCTCTTGGCTTGTAGTTAAATGCTGCTTTTTGTAATCTTGTTATGTTCATTCTTTCTACACGTCTAAACCATTTTTCTCTATACTCGTGGGGCACGCCGTAGCATAGTGGTTAAGGCACTGAGCTACAAGCCGGAGGGTCGAGGGTTCAAGTCCCGTTGGGGTCAGGATTTTTAAACTGACCCAAACCCTCTGGCGGCACTATGGCCCTGGGGTCGACTCAGCCTCTAACGGAAATGAGTACCAGACGCTTGTTCTGGGGGTAAAGGCGGCCGTCACGCAGGGCTGACAACCCGGCTGACATAAAGTGCCGATTGTCTAGAAAAAGTGGGAGCCTTAACCTTCTACTACCCCAAGGGCATCCGGGTCTGTTGTGGGATCACTTTACTTTACTCGTATTCTTTGATTTTAAAATTTAATGGATATATATTTAACTCTGTTCTTATATCTTCATTCTCTATCCGATCCATTCTTGTGCAGCCTTTTGTTCTTCTAAGGAAGTTCATTTCTACGTTTTGTATTCTACTTTGTTATTTTTTGGTCATTACACAAGTTTCACTCCCATAAAGTAATGCAGGAACTACCAATGTTTTATAAAACTTCAATCCAGTATCTCTTCTTGATTTGTTCTTTAATGTTCTATGTACAGTTCCACATATCATTTGAAATCTTGACAGTTTCACATTTATGTCTCATTCAGATTTTAACACAAAATTATTATAAACAATATTTGCTCTAAAACAATATCTTTGCAATTCAATGGAATATGTTAGTTTGTTTACTTGAGCACATTTTTTCTTATCAGAAATGATGTTTGAAAACTAAATCAGGCACGCTTTATAATAGCTATGTGCCACTAAAAGTTCACATATTGTGTGAACAACAAACGTTTCTACAATGTATTCGAACGTTTAACTGTCGATGCCGGCTTAAAAAAATACAAATCACGCTTCTTGAGTTTCGAAATAATAGGAACAGAAATTTATAATTTTCTAAAAATATGATTTTTTTTCTTTTCATGGCTGTTTGCATTTTTTTTCACGTGCACATTTTAAAATTAATCATATTTCATTTGCATTTTTTAATTTTCTTCTGTCCAATGACGCCAAATTATCTAACGACATTTTGTCATTCTCTGCTGGTATTGGTGGAATTTTAATCCACTTCTGAGATTGGGGCGCCAGGAAGGTGGAGTTTATGTAATCTTGATGATGCGATGGTAATAAATGATAAATTATATCGAAGGATCAGGAGAGTTTTTAAAATTAAACTTACTCTAAATTCCAAACTATGGGCGACCACAGCAATATTCCCTTTAAGGAAAATTTTCTGTGATGTGAACTCTGATCAGAAGCCCACGAGGCTGCTCACACAAGCCAATTATATAGGACTTATTGGAAAATATATGGTTAAAGCAAAACGCTACAATCAGGAAGGTCGAGGATTCGAGTCCCACTGGCGACCCTATAGTCCTGGGGTCGGCTCAGCCTCTAACAGAAATGAGTGCTTGTTTTGTGGGTAAAGGCGGCTGTCACGCAGGGGTGACAACCCAGCTGACATCAAGTGACGATTGTCTAGAACAAGTGGGAGCCTAAATTTCTTACTACCCCAAGGGTCTCCTAATGCCTGCAGTGGGATCACTTTACCTTTTACTGGAAAATATCCTCGATTTGATGTTAGGTAAGATGTTCAATAATATGAAGATAAAATTAAATAAAAACATAGTTAAAATAAGAACTTTTGAAAATTTAAAGATTTTTTATTAAGGATTTGCTCTACATGACAATAGTTATCCCCGGTCGGGGCAGTTTTTCTGGGGTTTTTCCTCACCTGTAAGACAAATGTCAGGAAAACTTTAAGGCCCAAACGGTCCCCGAAATCATATGGCCATCATCATCATCATCCTTATCATTATCATCATCATCATCATCATCATCATCATCCTTCACCGGTGTGGAAAGCAACGGGAAGCAGCCACACCTACAATTCCCTAGTAAAGCTGCAAAGCATAACATGAAAATGCTATGATTGCAGCGAAAGACCTGTCCTCGGGCAGAATTACTGTGGATGGACAGTAGTTATCCTTCAGCCCAAATGTATTTTGCTCCGCCACATATTTCTATCCTCTGCAACTTCTTCTTTGAGGTCTCTGCTGATCATGATCCTTCTCATTTTTCCCACCCATTGTTCCCTGGATTTACTCCTCCTTCTACTCCTCCTCCTCCTCCCCCTCCTGCCTTCAACATTCCAATCCAGATTCATTCTTGGGGTTCTATTATTTTACATCCTCTTCAGTTGTCCATACCATTTCAATCTTCGTTCTTCTATTACTTCTATAATATTATGTTCAACATTCGTTGTTTGTACATGACATTTACATTGCTACATTTATTGTATATTTAACTGTTTATAATTAGTATAGTGTATATCTATATTTGTCGAATATTTATTTGTATTTGTGCTGGTTGAGTGGAAGAGAGGGCCTTATGGCCTTAACTCTGCCAGAATAAATAAAGTATTATTATTATTATTATTATTATTATTATTATTATTATTATTATTATTATTATTATTATTATTTCTCTAATTTTCTGGTTTCTGATTTTCTCCTTTCTTAATTTTCTTGATGCCCATCGGCAAAAATCAATCTTTGTTGTCAATATTTTTTTTTTTTTGCTTGCTGTCTCCTACAGTCCAGGTCTCTCTACCATATAACATAACACTTTGTACTATTCATTTAAATATCAATGTATTGGTTTTATTTATATTTTTTACTCCATATTTTGAGATGAGTATACATTTTCACGGTTTCATATTATTTAAAACTCTATAGCGTACCAGCTGATTGCTGATCTCACATCCATATGGGACAATCATAATGGACAATGATCTAGACAGATTAGGGGTGGTTCTCAGCCGTTAACTTATACCTGGCTTTCTGATCGTTGAGTCGGTACTTATCTCAGCAATCCAATGATGCTAGGTGAACACCGACCCATTTTACTGACCTAAAAACCATGAAAATTGTTTTTCACCATGGAGATTCGAACCAGCATTCATACCTTAGGCCTCTCCGCCACTGTGCGATGGTCACATACTATTCAAATACAATTTTCGTTGCCAGTTAAGACACTTTTATTGGACATTTAGAATCAACAGCTATTTTCTGTGGCATGAAAATGGGGATAATACCCTGCAGTTTATAGTAATGATGTTTCAATGAACGCCTTACGGCTGTTTCTTGCAAATTAGAGTGTGTATAAAAAAGCTGCAATTTGCGACTGTCCACTTTATGATTTCGGGAGACAAGATCAAATGGACTGTGACTAATGAGGCCAGTTTTGCTTGCTAACACCAGTACTGCTTTCTTTGTTTTTCTCCTTCACTTCAAACTGGTTCTGAATATTATTTCTCCATAATTTGTGTCTAATAATAGTGATCTAACAAGCTCATGGAACTGCATTATAAATCTATTTATCATATTGATTAGAAATAAAAATTTACCGCAAACGTAAAAGAAATACACTTTTTTGTTCACTCTTAATTTAATCTCTCCCATTTTAGATAAGTTAAAAAACTCCTGGCGCGACAGGCCTAGAAGGCCCTTAGCCTACCATCCGGCTGCTGGCCTCACATCCGCATGTGTCAATTACAGAGGTAGATGATCATCCAGGCAGTGTAGGGGTGACATGTGGTCAGCATGTCCAGTCCCCCAGCCGTTATAGCTGGTTTTCTCTACCTGGAGCCGCTACTTATTGTAGCTACCCAAATGCCTCACGATGCTGGGTGGGCACCGGTCCCATACTGGCCGAAATACCACGAGAAAATTTCATCCTCCATGGAGACTCGAACCAGCGTAAGTCCCATAGCTCTGCGCCAAGACTTCCTGCCTTAACCGCTCGGCTACGGCGCGGGTCTTTTAGGTAAGTTACTTTTACGTGTTCCTTACCTCTCGGGACTTAAAGTGACACGACATGCTGGGATAGGACATTCACACTTATACATACTTTTTTGACCACACAAGGACATGAAAGACCTCCGTGGATGAGAGTTTAGCTCAATACGAGACATACCTAAAACAAGACATACCAATCACTAACACATTCACACTGGACAAAGTGAATATGATAGGATGATTGTGATGGCCAAATGGTGTTCAGGAACTCTTGGTCCTTAAAGGGTCTCGGCAATTTGTCTTACAGATAAAAAAAATCCCGAAAAAACCCCACCCAGAAAACATGTCCCGACTGGGATGGAACCCGGCCCTGCTGCGTATGAAAACAACGACACTATCCCGAGAGCACAGCGGGGAACTACCACGTGTGTTATTATATACTGTACAGTAAAAGGTAAAATGATCCCATTTCAGACCATAGGAAACTTCGCGGTAGTTGGAGGTTAAGGCTCCCACTATTTCTAGATAATCGGCACTTGATGTTAGCCGGGTTGCCAGCCCTGCGTTACGGCCGCCTTTACCACCAGAACAAGAGTCAGATACTCATTTAAGTTAAAGGTTGAGTCGATCCCTGGGCCATGATCCACCATAAGGGTTTGCTCAATTTAAAAATCCTGATCCCATCGGGACTCCAACCCTCGACTTCCGGTTTGTTGCGTATTGTCTTAACCAACTATGCTACGGTGTGTCCCGTATTATTATAGATATAATAAGTCTAATATAAACAATAATTGCATACATATTTATCTAAAAAAGTGAGCTACTGTCAAAAGTTTAATAAACCAATTCACTGGTACTAACGAACCCATAGGTTCATGACCGTGCGGACATAAGCTCTCCATACATCTCTATTCTGAGCTAATGTTTTCCAATAATTCCCTGTATAATCTACTTCCCTCAAATCATGGTTAATGTTATTCTCCCACCTGATTCTCGGTCTACCAACTGGGCGTTTTCCCTCTGGTTTTCCTACAAGAAGCTTCCACGCACCTCTTTCATTCCCCAATTGTACCACATGTTCTGCCCATCGCAGTCTACGAGACTTAACCGTTCTTATTATTTATCTGGCTTCTTATAAAGGCCATGTAGTTCACTGTTAAGTAGTCTTCTCCATTCACATGTCTGTTCATCTCTCCTTGGTGCAACATTTTTCCTAAGAACTTTATTCTCAAATACTTGTAATCTCCTTTCCTCTCTTAAAGTAAGAGTCCATGTTTCGCATCCATATAATAAATCCGGTAGAATAACAGTTTTACATATTTCCAGTTTAATGATTTTTGAAAGGAGTTGGGACGGCAAGATCCCTGTAATGCATAATAACATTCATTTCCAAAATTGAGCGTATGTTTAATTTCTTTGTGCATCTCATTCCTATTTCCAGGATGCTAAATTTACTTCAAACAAATATAACTACAACAAATTTTTAAATCACATCAAATACATTGCAAAAACAACCGGTACAACAAACAAATTAGGAATAAACTCATATATATATATATAGCCTAACTTAATTAAACTCGAAAAATAATCTGATAATGAAAATAAATAGATAACACATATACAGGAAAAGTAGCTAATTAGCTAACCTGGTAGAAATATAAACTTGTCTACAGAACTAAAAATAAATTAAACAACAATAATCAAAAGCATAGGAGACAATAATTTGAACAATAAAGAAGTTTACAAATTAATTCGAAAAGGGTGCAACAAGTTCTATATAGAAAGATCCGTAAACATTTTAATAACAATTTTGAAGAACATTCCAAAGGTTTTTAATGAGGAGAAGAGATATCTACTTAGGATACGCCGGTTATTAGACTACACGGAATACACAAACTATAATACGCAAAGTGATAAACCCTGCAGGACGATATAGACTATAAATTGTAAAGAAATTATTGATAATAATATTATTTAAACGAGATACACTCAGTACATTCGACCTCTCCACAGTATCATCACAAACAACAGTCACCTACCTGGCACCTACTGAAGATGGAACCGGATTTTGAAAGGCCTACAGAATTAAGAAAGTCCGTCACTCAGGAACTGCGTAAACTAAGACAATTTCTCAGCAAGTCGAATTTATGGTACCATTTTATATATTTCTTTTGTTAAACTGGAGAAACGTAATTTCACATCCACCTTATTTTAAAAGTGTCGAAACTGGAGTGAAAAAAATCATGTATAAACATATTTCATTTGAATATTGTTGTATAATTTGACACCGTTTTAAATAATATCGGTTGCGGCGCAAAAAGTGGACATCCGAATTTCAAGATAATTTTGGTTTTAAAATGAAGCTTAGGACCACTAAACACGAAAACATAAAACAAAATTGCGCACCATCCAGAAACAAAGCAGTAAAATAACATTTTATAAGCACTACAAAATGCACATTTCACTAGTTTACTGTACGAGACATCCCCTTTTCCATATAAATGTGGTATTAAAATGAAGCTTAGGATCACCAAAGATGAAAACACAAGAAAATCTGTGGACCATCACTAAAGAAACTAGGTTAGAGTAATAGTTTCTTATACAGAATTAGGTTAGGTTAGCTTTTAGTTTCTTGCACATATAGTACAATTTATTTACATATCTGTAATTTAATATTGTCTTATTTCCACAGGTTAGAGTAATTTAAATAAGTTAGGTTAGCTTTTAGGTTATTATACACGTATTCTGATGAATTATATTACAAATTTCGAAGATTATGTTATAAATAAGTGGCATCTATTTATTGAATACTTTGTATGGTTAATTTGCCGTTGTTCTTATTCGAGAAATATGTACGATGACGTATCGATTATTATCGACAATCGATTCAGTTAAACCATTTTTTCTTAAGAAATTCTGTGTAAGGATGTGATTTATATTAAATTTCAAACTCTTTGCTATGTAATTTTGGAAATAAGTTATAGCATTTGGAAATATAGCAGTAACTTTTATCACAATAAAATATTTATTCTTTCACATCTCGTTTAAAGAAAACATGTTTTTACCCTGGACTAACGTCTGAATACTGAATCTGACGTCACGACCACAATGGCAGGTAAATAGGGAATAGTGCTTTATAAATTGTTATTTTGCAGCTTTGATTCTGGATGGTCCGCAAATTTGTTTCATGTTTTCATCTTCGACGTTCCTAAGCTTCATTTTAAAAGCAAAATTATCTCGAAATTCGTATGTCCAACTTTTTGCGCCGTACCCATAATATCTACTGATTAATTGTCCATTACTTCATCAAACATAATAATTACCAATATATTTGCAACTGTGAACTTTCTATTATCAGCTACTCCTCACTTCACTTAGTCACGCACCTTGCGAAAATTTATTTGAAGTTACCTTTAGTGAAGATTTAAGTCCTATTACTTACCAGGTCATTAATAAAAAAAGTAAAATAATAAATTGAATATACAACCTATATAAAGTTAAATGCATGAGATTCTCGTCTCATATTATATCGTGTGAAGCATCAGGATGGCTGGTTTGAATATGGGCGGATGGAGACTAGTAGGAATTTCTTGTATAATTGAATATAGAAGGACTAAGTTAATTCTAAACGATATTAATTTTATGATGTTGTTATATCTAGCTTCTGAGCTGCAATTTAATGGCCGAACACACGCGGTGCCGCGGTCATTAGTCATTAGGAGTCATTAAGTGTCTCGTATGATGCCCACACTCCAATTATTTTTATTTCAGCATGTTGTAATTGCTTTCCATTAGTTTCCCTCATATAACGTCATAAAATGGGCGAGTTACTTCGTGAAAATCCACTTTAAGTACCTTTCACACTTCATTTCACTAATCTGCCTTTTTGTCTCCAAAAGCTCAAAATTTTCTCAAACCTGTACGGCTTTCATAAAGCGCGTGTGTGTTCAAATGACATCAACAATTCTTTTCGTTCTTTTGGTTCCACACTCGGCGAACAAAAGCATTTCAGAGAGAATTTCTGTCTGGAAATGAGGTGGATTTGACTGCAATCAAGAAAGTCAGAGTGTTCAAAAAACGGCACCTATCAGCGTTTTTGGCGGAACATTATGAGCAACTATCTCTGTAGGTCTACTTCATATATGTCAATTTTCGACTATATGTCTCCTCGAGGCGATGTCCTAACCACATGTCACTCGCTGGCATGTGTCGAACTGATGAAGTGATGTTAAAGCTACCATTAAATAAAACAAACTGCAATAAATAAATTATATGTATTATCTAGTAATAAAAATAAATACAAAGATGAAATAATCGACAAATTGACCAGATAAAAAGAAACGATTTAACAAGTATAACAAAACTAGAAAAAAACAAAATAGGCCTAAATACAAATAATTGGATTACACTCACTTATACAGAAAATGAAACAGTTAAATTAGCTAGTTCTATCAAAAACAAAGACAAACACATACACATCGCCTTTAAAACCAACAATAAACTTAACATCGTATCAAACGAAATTGAAGAAACTTAAAAAAAATGAAAATAAAGGCGATTATAAACTCAGATGCTATAATTTTAATAAATTTTACATCGGGAGAGCTACAAGAAATTTTAACACAAGATACAATCAACATTTAAAAAAATATTAACCATGAAGAAAAATCAAATTTTGCCAAAAACATACTAGAAACGAGTCATCAGTTCGACAAAATCGATAATACCATGTCAATATTACCCAGAGAGAATAACAACAAAATTAATATCCTAGAAGGTATAGGAATTTTAAAAGAAGCAGAGAACCTAGACATGCTGAACGAAAGCGCATCCACAGATCTGAAGCCGTTATACAACTTATCCACACCAAACAGTAGCAAAAGGAAAGCAGAAGATGGGACATGATTCTGAAAGGCCTTCATAGTTTTATTATTTCACGAAATGTTTCACACAGAAATTTAATTTAGTTGAGGACGACTGATACATCAGGCACTTATTTTAATATTTTGATATTTTATAATAACACCAGAATTTAAGAAAACATAATTTCAATAATAAATGAATAAAGAAAGCAAAATAGTTGTAACTTATGGACATTCTATTGTATAGTAAATCTGACCGAGGGCACGTCTTTCACTGCAATCATAGCATTTTGTTGCTATGATTTGCAGCTTTACTAGGGCATTGGTGTGGTAGCTTCCCGTTGTTTTCCACACCGGTGAAGGTTGATGTATGATGATGATGGCTGTATGACCTCCGGGGACCATTGGGCCCTAAGCTTCCTGACATTCGTCTTACAGGTGAGAAAAAAACCCGATGAAAAAGCTCACTGATGAGCTGGTTCCGACCGAGAATCGAAACCGGGCCCACTGCGTTACAAGGCAACTACCTCAAGACCACTGCAGTGGACATAATCATCAGACATTTTAATATCACATTTAAAGAATGTTTTAAAGATTTCAATTGTAGGCCTAAAGGAAGTAAATTACATTCACAGCATATTACATGAAAATTACTGAAAACTCTCGTTACATTTCCATAGAGAGAACGGAAAATGATCGGAACGTCTCTCTATGATTCTAGAACTAATTGGCTAACTAGTCAGGAACTATATGGATACATCTCTGTTACAATTCGTGATAACAGAGTGTCCCATTCAAACCCCTTACATTTTAATTAATCATAACTATCAAAGTATGCGGAATTATGAAACGAGGCCGGTATTAAACGAAACAGAAACTCAAAAAATTGTCATTGCCACATATTGCCACATACTAAAACACCTCTATGTGTGCACCGTTAGTAGCACGAACAATATCAAATCTGTATTCGATTTCGTGCCACGTTCTATCCAACATGTCCACTGGTACTGTTGCGATTGTATCAAGGATACGGGTTCGTAAATCATGAGGATCTTGTACTGGAGTCGCAAACACACGGTCTTTTACATACCCCCAGAGGGAGAAGTCCAGTGGAGTGATGTCTGGCGAACGTGGTGCCAACCATATTGGTTGAACAATTTGCACCTTGTAGGGGTACAAACGAAGCCGCTTATGAAGCACTCGATGCACAGTTAATCTCGGTACATTGAACTACCGGGAAGCTTGGCGAATTGATTTTTGTGGACTTCTCTGAAATTCTGCTCTAATTTCTTCAATCGTTTCTTCTGAAACACGTGTAAGATCACCTCTTGATTCTTTCTTAACTCTTCCAGTCGCCAGAAACTTCTCATGCCATGCCTTAATGGTCTTCCCATCAGGTGCATTCCTCCATATTCTCTCCGGTAATTTCTTTGCACTGTAATTATTGACTTCGTCTCAGCATACCAGAAAACAGTTTGTGCTCGTTGCTGAGCAGTCGCCATTTTGTTTTATGTCATTATTGTCCAACATGCGTTAGATAAATTAACTGCAACAATGAAAACAAAAATTATTTGAGTTTCTCTTTCTTTTAATACCAATCTCATTTCATAATTCCGCATACTTTGAGAGTTATGATTAATTAAAATGTGAGAGGTTCGAATGAGACACGGTGTATTTTTCAACATATTTATTTTCGCTTCCGCCATATTAAATGTTTAAGTATCTAAATAAATTAAATGTGTTTTCATGTTTAGTTGAATAAGTAAAAAGAAAAAAAATATATCGTAATTTGTTTTAGATACCCGGTACTAATTACCTGGCTTTGCCTGGGAATCTACTTACCAGATCTTCTTGGCATAAATGAGCTGAAAGACAAAAACTATTATTGCCAGTTATCCGTAAAAGTTTAGACATACTATTGTGTCACGGACTTCTTTGTAGATTTTTTTTTTTTTTGGTATTCAGTTCTGTATAAATTAATTTGGTGTATTTGTTATGATTTAGGCACCGTAGGCTTTTTAAGCGTCCAAAAAGCGATTCTTGTAGTGCACTAATGTGTTTTTTATCACCGGTCCTATACGTAGGTTAATATGTTATATACGACTATTTAACTCATGCCCCAAAAGGGGTCAATGACCAATCATGTTTCAATGAATTTTGATTTACGATCAATCACAGTCTTGTTTCGCCTCAAATTTATCAACTTAAGCTTATCATATTAAAGAAAGTTCCTCCTTTTTAACATCCTGAATACGTCAGAGCATTTGCAGTGACTGACTCTAAGAAATACGTTGAATATAGCAATTTATATATTAAGATGTAAGAATGCTAGACTACAAGTGGCTCCCAGATGTATATACATATATAGTGCACAAATGTAACCAGATACTGCTTACGGGATATAATACAAAAATATTTGTAGCAATTGATTATACCACAATAAAAAGAAACCACTGTTTGCACTTTCTTAAACGTATTATTTCCCCAGGTATTTACGTTCCAGAAAAATATAAGTGACACGTTTACATCATAGGACATCAGAAATTAATTAATATGTTGGTATAAACAGTTTGATATGTTTCATTTTTTCTCCACTAGGGTGCATTCTTACAATATTACGATCATTTGGCAATGATATGGTTGCAGTGATGAAAAAAATGAAACATAACAAACATTTCTCATTTGTTTTCAAACATCGCCGTTTACATTAACTATATACATATTTTAAAATAATACTATTTAAATAATGATTTGTGAATAAACAGCTTACTTTTATTCGTTAAATAGTCATAAGTAATGCCACAAGTGATTTCCAAATTATCGATAAATTCACGACTCACGAAGTGAGGAGTGAATTTATCTAGAGAATTTGGAAATCAATAGTGGCATTTGTTGGGACTATTTAACGAATAAAATTAAGCTGTTTACTCACAAATCATTAATTAAATATAGTTATTTTAAAATATTTATAGCCTACATTTAATGTAAACGGCGATGTTTGAAAACAAATGAGAAACGATTGGTACGCTTCATTTGCTTCTTTTGTTCCTCACTGCAACCAGATCATATTATTTATTGCCAAAGGAACGCAATATTGTAAGAATGCTCTCTAGTGGAGAAAAAATGAAACACATGAAACTGTATATTAATTAATTTCTGATGTCGTATGATGTAAATATGACAATTATATTTTTCTGGATTATTACCTGGGAAAAAATACATTTAAGAAAGTTCAAACGGTGATTTATTTTTTTGGTGGTATAATCAATTGCTATAAATGTTTTTATATTAACTCCCGCATGCGGTATGTGTTGACATTCATGCACTATATACAATCTGGTAGCCGTATTTCTTGGTTAGTCAGTCACTGCAAAATAATGCTATGACCTATTCAGAATGTTAAAAAGGAGGTGCTTTCTTTGTTATGACTATTTAACTCATGCCCCAAATGGGAGTCAATGACCAATCACGTTTAAATTATTTCTGTTTTACAACCAATCAGAGTCATGTTTCACCAAATATTTATCAATATTAAATTTACCACATTAAAGAAAGCTCCTCCTTTTTTAATATTCTGAACAGGTCTGACAATTATTTTGCAGTGACCGAGTCAACAGTAAAGCTGCCATATTTGAATGTTCAAAATGGCCGAAACAAGATTTGGCTGTGCTTCAAATGAAGATATAGACGAAATACAAATTTGACAATTGTGTGTTCAATAATTGTGTTTTTAAATAATGATTTTACCGAGTTGTTTACTAAAAATAAAGTAATAACCTATAATTTTGGTTATAATTTACAGTTTGAAATGTTTAATTTTTTTCTCCACTAGGATGCATTCTTATAATATTGCAATGATATATCAAGTTTACCACACCAGATGGCAATTTATAACATTATATGATATTGTTGCAGTGGATGGAGAAACGAAACATAACGTTTCTCATTTGTTTTCAAACATCACCGTTTACATTAAATAAATAAATATTTTAAAGTAACTATATTTAAATAATGATTTGTGAGTAAATAGCTTAATTTTATTCGTTAAATAGTCACAACAAATGCCTCTCTTGATTTCCAAATTCTCTAGATAAATTCACTCCTCACTTCGTGAGTCGTAAATTTATCGATAATTTGGAAATCACTCGTGGCATTACTTATGATAAACTTTAGTTGGTAAATTCTAGGCGAAACACGACTGCGATTGGTAGTAAATAAAAAATCATTGTAACATGATTGGTCATTGACTCCCATTTGGGGCATGAGTTAAATAGTCCTAACAAATGCCACTCTTGATTTCCAAATTCTCTTGATAAATTCACTCGTCACTTCCTGACATCATGAATTTATCGATAATTTGGAAATCACTCGTGGCATTACTTATGATAATTGTCCCAGGAAAAAATCTCTAAATGATGGAAGAAACCCCATTCAAATCTGTCATGTAGTTTCTGAATCCGTAAAGGACAGAGAGACCCACCCTATTTATTTTTAACCCTTATTGCAGTAGTTAAAATTATTAATATTTTTAAAGGGCCTCTTCGACAAATAGAATATCTAGTTTTATGGGAAAAAAATTTAATTTAAAACTTTTCTTTAATTTTTTAATTATTACGGAATAGTCGGGAAATATGGAATACCGAGTTTTGGCTCTGTTGCTGCTATCACGTGGGAATAACATGAACTACTCGAGAAAGACTCCCATGATGCAGTGCAGTGAGAGTTTGGCCGTTTGTTGTCGTATATAGAACGAAGTGTGTTTTGTGATTTTCAAGATTTTTTGCAGGTAAGTTTTCAAACATTTTAACCTACTTGTACAAATGTGACTGCAACATTAATGTTAAGAATAATGTACACTAAAAAAAGTGTAGTTTGTTGTACTGTGGTTGTTTTTTTCTAGCTGACAATGTTTTGTCCATCAGTTTAGAGAATTTGGGATGGCAAGAGTCGCTATTATGTATAATAAGTTGCTTGGGTTTCCAAAGTTGAATTCTTTTTAATTTCTTTCTTCATATAATCCCTCTTTGTACTTATTTCCTAGATAGATCCTATCTGAACTGAGGCATTTCTTCAAATTTTCCCTCGTTTGTCATTAACTGTTTATTTCCTTTACGTGCATAATGTATGTATTTCTAACGTGTGATCATATATTTATCTGTACTGATACTTAATTCCAGGTACAGTTTCTTATTGTCATGCATAATACGACTTAAAAGTAGCAGCACGTTACACAAAAATGAGACATTTAAGGTTAGTATGAGTCATGTTGATTATCGTTTTAAGTTTGACTGATTTGAGTTATTCTTTCAGTTTTTAGCATATGCTAGATGGTCATATGTTTTACCATAGTGTTTATATGAGGTTTTTAGAGTAGTCATTTTCTACCTCTCCTTTTCATTACTTTTGAGGTATATTCCGTACTTTCTTCGGGTAAAAACCACATACATATGGGCTAATATAGGCCTATAGGTTTTTCTAAATTCATATCGGGGTTTATGGCTTTGTAGGGTTTAGTGCATTTAATGTACAATTATATACAATACATCAAATGAAAGGGAACCTCGTACAGCTTTGTAAACACGCATGCGCATGCAGTATTTCCTCAGTCTGCCGTTATAAAGCGTTACTAGCAAAGATGTATGCATTTAGTGGCATAATGTTGCAATAATCTGTGCATTTTTTAAACTATTTTTCTTCGAATTTTTGTATAGGCTACTATTATTTGAACTAGAAATCAACAAAATTACCCAATAAATAAAAATATTAGGTGATATAGTCAACAAAACGTTATGCAAATACATTTTTTACAATCTGACTTAATTTGGGCTAAGAAATATTGATCTCCACATTGCGTAATTTCGATACATCATGTATTGACTTATCATAAGTAATGCCACGAGTGATTTCCAAATTATCGATAAATTCACGACTCACGAAGTGAGGAGTGAATTTATCTAGAGAATTTGGAAATCAAGAGTGGCATTTGTTAGGACTATTTAACGAATAAAATTAAGCTGTTTACTCACAAATCATTATTTAACTATAGTTATTTTAAAATATTTATATATTTAATGTAAACGGCGATGTTGAAAACAAATGAGAAACGATAGGTACGCTTCTACTGCTTCTTTTGTTTATCACTGCAACCAGATCATACTATTTATTGCCAAAGGAACGCAATATTGTAAGAATGCTCTCTAGTGGAGAAAAATGAAACACATCAATCTGTATATTAATTCATTTTTGATGTCGTATGATGTAAATATGACAATTATATTTTTTCTCGATTATTACCTTGGAAAAAATACATTTAAGAAAGTGCAAACAGTGGTTCTTTTTTTGGTGGTATAATCAATTGCTACAAATGTTGACATGTAAGCACTATTATATACAATCTGGTAGCCGTATTTGTTATAGGCTCAGTCACTGCAAAATAACGGTCAGACCTGTTCAGAATATTAAAAAGGAGGAGCTTTGTTTAATATATGATAATCCTAACACTGATAAATATTTCGTGAAACACGACTCTGATTGGTTGTAAAACAGAAATCACTGAAACGTGATTGGTCATTGACTCCCATTTGAGGCATGAGTTAAATAGTCACTTAGAACAAATATTTAAATGTATTATTCTCTCAAACAATAATTTCCCGACCCATGAGTGTAGGTCGAGTCTGGGGAAAAATGGCTGTTTATGATTTACCGGGTAAAGACGGGGATTCAAACCCATCCGAGGTCGGCTGGATTTTTAAGAGAGTAAAATTGTGAGCATGGATTCCTTGGGAAGAGAAGTAAAAAACGTGAGTCCGCGTAACGTAAAAAGTACAGGTACATAAACAATCAAGCCTGGAAGGTAATGAGGCCTCTGAGCGAGATGTCGGCCCTCTCGCGCCCCAGATTAAAATTGTTAAAAATGGTCGTTAAAATAGACATATACCAACTGTACCAAGGAACACAGTTACATGTATTCCTATTTCTTATTATGCTCGCTATTTATTAATTGGTGATGTTGTACATGGGATGTTTGTTTTTATTGTATTTATTATACATGTTGAATACATAAATGGGAAATAAAACATAACTAAAAATTAGGGGAAGGAAAACTGCCACTTTTAAACTAGCGTGACGAAGTATTTTCAAGAGTCATATAGAACAACAGTGCGCATGCGCCAGGGTTATAGAGCCAGCGATAACCCACAATCGAATCACTTATGCGGATTATTATCCGTCGCTATAAATTTTAAATGACCAATATTTTGTAATAAATCCCCAAATCTATTTGGTTTAAAATCCCATTAATAACATTAAACTTACCAAAGCGGTTATTAAGAAAAATGGGTGTACACTTACGTTAGCAATCCCTAACGCTGATCCAACCAGCGATAAGCCAAAACAGCGGTAGAAAGTTGCATTAGACTGAGTAATAGTACTCTGTGGAGAAAATTAGGCATATTAGCATCACAATATTGTCTAACAGTGTCATAATATTTAAATAAATACGTCACAAATCGTCTTACTAATGTTATAAAAATTGTTTGAAAAGTTTAAAATATTAAATAATGTTAGTAAATACAGAAGAAGAGCTATAGTTTACAACAATATAACTGAAAAATCAAGCGCTAGTAGAAGTGCAGTTGAGCCATAAATGATTATCATAATAATGAACGCAAGCATTTGCCTTAGGTTTGAGTAGGCCTACTAAAATGCCTGTAGGCCTGTAAAACTTAAGTAACTTAGCTCAATGGCACCATGCGAGACCCAGGATTTATGGTCGGACGCTTTTAAGATGGGGTAGTAGTGGTTAAGGTCAGGATTTTACCAAAGAATGAGTAAGTTACACGGTGGTAAAGGAGAAACTGCATCTGTGTTTCAGGTGTACCACAGTTAATACCATCACTTAGGACAATAATATACACTGCTCAAAAAATTAGGGGATATTGTAGAATAACCTATTAAGACTATGTTTTTAGGAACAGTATTAGATGCAATTACTTTCTATTACTCCAAAAGAATGTCAACAAGAGTTTGAAGTCATTACGTAACCTCTGTACCACACCAGATGTCAAAGAGATCCTGATTAGGAATATGGCAAACAAATAAAGCAACATTAACATGGGTGAAAATGTTTCCTTAGTATGGTGTATGGTCTCCTCGAACGGCCAGCACTGCCTCACACCTGTGTGGTATTGATGCAATGAGGTTAGCAATGAGTTCTTGGGGGATACGTGGCCACTCTTCCATAAGAGCAATGTGCAGTTCTGGAACAGTTGTGGGAGGTGCTGGTCTGCCTGCAATGCGTCTGCCTAATGCATCCCACACATGCTCAATCGGATTTAAGTCCGGGGAGGAAGCTGGCCATTGCATACGCTCGATACCCTCCACTTCCAGCATGTCGTCCACCAAGCCAGTTCTGTGGGGTCGTGCATTATCGTCCATAAAAAGAAAAGAATCACCTATGGTATCAGCATAAGGCACGACAAAAGGTCGGAGAATCTCATCTCTATACTTTACCCTTGGATAACGTAGAGGTCCGTACGTCCACCACTACTGACTCCTGCCTACACCATCAATCCACCGCCACCATATGGGGATCTTTCACGTACAAAAGCTGGATTGTTTCGTGTCCCTTTTTCTCTCCAGATGAATACACGCCGACTATCACATTCCATGTTGAATCGCGACTCATCAGAAAAAAGAACTGATCTCCATTCAGCATGCCTCCACCCACGATGTTCCTCCGCCCAGTTTCTACGATCTCTACGGTGTTGTGGAGTTAACCTGGTACACACCATGGGCCTACGGGCATAGAGACCACTTCCATGCAGTCGATTAGGGACAGTTTGAGTTGACACCCTGCGTCCTGTTGCTGTTTGAAGTGTATTTCGCAGTTGAGTTGCATTCTGCTGTCTATTCCGACGGGCTGTTAACAAAAGGTAACGGTCATCCCTTGCTGTTGTTGCCCTTGGTCGACCTTGTCCGGCTCTTCTGTGAACAATATGTTCTTTGAAAATGATTCCAAAGACTGGAAATCACGCTTTGAAACACCCCAATGGCTTGTGCCACCTCTTGTTGTGTCTGCCCAGCTTCCATCCTTCCTATGACCCTCAAAGCCATTGGTTCAGGTAAATCACGTTGTCGAGGCATCACTGTCCCTAAGGCAAGTCATTCACTAACTGAAAACTGGACTGGATTTAAAAACAGCAACAAAACATTCACCCCCACACCACCCTTTCACATCAACAGTACAGACACTGCCCTCTGGTGTGGTACCGAGGTTACGTAACAACTTCAAACTCTTATTTACATTATCTTGGAGTAATAGAAAGTGATTGCATCTAATACTATTCAAAAAACATAGTCTTAATAGGTTATTTTACAATATCCCCTAATTTTTTTGAGCAGTGTATAATAATACCATTGAATAATAATACCATCACTTATAAGATATAATTCATAAATACCTATATGATTGATCAATATTAAGGTAATTTGATTCTTTGTACACTGACAAAAAAAACACTTTTTTCTCAGAATGAAGAAAAATTACTTATGCCACTGTCATCCCTTCATATGTTCTCGATATTTCCCTGATATGTTCCAACCATTCCCTGTATAATTCACCTCCCTCAGATCATTGTTAATGTTGTTTTTTCACATCATTCTTGGCCTACCTGCTGGACGCTCTACCTATGAATTTTCGAAGTTTTTATGCCCCTCTTAGATTCTTCGTCCAGCTTAAATTTTAGGTTTTCTCGGAAAGATGGATATATATTGCCGAATAAAAAGAGCCATAATTACGTGGTTACAATATTACATGCAGTTGGTTCCTCTCCAGAAGTCTAGCGGGATTTTACATTCGGGAAAGTGTCATTATCCATATTAAGGATTATTTAACAAATAGTGCATGGATAACAAGTGAAGATAATATTTATGAAGATGAATATTTTCTTCATGTTTTGTAGATTTGTATGCACTAGTTCATATCATAGTAAATCCACCTTCAGACCCCGCTACTCTTCAAATAATTACTAAGGTTAACTCCAGTAAGAGACGCGGATATCACCGATCTTATAATATCTTCTATCACAAATGTACTCACATAAATGCTACAATTTGTCCACCGCTGTGTCTCGAAGTAGCGTTCTGCCTTGTCACGCAACGGGCGCGGGTTCGATTCCCGGTCGGGACAAGTTTCCTGGGGTGGTGTTTTTTTTTCAGGGTTTTTCCTCACCTGAAGACAAATGTCAGGAAACTTTAAGGTTCAAACGGTCCCCGAACATCATCTGGCCATCATTATCATAAGTAATGCCACGAGTGATTTTCAAATTATCGATACATTCACGACGAGGAGTGAATTTATCTAGAGAATTTGGAAATCAAGAGTGGCATTTGTTAGGATTATTTAACGAATAAAATCAAGCTGTTTACTCACAAATCATTATTTAACTGTAGTTATTTTAAAATATTTAGGGTCGGTTTCACCAACAGAGGTAACTGTATTACGCCAGTTTGAGCTATGCTTTATACATGGGGAAAACTGGCGTAATAGAGTTACCTCTGTTGGTGAATCTGACCCTTATATATTTAATGTAAACGGCGCTGTTTGAAAACAATTGAGAAACGATTGGTACGCTTCATTTGCTTCTTTTGTTCATCACTGCAACCAGATCATATTATTTATTGCCAAAGGATCACAACATTGTAAGAATGCGCCCTAGTGGAGAAATTTATAACCAACATTATAGGTATTAAGTAATTTCTGGTGTCCTATGATGTAAATATATCATTTATATTTTTCTGCAACGTTATTTCCTGGAAAATATTTGTTTAAGAAAGTGCAAACAGCGGTTTCTTTTTTTTTTTTTGTGGTATAATCAATTGTTACAAATGTTTTTATATTATCGCCCCATACAGTATGTGTTGACATTCATGCACTATATACACAATCTGGTAGCCGTATTCCTCGAGGGGGAGGAGCTTTCTTTAATATGACTATTTAACTCATGTCCCAAATGGGAGTCAATGACCAATCACGTTACAATGATTTTTGATTTACAACCAATCACAGTCGTGTTTCGCCTAGAGTTTACCAACTAAAGTTTGTCATAATTAGAGCGAGGATTTTTATGAAATTTCATGTTTTAAACTATTGGTCAGAAAGCGCTGAGACAAAGTATCTTCACATTTTATGATATGTAGAATCAAATAAGACCTTCATATTTTTTCATATTTCATATTATTTTGGCGAAATGTTCATATTTCTGTAAAAATTTAATATTCCTTCATATTTTTCAACTTTCAATTTTATTTAAAATAAAATTTCTACTAATTCGTTAGAAACATTTTTGGAGTGACTGTAGTTTTGAAATTTTTGACAATGTAATATGGTAGACAGCGAAAATTCCTAAGTATCCCATCTGGAACAAGATAAACAGATTTGATAAAAGAAAATAATTGAAAAAAGGAGAGATGGAATACCAAGTGGAGGCTTTTGTCGGAAACTACAGAATAAGAACAGGGATTTCCTAATCTGTGACAAGAACATGAATAAGTAGAATAACAATGTTAGAACAATAACCACTCTTTTTTCTCAGGTAGAAACCTATTCCTTTTTTGCTTCCTAAGGTCAGTCCTTATTTTATGAATGGATTACAGTATTTAAATGTAGGCAAGACTGATGCTGCTAAACTTGAAGCTGTGCTGTGAAATAAGGTCTTGATTCACAGTTTATGAAATTTGTAAAGTTCTTGTAGGTATGGCCAATGTTATTCTCACTTACATCAAACTATCATATATAGTGCTGTACATGATTGCTCCCATAACATCATATAATGTGGAGCATACTTTTTGATCGTACAAAATAATTCTGACAGACAGGCGTTAAAAAATATATATAAAAGTTCCTAACTGTGTATTACGAACAGAATTGATAATTTTATTATTCAAAGCACATGCATACATACTGTGCTCGGACAAATTTCATGGAAAAAATTAATGTTAAAATAATTCTAACTACATTTCACTATGTTCATACGTGTAATGTATAGGATTAAAAATAATTGTAATCGCAAAGAGAGTTTTGAAATGCTCCCTAGAATTATTTGTGGATTAATTTATTTTAACATCTTGTTTCTCCAAATATGACATATAGTACTTAGTCTACTGCGATGGGCACGAATGGGGAATGAAAGACGTGCATGGAAGCTTCTTGTAGGAAAACCAGAGGGAAAACGCCCAGTTGGTAGACCAAGAATGAAGTGGGAGAATAACATTAACCATGTTTTGAGGGAAAGATTATAGAGGGGATGATTGGAAAACATTGGCTCAGGATAGGGATGTATGGAGAGCTTATGTCCGTGCGGCCATGAGCCTATGGGTTCGATTGTGCCAGTGAGTTAGTTAGTTAGGACTTGGTCTACGTGTGTTCTGATTCATCCAATTTAATGTTATTGTGACATTTATAGATACTGGAATTCATTATCTTTATGCAAGGTAAACAGAAGTCACCCAAACTGTACCTACTCTAAATGTTGTCAGTGGTATGTTCGATGGAAGCAAGTTACAACGGTTACTATGTTTTGTTTTTTTTATTTATGTTTGAATTTCGTAATTAAATATCATTGGATAAATTAATTGATCGCGTTTTATATAAACCCAGTATTAATTTATTGAAATAAAGTGTCAAACTACAGGCTTGGGAGGTCCTTGGGGTAGATGGAAGTTGAGACTTCCACATTTCTAGACAATCTCCAAGGGATATCCACTGGGTTCTCAGTCCTGCGTGACGGCCCCTTTGCCCCAGAATATGCGTCTGGTATTCATTTAAATTAACTGAGTAGACTCTAGGGCTATGATGCTGCCAGAAGATTTGGTCCAGCTAAAAACCTGACCCCATTGAGACTCAAACCCACGACCTTCCGGCTTGTTAGCGTGATTCCTCACACAATATACTTCAATGTGAGCCATTAATATTGCTTCAAATCACGAACATGATATTTTATTGATAAGAATCAATAAAACCTCATAATGTTAAAAATTCCAAAATTTATTATATTAAATATTTTATATTCAGTCAGAAGTAATGAAAAATTAATTAAAATGGAAATACAGTGAAACTCTTGATTTCTTGAGCTATAAAACGGTCCTCTTGTCTCATTTGTGTGCTTGTATGTATACCCATAAATTATATAGGGCTAAATTTACGTAAAAAGTTGAAAAAAATAGTAGCTTCATAATATTTTTGTGTCCTAATTTTCATAATTTTCATATTTTGTTATTATGATTTCATATTTTAGTATAATTTTCTTCATATAATTCCTCGCTCTAGTCATAATAAAGAAAGCACCTCCTTTTTAACATTCGGAATAGGTCATAGCATTATTTTGCAGTGACTGACTAACCAAGAAATACGGCTACAGATTGTATATGTAGTGCATGAATGTTAACACATACCGCATGCGGGAGTTAATATAAAAACATTTGTAGCAATTGATTATACCACCAAAAAAAGAAACCAGTGTTTGCACTTTCTTAAATGTATTTTTCCCCAGAAAAATATAATGGTCATATTTACATAATAGGTCATCAGAATTGAATTAATATAGAGTTTGATGTGTTTCATTTTTTCTCCACTAGAGTGCATTCTTACAATATTGCGTTCCTTTAGCAATAAATATTATGATCTGGTTGCAGTGACGAACAAAAGAAGCAAATGAAGCGTACCGATCGTTTCTCATTTGTTCTCAAACATCACCGTTTACATTAAATATATAAATATTTTAGAATAACTATATTTAAATAATGATTTGTGAGTTAAACAGCTTCGTGAGTCGTGAATTTATCGATAATTTGGAAATCACTCGTGGCATTACTTATGATAAACTTCACTTGATAAATTCGAGGCGAAACACGACTGTGATTGGTTGTAAATAAAAAATCATTGAAATGTGATTGGTCATTGACTCCCATTTGGGGCATGAATTAAATAGTCATCATTAACATATTCTAGGATTAAGGCCTCTCCTGGCGTATCGTTACCATCATCATCATCATCATCTATCATATATAATCGGGGCAGCGTAATTCCGCCTTCCAGGCGCCCCAACCTTAGAAGTGGATTACAATAACGCCATGCCAGGAGAGAATACCAGAATGTTGAAAAGACAATGTGGTGACATTGAAAAAATGCTGTAATTTTTATTATAATATCTGTAAGTCCTGCCCTTTTTTAAAGATAATGTAGCAATTATTTTCTGTTGTTACACAATTCATTTAATCGACAACATGCATAGATTTTATCAATTATTCTGCAATTTAGGACCGATTTTACCCAAGTGTGGGAATTGTAACACTCTACTGTCTACATCAAGGGTCGGCAACCCGCGGCTCACCAAGCCATTTCATGCGGCCCGCAAAGCTTATCTGCTTTGTTCATGAGTATTTATTATTGTACAGTCCATATTGAGAGGCTAATTGGAATTTCCGGATCTCTGATCTGGTAAAAAAAAAACCTGATAGAACTGATATTTAACCTCTGGGATGAATTTCGGTGAAGTCCGGAGAGTCTAACATAGCCAAATCCACTCTCCTCAACTCCATGTCGGGGCCCTCCGGGACCTTCTTAAGATCTTTTAAGATTTTAAGATGCAAAAGAGAGAGTGGGGTGTGGAAAGAAACGGAAAGCTACTGCACTTATATATCACTAGTAAAGCTGCAAACATGGCATGATTAATCTTTCTACGGTAAAAGGCTGAGTTAAGGAAAGAGTGGAGAATGCTGAGTTTGCAGTGAAATACCTACTCTTGGGCAGAACACTATGTATGTATGTTATATTGAATAATACTAGCCAGAATTTGATGTCTTTTACGATAAAAATGATAAAAACTAGATTGACAAGCCGGTAACTTTAAGACTAACTCTCTTCCATAGGACAGTTCTTAGGTTCAGTAGCGTCAAACACTTCTCGTTATACCATGAAAAGTTAACTTGGACGGGTAGTATTCATGATTCATTCTGCTGATCCAGTCCCATCCAATGCTATCTTCACTCTGTTATTGAATTGGCAACATCGGAGTGATGTTGCCTTACGCATTCGTAACCAAGGACAGTATCAGATGTGTTTGTTTTGGAAATAGCTCGTTCCCTCGGTGTAAGGAAGTATTCGTACCATTATTATTTCTTTCGATAAGGAGCTGAGTGACTGCCGCAAACATTCAAGAATAACAGTATAACACTGTATTGTATGCCAGTATTTCAGAGTCGTTTTCCCAAACTAATAACTTTTGCGGGTGATATAATTTTTGGACCAAAGAGAGATGAACAGACAGGTGAATGGAGAAGACTACAAAACAGTGAACTACATGGTGTTTATAAGATACCAGATATAATAAAAACAGTTAAGTCTCGTAGATTGCGATGGACAGGATGTGTGGCATGAATTGGGAATGAAATACGTGCATGGAAGCTTCTTGTAAGAAAACCAGAAGAAAAACGCCCAGTTGGTAGGCCAAGAATGAGGTGGGAGAATAAAATTAACTATGATTTTAGGGAAGTAGATTATACAGGGAATGATTTCAGGATATGGAGAGCATATGCCCTCGCGGTCATGAACCTACGGGTTAGATAGTGCGAGCGAGTTAGAGTTATATTGACTGTTTTCGGGAGGACATAGCCTACATATACGAGAAAATATTTTGCCACTCTGCGACGAGATCGAGGCTTAGAGACGAACATATGCATCAGCTTTTAAGAACATGTGCAAAGAACGCATTTGATATATTTAGCTAGCACAAGCATCGCACTGACTGCACTAACCAAATTGAGTTGCTTTACTTATTTAAACTGTAATAGGAATTTGTAAGTGTAATTTATGTACTCCTGCTCTTTTTTTAATTCTTTTTGTAAACCTTTATTTCCCTCAACGAGAAATTCATCATAGCCTACAAGGAAGAAATTTAACAATACTAATTTAGTTACACTTGTTTTCGGATAGATGTCATTGAGTGACCCGGGGTCAGCGGCCGCATTACAGTGACTCTAGGAAATCAAGGAAGTACTAGGATTGGAAAATTCGGTAAATTTTGCTTAGATGCCTTTTTATTCAAGCTTAAGGATCTTTTACGTGCGTGAAAATCTTCAGACACGGGACCCACGGCTTAAAGTCCCTCCCGGAGGACTAGCTCCTTGAATTTTTCCATCCTAAAAAATCCATCTACCCCGACCGAGTTTGAACCCGCGAACCTCGAGACCAGAGGGAACGAGCATAACCAACAGTCCACCGTGGCAGATTTTTTTAATGCGTTAAAGCCATCGAATTTTAACTTAACTTTTTTCTATCTATCTTCGGGTTTTTACAGCCTGCTGCCGTCTTCCCGTGCCAAACCTCCAAAGCCTATGATCTTGGGCAGCTTCATGTTTAGCCTTCTTGCTTGCTTTACTATCCTCACGTTTCCTTCCATGTTAATTTTGGTGTCCCTCTTTTTTTCTTTCTGGTCGGTTGCCATTGATATAGTAGTTTTGGCCATCGCTCATCTTCCATTCTTAAAATATGTCCTAACCATTTTAATTCCTTCTCCTCAATTCTTTCAATTTCAATAACTTTAAAATATCAACTTGGAGATGTGCTCGACTGTGTGGTCCTTGGTATGAAAAGTTTTCCGACCTCTGATCTTCATATGTAAAAATGAACTTAGGTATGAATACATGTATGTGCCAACATAACTCTCGAAAATCTGGAGCAATTTCAACCAAGTATGAATTACTCTCTGGAAGAAATACCCTTAGAAGAGTGTGATGAAGTGACAGAAAAGAAGCGAAAACGATCGATATAGTGCTCCAACCCTATAGGCCTAACGCCTAGATCATTAGCAACCAAACTCAAATCACATGCAGTCTTTAGAGTCTTTTCAGTTTAACCCTTTAATTGGCAATGTATCCAATAGGATACATCAATTGGTTAGTTATAATTAGTATTATTAACGAAACAAAAGAAAACGAACGAGCACAGTAATCATCATCATCATCATCAATTGCAGCCATGGATTAGGCCATTGGCCTGTTGCGCTTCAGGATAGAAATTGATCCCTCCATCACTTCTTAGGTCTTCCTGGGTCTCTTCGTCCTCTGGGTCTATAGTTCAATAGCTGCAGAGGTAGTCTATTGTTTAGCATTCTACGAATGTGTTCATGCCAATTATTTTGATATATTTGAATGGTTTCAGTTATTGCTGGTGTGTTGAGATCTTCATTACGCATGTGTTCATAAAGTACGTATATAACCCGATAAATGTCTTAATAACTTGATTTCTGCCGCTACTATCCTATTTAACTTACCTGGTAGTAAGAGTCCAGGTTTCAGAACCATAAAGTAGAGTTGAAAGAGCCATGGTTTTATAACATTTTAGAATTGTGTTTGGGCGTACTTTTCGGAGAAGACTAATTTTATGTCTCTGTCTTTACATGTGTCTTAGGAAAGGTTGCAGCCAAGATAAGTAAAGTTATTAACTTGTTCTATTATATTTTTGTTAATAACAATTTTTGTTCGTAACGGTATTTTCTCTTGAAATGCCATAGTTTTTGTCTTACCGAAATTCGTAAATTACAATCTTGGGTTATATTTGACAATCTATGTACTGCTCTCTGTAGGTGATCTTCAGAAGTAACCAATATTATTTGATCATCTGCATACATTAATGTATTGAGGGGTCGGCCATCAGTCATAAAGTGTGATTGTAATTGGTTTTGCCATCATTTTATGATTTTATTCATATATAAATTAAATAGAAGAGGGGAAAGTGGACAGACTTGTTTTACATCTTGGGTTAATAGTCTATCTGATTTGCTGATTTGATTATTTATCTTTATTCGAATTCATGTGTTATGATACATGTTTTGAATCGCTTGATTTAAATGCTTGGGTATTCCTGCATTACGTAAGATATCCCATAATTTTATTCTGTTTACTGTGTCGAAGGTTTTATGACAATAAATAAATATCGTAAAAGTTGGGATATTAAATTCCCGATGTTTTTCTATGATTGTGTTAACGTAAATACACTATCTATACAGGATCTGTTAGGTCTGAAACCATTTTGTTCTTCTATGATAATTTCGTCAGAAGTAGTGCTTAATCTGTTGGTAATTATTTTTGCATAAATTTTACAGGCAGCATTTAGCAGACAAATTCCTCTATAATTATTAATATCATTTTTGTTTACTTTTTTATGAACAGTACGTTAGTATTAACTTAAATGTGTGTCAGATTATACAATAAACCGAATGATTTTGTCCGCCACATTTAAACAACTGGCACGAGAAATTAGTGTTTGCTAATTAAAGGGTTAATAGTGACTGAGATTTGAGGTTATCTAGGTGATCTCAAAATCTATTACTGAAAGATTATTTTCATTTTATAATTCAATAATTTCTAGAATAATCATATCGACCCCCCTGTTGATAAAAAGAGGTGCAGCCCCTCTTCATTGATGATTTCCTAGAGTTATAGAAGGATTAAGATGAAATAATTGTTTTATTCTCATAACTATTCAAAAAATCGCCCCATTAATATTAATTTCATATACAATTAATTTTAATGGATTTATTATTTTAATTATCCTTACTTCAATTATTGTTGGAGCCGCAGGTATTTAGCGTGAAAAAGCTTCTTACCTTTGTCTTTAAGTTAATAGTGACTGAGATTTGAGGTTATCTAGGCTCAGTACTTGATTTATTCTAATTCTTCAATTTTTCTGATCGGAGATTTTCCTGAAAACCTTCCTTTTGAACACATCTATTAATTTGTTAGAATTTTGTGAAAGAGTTTGTCTTCCATATAATTTGTATAGGTCGTATATAAGATTTTTTTTTTCTGTGATGGACTTTTTATATTTTACAATTGGAAGTAGGCTATTGAAAAAAAAAAAGGTTCTATTATTAATTTTAATTCTTCTTCATATCTCTATCATCTCGTTATTATTGGTAGTTACACATGCCACATGTTCTCAATAAAATCTACAGATTTCACTTGCTGACCTTTAATGGTCATTTGTTATTGGTTAATAAATAGGTTGATTAGCGTTAGTTATTTTTATAGGCCTATTTAGCCGGAGCTTTAGTATTGCGTTTTTCTGAGTGTCTATAAACTACTATTTAATGTTCTGGCTAATATTAAGTCTCTCTCAATAATATTAATAATAATAATAATAATAATAATAATAATAATAATAATAATAAAAATAATAATAATAATAATAATAGTAGTAGTAATAGTAATAATAGTAGTAGTAATAATAATAATAATAATAATAATGCTGATGATGATGATTATCATGATGACGATAATGATGACAATGATGATGATAACAATGATAATAATAATAATAATAATAATAATAATAATAATAATAATAATAATAATAATAATAATAATAATAATAATACATTATATGGATGCGATGCAAGGATTCTTACTTTAAGGGAGGAAAGAAGATTACGAGTATTTGAGAATAAAGTTCTTAGGAAAATTTTTGAACCAAAGAGAAATGAACAGACGGGTGAATGGAGAAGACTACATAACAATGAACTACATGGTATTTATAGGAAACCATATATAATAACAGTTAAGTCTCGTAGACTGCGATGGACAGGACATGTGGAACGAATGGGGAATAAAAGACGTGCATGGAAGCTTCATGTAGGAAAACCAGAGGGAAAATGTCCAGTTGGTAGACGAAGGATGAGGTGGGAGAATAACGCTAATTATAATTTGAGGGAAGTAGATTATACAGGGAATTATTGGACAACATTAGCTCAGGATAGGGTTGTACGGAGGGCTTATGTCTGCAAGGCCATGAACCTACGGATTCAATAGTGTAAGTGAGTTAGTTAATAAATAGGTATAATAATAATAATAATAATAATAATAATAATAATAATAATAATAATACTTATAATAATCATAATAATAATTATAGTAATCATAATAATATCTATTTATTAAACATGTTACTTATTTATTAAGGAACGAATTATCTCACATTTATATAAACAATACAGTAATCCGTGCTGCAATCTTTACTTTTACTAAATAAAAAATCTTTTTCGTAGATTAATTAGCAGACTGCGGGGAAATATTACCGAGATGTGAAGTTACGAAAAAACGAGCTTAGTTTGATTACAAAGTGCTAGCGTTTGGCTCAGGGAATCTCAAGACATACGGCAAGCTAGTGATGCCTATTGCTCTGTGTACATGCTATAATCTGCTTACTCTGACTCTAACTCACCTGTTGTTCGGCACTGAAATCAATAGTTATGTTGTTTATGTTAACTTTAGATAGGCCTACTATGATCATGAAGTAATTTCCGTACTTCCTCTGTTTCAGTTAGAGCACAGTAGATGTAACCATGGTTACCAACGTTTAATATAAACTCAGGAAAAGATGTGAATACATAGTAAGTCATTACTAATTTCTTTGTTTCACTCACACATTTTCTTCTTATTTCTCTTCTTCTTCTCCATCGTAGTTTAATCTGTCACCTTTTATGCACATTTAATGCCCCATGTCGCCCGAGCCTTCCAGCGACACGACCTGACGGGAGAGGGCTTTTAAACTTTGGATCATACACGTCCTTTCTTAGCACATAAGGACGTGGAGGTCTCACCGAACGAGCTATCAGCTCATTCTAGAACAGGTGTGTCCAACCTGCGGCCCTCGATCCCATCGCATGCGACCCGGAATTATATTTGCTCTGTCACATCGGATTCGGCCCGAAGTGATAATTGCAAGTTACACTCTAATATCATTTATGAAATAAGTAACTCTATTTGGAATAAGATAAACTTGAAATAATATACTTTTTCTGTTTTCAACACATGTGTTTGCGAAAGTTCTTCCAACTCATCCTCTTACTCAAATTATGGAGGAATCACATCCACTTTAAGAAACACCCAGTCCACATTTTATTTATGATCCTACCTACCGCGCATCGCATTGAAATCTCCATACATTGTTCACAGCGCAGTTACTATTTTCAAACGCGAGTGTGTGCCAGATGTTTTATTATCGTTATATTTTGTACATTTCAGGTTAGTTTCCAGTTTGCTCACATTGTAGCGTCAGCATGTTAATAGTTAATATTTTAATAATTTTAATGATTAATATTTTAATAAAAATAACACAATATATATTGGCTATTTTATATTTAAATTGTCCACCGCTGTGATCTCGAGGTAGCGTGCTGCCTTTGTCACGCAGCGGGCCCGGGTTCGATCCCCGGTCGGGGCAGTTTTTCTGGGTGAGGTTTTATCGGGGTTTTTCCTCACCTGTAAGACAAATGTCAGGAAAACTTTAAGGCCCAAACGGTCCCCAAAATCATATGGCCATCATCATCATCAATTCATCATCATTCATCACCGGTGTGGGAAGCTACCACACCTACAATTCCCTAGTAAAGCTGCAAGTATAGCATGAAAATGCTATGATTGCAGTGAAGGACCTGCCCTCGGGTAGAATTACTATGGATGGAAATTTAAATTAATTGATTCATCTTAGATCCTATTTAATACGGTAAAAAATCGGATCATGTGGCCCGCAAACCGATTCACCTTAACAACAGTGGCCCTTTTCCAAAAAAAAAAGGTTGGGCACGCCTGTTCTAGAAGAAACATATCGTTCACTCGCACATTTTTATTGGACATGTTAAAGTGAGAAACCATGTTTCAGATCCAAGTACGTGTTATAACTGAAAGAATCAGAGTTTTATAAGCTATAGGCTACATCTGATTTAACATTTTAGAGACAAGAGACCTTGTAAGTCATAATACAACATGTTCCAGAAGCTGAGCCTATGTTTAATTTTTATGCTCCTTGCCTCTGGTCCCGAGTCGCGGGTTCAAACCCGACCGGCGTGGATGGAATATTTTAAGGATGGAAAAATCCAAGGAGCAAGTCCTCCGGGAAAAACTTTAAGCCGTGGGTCCGGAATCTGAAGATTTTCAGGTTCGTAAAATACCTTAAGCTTGACTAAAAAAAGGCCTCTAAGCAAAATTTACCGACTTCAACATTTTTCTAATATCTTATTTGCCTACTAGATGTCTCATTGAGTCGGTATGTTGACCGCAAGCTATTCATGACATATTTGGCCAAATAAGGTAACTACAATTTAACTTGGTCCGGTAACTCCTAACAAAGCAGAGGCTATGGCTCAGCAATGGGCTACGCCATTATGGGTAAATTACTGTTTGTAATTATTTTTCGTAGTCATTTGAAATCCGCCACTTTTCAAAATTTCTCTCATTTGTTGTTAAGTGTTCATTTCCATTTAATAAAATTTTAACTTCCAGACTCGGTTTCTTACTGTTACTTAATAGCCTATAATATAAGGTCCATGTTATCAGGAAACAGTTTATTAATAATATTTTTACGAACCCAAGCATTTGATTATATACGAGTTATTACTTATTGAACAATGGAACTTGATTATAAAGTCACATTAAAAATAACGCCATTTTGAAACCTTAATTACATCGGTGTGTGATAGTTAAACGCGCTATTTTAACATTCTCCTAATATATATTTTATGATTTTTTAAGCCGATTTACTAAACTGATCTTGTGGCTTACTAGCAGGAGGACCGGTGTGCTATTTTAACATTCTCCTAATATATATTTTTATGATTTTTTAAGCCGATTTACTAAACTGATCTTGTGGCTTACTAGCAGGAGGACCGGTGTTTGATTCCATGCAGTGTTCATTTGGATTGTTCTCTATAAGAGAAATGTCCACATTTCATCAGGACTAGGCATCAGTAAATAAAAATAAAAACAATAATAATAATAATAATAATAATAATAATAATAATAATAATAAAAATAAGAAAAATAATAACAAAAATAATAATGATTTTATTTATATACAGAATTTTAATGTTTACACATCTTTCTGCCTAAAGTTTTATTTTCTTCCTCCATTCGTCTCTATCCATCCACTCCATGCCCTCCAAGTCCTCTTGTTCTCATTCCAGTTCTTATTTCTTGCATCCACGAGTTTCGAGGTCTTTATTTCCTTCTTCTTCCAGGTGCACACAATTCCATTGTTTTTCTGGGTAACCTTTCTTCTTGTATTCGTCGTACATGCCCATACCAATTTAATTGCTTATATCTTATATACTCTACTATTGAATATCTAATATTCTTTTTTTCTCGAATGACAGTATTCTTTATTCTTTTCTAATTTGGTAATAATAATAATAATAATAATAATAATAATAATAATAATAATAATAATAATAATAATAATAATAATTATAATAATACTACTACTACTACTACTAATAATAATAATAATAATAATAATAATAATAGTCATCATCATCATCCGGCATCATGGCAGCTGCCGCCGTCTTCCGGAAACCAAGCGCCATTCCTCCCTGTCCATCCACTGACCTTCCTCCAATCCTCTGATATTCATAGCTGCTTGTATCCCTTCTATCCAAGTTTTTCTTCGGTCTTCCTCTCTTTCTCCTTTCTATTGGGATCCATTCCATAACAATTTTAGGCAATCTTTGCTCTGGCATTCTTTTGACATGACCATACCACTGTAATCTTTTCTTTTCTATAATGTCTATGATGTCCGGCTCCTCTTGTAGTAGTAGTAATAATAATAATAATAATAATAATAATAATAATAATAATAATAATAATAATCTAATAATAATGTTGGGCATGATTGGAAAACATTATCTCAGGATAGGGATGTATGGAGAACTTATGTTCGTGCGGATACGAACCTGGGGGTTCGATAGTCCCAGTGATTTAGTTTGAGCTCACCAATAGCCTCCTTATATTATGCGGTCGTGGATTCCACGTTGTAGCTCTTCACAGTAGATTTTTTTTTAAAAATAGAATGTTCACTATTTTCTTTTCATTATTGATTTTTCAAGCCTTTCTCTCTCTCTCTCTCTCTCTCTCTCTCTCCTCTCTCTCTCTCTCTCTCTCTCTCTCTCTCTCTCTCTCTCTCTCTCTTTTCGTTTACACTGTTTTTCCTTCTTGTTTTATCCTTTTTGATAACTTTATTTTATTCTCACATATATGCATACGGACAGGACACACACACACCCAAACCCAAGGTGGAGATTTAAAATCCCCTATCCCGCCGGGAATCGAACCCGGGTCGCCGGAGTGGAAGGTAGAGATCTACCGACTACGCCACGGCGACGGACTAAATGACTGTCTCGATAATTTACATATCAGCCGTGAGCGCGTATTCTTCGATAGACTGATCGTAAGGTTGCTGCATTATATGTAGGCCTACAGCATTACTACATACGGAGTTTGATCGGTCCTCGGCCGCGCCATTAGAAAGCAAGTCACTGTTGACACGCTTTATATTAGCTTGACCTATATCTATCTATGTAACGGAATCTTTCAACACGATTTTCACCTACTTAAAAACATTAGATCGACTTGAAACTTTGTATACTTGTAAAGGACCAAAGACAATACAATAATTTCATAATGCTTTTCTAAGATCCTGGCCAGGATCATCAGGACATAAAAAAAATAAAGACCGGTATAATAGGTTGCGGACTTATCGACTTTTTAGTCCATCGTTATAAGAAATTAATATTATATCCTCTGGTAGCTCAGTTGGTAGAGCGGTGGACTGTAGTGGTATATAATTTCAGTAATCCATAGGTCACTGGTTCAAATCCGGCCCGGAGGATTTTTTTAAGAACTAAACATTTTGTAAGCAATTAAATTTTCGTGTGATTTCGGTTTATGACAATCAATTAAACTAAAAACTAAAACAATAAATAATAGTTTTAAAAAACTAAAACAACACGCTTTATTAGAAAACGAAACAAAATAAAAAAATAAATAATAGTTTAGAAAACTAAAACAACACGCTTTATTAGAAAACCGAAGTAAAAAAAATGAAAAATAATTTTAATTTCCAACACGCTTGCGATAAATTAAAGTGGTCAACAAAATAAATCATCTCCAACACATATAGAATAAAACTAGAGTTATCTACAAAAAGAAAATAATTTTACCATCAAAAGCGTGGGGTGCTTTTTATGATTTTTACGTTTTCTTCTTAGAGACTTTACTTTTACTAATATCTGTTTATTATCAAATATATTAATTGATAAAAAGCACCCCACGCTTTTGGTGGTAAAATTATTTTTTGTAGATAACTCTAGTTTTATTCTAGATGTGTTGGAGATGATTTTTTTGTTGACCACTTTAATTTTATTCCAAGCGTGTTAGAAATCAAAATTATTTTTTATTTTTTAGTTCGGTTTTCTAATAAAGCGCGTTGTTTTAGTTTATTTAAAACTATTATTTATTAGGCTAGTATAAGTTTGCGTAATATATTTGTAATGAAGAATTTCAAACCGTGAATCACTTATTCTATGAGAGGAGAATGTTAAAAACCAAAGAAATATTACGTGAAGTAATACCATCATAATAAGGAGGAACATGACTTCCAACTAAAGAATAATTTTTAATTGCCTAAGTTTTAAACACTTTTCAAGATATTTATTAAATCTATAGACTTTAAAATAATTATAATGTAAAATATTAAATATCAAAGTTTTAATAAGATATTTCTTAAATGTTTATTTTATTCAACATTCATAATAGCTGTTTCAATACTGTATCTTCTTCAGAAACAAAGAAGAATTTAAGAAGAATTCAAGGAATAGATGAAGTTCTTAAGAAGCATGCTTGGAAAAAAAAAACTAGAAGAGATAAAACACAGAACAGTAGAGTAAGATACATTTTGAATTGTTTAAAAACAAGATGAAATGGAACATAGTGGAATAAGATAAGATGGTATAGGCCTAAATGCTCTTTAATTTACATGAGGAGGGAAGAAACCAAGATGTTGGCTGAGGTACCAGGTGGGTAGAAAAAGTTAAGAAGAATTTTGATAAATGATAATGGATGGAAATGATGAAAAAGAAACGTTCAATGGCCAATATATATATGAAGCTTTTGTTCAAAACTGCAACACCGGAATGGGGACGTGAGACTTGATGAAAAAAAAACTGTGACAGATGACTCATAGCATTACTTCTCTTCCAAAGGAACCTATATTCAGGATTTAACCTTGGAACATCAGAAGATACATCATCATTAATGACTCGACAGCCCCATGTGGGCCTTGGCAGCCTTCAGAAGCTTATGCCAGACTTTCCTGTCCTGAGCTTCATTGTTCTAGTTTTTTATTTTAAAAATCTTAATGTCTTGAATTACACTGTCCTCACATCTTAATTTAGGTCTTCCAACTTTTCTGGCCAATAGAGGTCGCTCATTGCAAATTCTTTTTGAAATCCTTTTGCTGTCCATACGAATAATGTATCCAGCCCAGGCCAATCTATTAACTTTAACAAAATTCAGAATATCTGGCTGATTGTACAGTTTATACAATTCGTTATTATATCAATTTCAGAAGATATAGTGTACTTAAACAACTGTTACGAATGTTGAATAACATAAATATTTATGAAAATCATGTAAAACTTTAATAGTTTTATTTAGTAAATAAACATCATGGATTTTCATCAAGTAAACACCAAATCAATTGATTAATTATAATGTTGTTTGAGAAAGTTAATTTTCTAATAGTGTGTTACTTATTTGTTGAGTAAAATTATTTTAACTTATTTTATACAGGAGAAGTGTAAATATAATGTAAATATATATTTCAGGTATGTCGTGTTACTGTGGAATGATTGAGCATGCTGTTAATTGTATTAAAAAATAAAACACACACATACGCTCATATTTGGCACGTAGTCTGTACTTCAGTATAGCCCATTTTGGGAGACCCACCTCTGTAGGAGATGCCATAAAGTAGGTGGGCATGCAAGAGAACGAAAGGTTTTAACCCGATAATTTGGTAAAAGTAACTCTCTACAGATGATAAACTGATTAAGACTTTAACTATCGTTATGCATTTTAAAATACCTTTTCGGGAATCTTGGCCGTGTCTTGCAGTGTTGTCTTCTCGATGTTTCATCACCTACTGTGGGTGACATCTTCAGGAGATATTGCTTGTTTAAAATAAATTGCTTGTTGCTAACTATAGATGGTTCCGGGAATATGAGGTATTGTTATAGTAAATTATTAGGAAATATGTACATCAAATATTTGGGGGACTTTCCTCCATGATCCCCTTCCTCAACTAAAACACTATAGGCCCTATGTTGTGAATATTTTACAAATATCTTCTTCGATACCTAATCTGTGTATTGTAATTTATGTATCAGGCACTAACATGATCGGAAGTTAGAAATATTTATACTCACCAGGATATCGACCAATTTGCATATCCAAGGCTGCACATGTATCTCTCCTTTCTTCTTTACCTTTGTAAGCTTAATAAAGGTCTTAGGAATCTCATTTGTGATTATGATAATAATGTGATCAATAATAATGTTAAAATGTACTAACAATGATAACTAATTAACTCAGAGACACTCTTGGTAAGTACTTTTACTTGCCCCATGTCACACGGGACGCGACCTGTCGGGAGAGGATTTCAAACTCTTGGTCACACAAGGCCATGGAAGAGCTCTCTGGATGCGTAAGTTTAATACAGGATCACCTCCGAGACAACACGAACATTTTAAGACAAGCCACAACATTCACTCTTACATTCATACTAAAGAGGAATATGATATAGATGATTGTGAGGCCAGAAGATGTTCGGGAACCATTTGGTCTTAAAGTTTCCTAAAATTTGAGGTTGGATAAAATAAAATATTAAATGGAGGGTAATAGAATAAGATGGTATGGTCACATTAAAAGAATTAGAGCTGGAAGTATACAAAGACAAGCACTGGAAGTTAGATTAAGATGGAAGAGACAAAAAGTTGGCCCAGATTTAGATGGGAAGAATCTATAGGTTAAGACTAAACAGTTCAGTATCATTTTTTTCCTTCGTTTGTCAAACGGTTTTTTTTAGTATCTATTGACGAGCTTTAGTGTTGTCAATAAAAAATTGGAAACCGTTCTGCCGTTTTTAACTTTAGGCAATGTTTATGGAAAATCTTCATGGAGTAAGAGTTAAATTTCTTACAGAGAAGTATGCAATGCACAAACGTCGTATCAAAATAAAAATATATCTGCCTTTTTAACTGCAAGGTGCTAAAATCCAGCGCCAAAGCTCCCGTTTAAAATATAGGGAAGTAATGTATGTACATGTGTTAATCACATAGGTAGACGATCATTCTGCCAGTATAGGTGTGACATGTGGCCAGCATGTTGGGTCCATCAGTCGTTATAGCTGGTTTTCTCAACGTGGAGCCGCTACATATTGTAGCTACCCAAATTACTCACGAATCTGCTTGCTAATTTAGAATACTATCACCACCATCATCAATTACACTCCAACATAAATAGATATACGCTGTCTTTTTATGATTATGGTCTAATACAATTTAAAAATAACAATATCTAATATAATCTAAAGCGACGTGTTATTTATGGTCGAACTAGTGAATAAAAAAGAATGTGGACAAAATAGGAGTTGAATGGATGGAAATGATGGAAGAGATGACATAGAATGACCGAGATAAATGGAGGCTTTTATCCAAAACTCATCTCCCAGGATGGGGAGACAAAATTAGGTGAAAAAAGATAAATATATAGATGAATAAGTAAACAATCAAATAAATGAATATAAATGAAAGTCCTGGGATTTCCTTTACAATTGAGACAACTTCAGTTTGAGCAGGTATTGAACCTGGTCCCGCTGAATAAGATGGATGAGATTATATTTAATATGTTTGTTAAATATTATTCCTGAGAGTAGTTAATAATAATAATAATAATAATAATAATAATAATAATAATAATAATAATAATAATAATAATAATAATAACAATAATAATAATAATAATAATAATAATAATAATAGTAATAATAATACTAATACTAATACTAATACTAATACTAATACTAATACTAATAATAATAATTACAACAAGAATTAATCGTTATCTCAGTCAAAAATTGATTTATTCAAGTCGACGTTTCAATCTCCTTGTGTGAGATAATTTTCAATACATAGTTCTTTATAATACATAGTTACCATCACCAAGACAATTTTTTATTTTTTTACAAATTTAAATGAGCAAATTTAAAATTCCAATTTATGATTAAAATATTTTAACAAGGAAATATTAAAATATTTTTAATCAGAAATCAGAATTTTAAATTTGTAAAAAAAATTGTCTTGGTGATGGTAATTATGCATTATAAACGATTATGTCTTGAAATTTTCTCACGGAAGGAGAATGAAACGTTAACTTAATAAATTATTTTTTTAAAATAACTAATTAATGAATTTAATTAATTTAATTAATTCAATTAATTAACGATTCATTCTTGTAATTATTATTACTGAATGAGATCCTTTGACTAAAGCAGTGATCTTATCCTAAGGCCTGTATTTGGAAGTTGTGACAATAACAGGAGCTCAGCTATGAACACATTATCATATTTACACGCAGACTGCTTTGGCGCGTGAAATGCGGCACGGGCTAACTGATTAGGAGATGTTTCTGGAACGAAATGTTGCACACGCACACAGAGCAACCCCATTTATGCGCAGTGCGCGGCAAATGGAGTATGGAGTACATCAAATTGGTGCACATGTGACGATAAGACGCCACTATAAATCAGCATTTACGTTTACTATCTTTATTTCCGCATCAAGCTATCTCTTAATGATGTATCATCATTCCGAACTCAGCCCTGCTCTTGCACCATGTCTTGTAAGTTCATTTTTAAAAAACCTTCAACCCTGAAGTGAAATTGTAACATAATATGATCTTATTTTTTATTTAATGGATTTTTTTAGCCTAACGTAATATTCATTTTGAAATTAAACGTTTTTATCAACAAGTAATAATTGGCACTATCGATATCGAGGTTCATAGTCGTACAGAGATAACATGCTCTCCATACATCCCTAACATGAATGAATGTTTTCCTATCATTTTAACCCCCTAAATATTAGTTAATATTATTCTCGCCTCTAGACACACAACATTAAAAATATGTAATACTAACGTTAAATCTGTGCTATTATATGCTTGTGAAATCTGGAAAACTAGTAAAATCATAGAAAATAAATTGAAAGTAGCTATAAATAGACGCCTAAAGAAAATATTACGAATAAAGTGGCAGAAACAATATCAAATAAAGAATTATGGGAAAAAGCTGACTAGAAAAATATTAAAATAGAAATATAAATCAAAAATGGAACTGGACAGGATATACATTAAGAAAATACCATGATTCGATTGAAAGAAGTGCATAGGATTGGAACCCCGAAGACACAGTGGAAGAGGGAGACCGAAACAGACATGGAAGAGAACTATCTTTCTAGAAATTGCAAAGGAGGAGAAAACCTGGAGGGAAATGAAGAAGTTGGCTCAGAATAGGATCCGTTGGAGAAGCTATGTGGATGTTCTATGCTCCTGATAGGAAAAAAAGGAAATGATGTCGATGATATAATTCTTGTCCTACCTACTGGGAGCATTCCCTCTATATTTCCTACTAGAAGTTTCCATGTCTCTCTTACATTTCCAATTCGTACCACATGTCCTGTCCATCGCAGTCTACGGGACTTAGTGCTCTAAAATTAGTTATTGGGATCTAAAATTGATTTGAAGTGTTATAATTTTATTTATGTACGAGTATTATATGAGTTGCCAAGTAGCAAAATTATTTATATTTTTACAAAAAAAAATTGAGGAATAATTTTGTGGAGGACTGAATTTCTAATTTATGATAGAGTAGATTTTTATTTCTTAGTTCTATAAAGTATTGGCACGCACCCTTAATAGTTGAAAATAAAATTAAAATAGGAGTCTCAAGACGCAAGAAATTAACAATCACTAGAAGGAGCACAATTTATGTGTGTCCTTGTTTTGACTATACATTGTTAAAATTCCGTGTATCAAACTGTTGAAATATAAACTTATTGGACATTTCCTTAGAAATACTTAAATTAATGAAATTGTGTCTCTCTCTTTACCATTCTTTAACCTCTCCATTTGTAGGTACTTTTACGGGCCCACGCCTCCCGAGCTTTACAGGGACACGACTTGGCGGGAGAGGATTTTTAATTTTGACCACACAAACACTTGGAGAGTCTCCCTGTATGAGTAATCAGGTATCAACTATTTATTACGAATAATATTGTTATCTGGCATGATGACAGTCGTTCGTAGTCTGTAAAATGATTGTAGTCCCAAAAAAGAGAGGATTTAATAGAACCCGGGACCAGAGCGCTAGCACGTGGGTATGGAGACCCGGAAGTCAAGAGTTGTTTGATGTGGTAATGTGACAGAGAACAGAGACACTTCAAAGCGGCGGGGCGCCTCCACACTTGAGTCTCACAGACACCAGAACTTGCTGTCTTCAACAATGTGACTACTTTGCAACTTGTCCGAGAGTCTACTTTAAACACACCATCATCAGCTAAATGCAGAGCAGATTTCTAAACGATAAACACCAACATGCCTCTTATAACACAGTCCGTCTGTTGACTGTAACTAACAAATCTAAGTCTCAATTTGGACAAAAGACTACCAGAATATATATATAAATAGGTAATGGCAAAACAGTTCAGTAACTTCTCCTCTGTTTATCAACAGATTTTTTGCTGTTGTTTAGTAGTTATTGGCGAGCTTTAGTGTTATCAATAAAAATAAAATTGGAAACAGTTTGTTTTTTTTCCCTACCTTCGATGTAGAGTCGAAGTCTCCGTTCGTCATATTTCACGCTCCTTACGTCTACAATCTATAATAACACTGAGCAACAAAAAAGAAACTTTTTTTTTCTCAGAAAGAAAAATATGTGATTTTGATAGTATTTTTTCTCCTGAATTGAAATATGATATCGGTTTTTCTCCATCACGCAAGTTTTCCAAGACAGGCATTTATAATTTCAAACACTTTAATATTTTCTACATTCGTAACTACACAATATTCGAACATTCGGACTCACCTAGAAAGTAAGAAATGACGATTTTCTGCTCTATTTCGCATGTGGAGCATCCCTCTTGATGGTCCAGCAATAATCGGCCAGCATATTAGGATTCCATTTGTCTTGATATCTCTTTTCCATAGCTGAAATCTCCTATTGAAAGTGTTCCCCGTTTTATTTTACAACGGACAAATGGACGAAAAAGTGCATTAAAAATAATTATCTAAATCCATTAACTGAAATTCAAATAAAAAACTGTGGGTGATGGGGAAATTCCGAATACATATTTGAAAACACGATAAAAAACTGCATTAAGTACAACTATTGATACTCATGAGACAGAAATCATGTTGACCAGTGTAATTGTACAACACTCAATACAGTTTTTACATTTTAGAATTTATTATATCTGTTACATGTCAGTTTATAATATTATTATATTATTATTATTATTATTATTATTATTATTATTATTATTATTATTATTATTATTACTCTTGTTATAAACAACAAAAGGAACGGAAAGTAGAAGAAATGTTAACCAAACAAAAGATAAAATCAAAAGAATGTAAAAGAAGGCGTGTGTGTTTGTGTGTGTGTGTGTGTATGTACATATGCATAATAAAACGTGCAGTACAATGTCGATTTAAAACTAACAATGTCTAATATAATATAAAGTGAGATAATAAACGCGTTGACGTGTTCAATAATAATTATAGCTCGAATTTCGATCACTGGGCGAACACTAGTTATATGAAAAGGCGTAACAATAGAAACAACTATTATTAAATATTTTCCTCCTGTCGTTTTCAGGTAAACCCCCACTATCCTACCAATTGTCAGATTTGATTTATTTTCGACGGTCATTCCTCGTTTTATTTTTTTAGCATATATTGAGTTTCTTGCGAAAAATCGAAATATGCGAACGCTAGAGCGATATTTAAATGTCTCTTTCAAATGAACTCCTACTTCAAAGATCAACATTTTCTTAATAACGAACTCAATTTTTTTAAATTTATTGATATATGCCGAGTTTGATTTTAAAAAATGCGGCGGCTAGAACGTTAACAAATATACGAATATCGTATATAAATTTTTGTCTTGGTCATTTTCGGCTACTGGATAGGATAGGGGGCACGCCGTAGCGTAGTGGTTAAGGCACTGAGCTACAAGCCGGAGGGTCGAGGGTTCAAGTCCCGTTGGGGTCAGGATTTTTAAACTGGCCCAAACCCTCTGGCGGCACTATGGCCCTGGGGTCGACTCAGCCTCTAACGGGAATGAGGATCAAACGCTTGTTCTGGGGTAAAGGCGGCCGTCACGCAGGGCTGACATCCTGGCTGACATAAAGTGTCGATTGTCTAGAAAAAGTGGGAGCCTTTACCTCCTACTACCCCAAGGGCCTCCGAGCCTGTTGTGGGATCACTTTACTTTACTTTACTGGATAGGATAGCCAAAAAAAGTTCAATAATATTTTCATGAATATTTTCCTTCGGAATTCGCCAAATGTGTTCCCAAGTATCTCCAAGCGTGTATTGAATTCAAGGTACTGTGTCTTCCTCTAGGAATTAGTTTTTGTTTTTTGTTAAAATGTATGTGTAAGTTATAGCAAAGTTTAGAGATACTTAAGAACACAAATAGTTATTTAGAAACTAGTTATAAAAGAAGAGGTTTAGTAATGAGATGCTCAAGTTAGAACACGTTCGAAGGGAGTTGCCAAATTTTGTTACGTGTTGTCTACAATATTTTATGTACGTTTAGAGGATTTTACGGAAACGATATGCTTAAAGAAAGAGTAATGTGGGCTTTGGAGAAAAAACAAACCAACAAATGTTATATTCTGTAATTTTGGATGATAGTTTCATGTGTGAATTTAAAGTAAAAATGAGCGGAGGAAGTGAACTTCATGGTTCGTCGGGAAAATTTTTAAAAGCAGTCCAAGATGCAACTATTAATATAGGCCTACTCCAGAAAAGTCAAGCAAAATTCATTTAGGCCCTATGTAGTTATACGAAATCATTATTAAAGTGTATTTTACATTTTGTTGAACCTCTATTTTGATACCGTGTTTTGTTTTTTGTTAGAATATTGTTGTTTATTGTCCAATGATGATGAGTGTTAGGTTACTTGCGCCGTTCTTTCTCTTGCTTCTCAATAGAGACCTATAATGTTAGAATATAAAGCATAGGGTTTGTTGCCTTGTAACTACGAACTAAAGCGTCCATGATTGTTATAATAGTAGACAAAAACAGTTTTTACATTGTTTTGTCTTCATTTTAATCTTAAATCTGTCAATTCGTATATTCACATTTTTTATGTGAAATAAATTTGAATATACATTTGTCGGATTTTGATCGGGATGTAACACCTTATTCTGGGGATGTACATATTAGGGAAAATAATTTATTTACTTACAAATCAGGACCTGTTTATAAATAAACAAGTTGTTACCATTTGATAGTTTTAAGAGAATAACCTGTATGCACGCTGTAATACTACAATATCCCGGATATTCAGCACGCTTTAATATTATCGCTGCTGTTTTTATTAGTGAAATGCTTGTAAATTATCTGCCGGCTGTGTCTTGATGTGGTTTAACTGTGTCTGGCACGAACCACTTCAAAAGCGTGTTCTCTGTTGATGTAGAATATAAACAATACAACGCAGCATCTGATAACACTGGCTCCGCTTCACAAGTCTCTCTTTTACATTTTCGCTCTTAAAGTGCCACTCCAGACTCTGCAACTGTCTCTATCTGGAACAGCGTACAAGTCACACGGTTACCTGTCTGCTTCAAGGGAGAGGATGAATGACATTTTTAATTTATATAGTTTTAAACTTACATGTAGTCCATCGATGTGGTCTCGAGATAGCGTGTCCGGGTTCGATCCCCGGTCGGGACAAGTTTCCTGGGTGAGGTTTTTTCGGTTTTTTTTTCTCACCTGTAAGATAGATGTCAGGAAATTTTAAGGCCCAAAACCATCTGGCCATCATTATCATCAGTATCATATTCGCCTATTAGCTTAAATTTAGTTTAAGGCCTCTCCTGGCGCATCATTACCATCATCAACTCTAATATCATCGGGGCAGCATGACCCCGCCTTCCAGGCGCCCCAACCAGGCGCCATGTCAGGAAAAAACACCAAAAATTTCGAAATTACAACCCGGAGCATTTGAAAAAAAAAACAAAAAAGAAAGCTTACATAAAATTTTTGGACCAAAGAGAGATGAACAGACAGGTGAATGGAGAAGACTACTTAACAATGAACTACATGGTCTTTATAGGAAGCCAGATATAATAAGAACAGTTAACTCTCATAGACTGCGATGGGCAGGACATGTTGCACGTATGGGGAATGAAATACTTGCATGGAAGCTTCTTGTAGGAAAGCCAGAGGGTAAACGCCCAGTTCATAGACCAAGATTGAGGTGGGAGAATAACATTAACTATGATTTGAGGGAAGTAGATTATACAGGGAATGATTGGAAAGCATTAGCTCAGGATAGGTATGTATGGAGAGCGTATGTCCGCGCGGCCATGAACCTACGGGTTCGATAGTGCCAGTGAGTAAGAGTAAGTACATACAAAATTTGGTACTAGAAGGTTCCAAAGGTAGGCCTACCATTAATATTTGTAACAAAATTACATATTTGTGAGTTGAAATAAATGAAGATGGAAACAGTGATTTGAAAATAACAAAAATAATAGTTAAGGTCGATCTTCAATAGCAATGTTGAATGGAATTTCGTGGGATAAACAGATGTTCAAAGAAATTAAAATCCAGCCTATCTATAAGTCAATAGTAAGAAGTTTAATGACCTATGGAGCAGAAACGTGGACTATAAATGCCAAATCAAAGTCAAATTGTAATCTACAGAAATGAATTTTTTAAAAAGATCTGCACGATGCTCTAAAGTAGGAGGATCAGAGAAAAATGAACTTTAACGAAACCATTATACAATTTTTGGGAAATAAACAATTACAGTGGTTTGGACACGTGAAGAGAATGAATGAGGATAGATTGCCTGTTAGGGGTTTGGAGTGGATTCCAAATCTGAGGAAAAGAAGATGGAGGGCTAAAAATACATAAAAACTCTTGGCGCGACAGGCCTACAAGGCCCTCAGCCTACCAGCCGGCTGCTGGCCTCACATCCACATGTGTCAATCACAGAGGTAGATGATAATCAGCCAGTGTAGGGGTGACATGTGGTCAGCATGTCGAGTCCCCCAGCAGTTATAGCTGGTTTTCTCAACCTGGAGCCGCTACTTATTGTAGCTACCCAAATGCATCACGATGCTGGGTGGGCACCGGTCCCATACTGGCCGAAATACCATGAGAGAATTTCTTCCCCCATGGACACTCGAACCAGCGCAAGTCCTGTAGCTCTTTGCCAAGGCTTCCTGCCTTAACCACTCGGCTACGGCGCGGGACATCTAAAAATACATGGATATAGGGAATTATGAATTTGACAAAGGATAGGGAACGGCAGGATGGTGACTGGATGGATAGATATGAATGGAAGAAGATAATCAAAACTTAATATTGGATACAGAGAGATGTTATATACATTTAAAACCTGTCAAATATTAATAAACTTACAATTTTTTGTATAGGCCCCAACTAATTAACTAACTCACTGGCACTATCGAACCCATAGGTTCATAGCCGCGCGAACATAAGCTCTCCAAACATCCCTATCCTGAGCTAATATTTTCCAATCATTCCCTGTATAATCTACTTCTCTCAAATCATAGTTAACGTTATTCTCCCACTTTTTACCTCTGGTTTTCCTAAAAGAAGCTTCCATGCAATTATTTTATTCCCCATTCATGCCACATGTCCTGTCCATACCCCTACCTATACATATTACTGTACATTAAATAATGTTTTTTTTATTTAAAGACGCTAACATGTATGTGGCCTAAATCATGTAGTTTCTATTTATTTTTATTAATAATTGTATTTTTTTATAAAGGTAATGTAGGCCCACAACAGGTCTTAGGAGGCCCTTGGAACGGTAACAGGTTAAGGCTGCCATCTATTTAGAAAACTCAAAATAGGCCTATATAGGGCCCTGTAAGACAGAATAAAATGCAAACACATTGTTCCAAAGTTTATATTCACTGGGCACGGAATATTTGGATAATACCAGCAGAGATAGAATGTAAGTTGTAATAATTGTGGTGATAGCAACCTTGTGTAGAATATATTATCTTTGATTGTCCTTTGTTCTGGAACGAAAGGTTCGAAATCACCTGTCTTCTAAATAACACCACCTGATTAAGTGAAACACTCATTACAAAAGTGCTTTTGAGAGAAAAGAACTGCAGACTTTTTAGTGTGTTTTATAATTTTCTGTATTAGGATTATTCCACAATACAGTGTTTCTCCTTCAACCCAAAGTGATTTGTCGCCAGAAGTTCCTGTCTAAAGCATCTTTCCTCAAATCTCTAGCTTCCATACTTCTCATCACTCCATCTATCCAACGTTCTCTAGTTCTGCCTCTTCCACTTTTTCCATTAGCTCTCCAATTAAAGATCTTCTTTCGTACTCTCTATTCTTCCATTCTTATGAGGTGTCCATACCATTTTAAACTTTACTAATTTCTTTTTACACGCTTTATATTGGCTTGACCTGTATCTATCTATCTATCTATCTATCTATCTATCTATCTATCTATCTATCTATCTATCTGTCTATCTGTCTGTCTGTCTGTCTATCTGTCTATCTGTCTATCTGTCTGTCTGTCTGTCTGTCTGTCTGTCTGTCCTGTCTGTCTGTCTGTCTATCTATCTATCTATCTATCTATCTATCTATCTATCTATCTATCTATCTATCTATCTATCTATCTATCTATCTATCTATCTATCTATCTATCTATCTATCTATCTATCTATCTATCTATCTATCTATCTATCTATCTATCTATCTATCTATCTATCTATCTATCTATCTATCTATCTATCTATCTATCTATCTATCTATCTATCTATCTATCTATCTATCTATCTATCTATCTATCTATCTATCTATCTATCTATCTATCTATCTATCTATCTATCTATCTCTATCTATCTCTATCTATCTCTATATATCTATCTATCTATCTATCATCTATCTATCTATCTATCTATCTATCTATCTATCTATCTATCTATCTATCTATCTATCTATCTATCTATCTATCTATCTATCTATCTATCTATCTATCTATCTATCTATCTATCTATCTATCTATCTATCTATCTATCTATCTATCTATCTATCTATCTATCTCTATCTATCTATCTATCTATCTATCTATCTATCTATCTATCTATCTATCTATCTATCTATCTATCTATCTATCTATCTATCTATCTATCTATCTATCTATCTATCTATCTATCTATCTATCTATCTATCTATCTATCTATCTATCTATCTATCTATCTATCTATCTATCTATCTATTCTAAGAATCTTTCAACGCGCGATTTTCACCCACTTGAAATCATTGGATCGACTTGAAACTTTGTATACTTGTAAAGGACCCGTGACAATACAATCATTTCATATCTATTTTCTGAAATCCGGGCCAGAATCATCAGAAAATAAAAGAAAGTGTCTTTGTATCCATGTAACGGAATCTTTGAACACGATTTTCGCCCACTTAGATACATTGGATCGACTTGAAACTTTGTATATTTGTAAAGGACCCGTGACAATACAATAATTTCATATTTTGTTTCTAAAATCCTGGCCAGAATCATCAGAAAAAAAATGAAAACTGATGTAGTAGGTTGCAGTCTTGTCGACTTTTTAGTCAATCGTTGGAAGAGCTCAGTTGGTAGAGCGGTGAACTCTAATGATATATAATTTCAGTAATCCATAGGTCGCTGGTTCAAATCCGGCTGGGAGGATTTTTTTTTAGAAGAGTATTACTTTTAGCTCATACTACAATAGTATCGAGTTTAAAGATATTTAGATTTTTATCTTATTCTGTAAAATATTTAAAAAAAATTTTAAAGAAACTAAAACAACACGCTTTATTAGAAAACCGAACTAAAAAATGAAAAATAATTTTAATTTCAACACGGTTGGGATAAAATTAAAGTGATCAACAAATAATCATCTCAAACACATATAGAATAAAACTAGAGTTATCAACAAAAAGAAAATAATTTTACCATCACAAGCGTGGGCTGATTTTTATGATTTTTACATTTTCTTCTTAGAGACTTTACATTTACCAATATCTGTTTATCATCAAATATATTAATTGATATAGAGCACCCCATGCTTTTGGTGGTAAAATTATTTTATTTTTGTTGTTAATTCTAGTTTTATTCTATATGTGTTGGAGATTATTTTTTTGTTGACCACTTTAATTTTATCCCAACCGTGTTGGAAATTAAAAATTATTTTTAATTTTTTAGTTCGGTTTTCTAATAAAGCGTGTTGTTTTAGTTTTTTAAAACTATTATTTATTTCTAATATGTTTATCTTTTTCAACTTGCATAATTTCCCTTATTATGCTGTTTTGACCTTATCCCAACTTGAAATTCTTGTTGATCACCTCCAAAAATCCATTTCTACTGCTAACAGTTTGTTGACTTGTTTTCTACTTAATGTCCAGGTTTCAGACCCATATAATAAAATGCTTTATAACAGAACTTGAAATATAGTTTTTTTTTCGTTCTATATATTAACTTCTATTCCAAAGCACTGAGTTCAACATGCCAATGATTCTTCTTCCATCAGTTACACTTCTTTCAATTTCTGTAGTTGAATTCTCATTTTTATCTAAAATAGATTCTAAATACTCAGACTTTTTAACTTTACATATTCTTCGTGAATTACATTTTAGCTCATCTGTTGTATCCAAAGAAATATATTCTGTTTTATTTATAATTTATCTGTAATCACCATTTTTTGTATTCTATCTCTAATTTCCATAACATGAAAGATGCATCATCTGGATCCTGAGAAATCACCACCTGATTATCTGCGAATAGTAAATGGTGGAGGTAATAATTATCTTCTATTTGAATTCCCACACACATATATATATATATATATATATATATATATATATATATGCAGTGTCTTGATCAATTTTTTGTACAATTATCAATATATATTTTGAAGAACGTTTGTGATGAGCAACATTCCTTGTAGTAGACCTTTTGATGTATTTTTAGAAAGTTTGTTTTTCATCTTAATTTGGCATTTGTTCTCTGAGTATAATTATCATATAATACCAATTGTTTTGTCATTTATGTTCGCCTCTTCTAGGGCTTTCCAGAGCAAGATTCTGGGTACACTATCATACGACTTTAACAAATCAATAAAGATCAAATCTACTGGTTGCGATTTCTCTTGGCATTTCTCTAACACCTCTCTCAGTATGAATATATCATCACTTCATCAGTGCATGATTTGCCTGTAGTGAACACACTTTGTTCTTACATATCTTTGTATTCTCCGTCTAACTTACGTTTTATAATGCGAGTGAATACTTTCATATTTGAGTTATTCACACATATCCCTCTATAATTACTGCAGTTTCTTCTCTCTCCCTTCTTATACACTGCTCAAAACAATTAGAGGAACACTATGAAATATGCAAATATTTTTTCATTGGATAAAGGTACAAACATGAAATTAATAAAGTACATTATTTGTGGTTATTTATTTATTTATTTATTGCTCATGTCAGTAAAAACAAATGAATAACGCTGACAATTAACTTTTCAAATAATTCCGCTATGTAAGCAATTGAATCTTGTACTTATTTTTCAAAGTTAAACACTCGTTATATAGAGTTAGTATCGTGTATGGCCTCCACGACATTCGATGACACTTTGGCACCTTCGTGGCATGCTCCCAATAAGATTCTGGATTTCCTCTTGCGGGATATTCTCCCATTCCTCCTTCAGAGCATCTCCAAGTTGCTGCAGAGTTTGTGGAGCTTGATGTCGGTTCCTGACCTTCCTGTCTAGAAGATCCCACAAGTGTTCAATAGGGTTGAGGTCTGGGCTGACCGCTGGCCACTCCATTACCTCAATTTCATTCCTCCTCAGGAAATCCCTGGTGACAGCCGCAGAATGTGCCCTGGCATTATCCTGCATAAACAGAAATCCAGGGCCTACTCCAATGGCAGCAGGTACTACATGCTCTTCCAGAACGTGCTCGATATACCGGACAGCATTCAGCCGCTGGGGAACAAGTACAAGGTCCGTACGATTGTTGTACATAACTCCGGCCCACACCATTATGGAACCTCCTCCGAATCTATCAATTTCCTGTACAGCCTCTGCAGAAAATCTTTCTCCTGGCCGTCCCCACACCCTCAATCGACCATCACAACGTGTAAGACGATACCTGGATTCGTCCGAGAAGAGCACAGACTCCCACTGGTTCAGGTTCCAATCACCATGGTTTTCAGCATACGTACGTCTTGCTGCCTTATGCCCATTTGTTAAGCGTGGTTTTTTAACGGGCCTTTTTGGACGAATATTCTCTTTCCTTAATCTGTTCCTTATGGTTTGGTCTGAAACCCGGATTCCGGAAGCCATATGAAGGTCATTCTGCAGGTCTTTTGCAGTTTTTGTACGCTGTCGAAGAGCAGAAAGAACAACGTATCTGTCATCCTGGGGGCTTGTTTTAAATTTACGGCCCTGGCCACGTCTTCTACAATACTGACCTGTCTCTCTGTGCCTGTTGCGTAACCTGGACACCACGGAAGGAGAAACCCCAAGCTCTCTAGCCACTTGTCGCAGAGATTGACCTTGTCGTAAAAGATGTAGAGCATGATACACTTCAAACTCATTTAAATGCCTCATTTTGTCAGAGACTTCAATAAACAAGGCAATAATCAACATTCGTCACTATAGCAACATCAGGAAGCTTACCAATTAGAAGTGGCCAGTGCCTTCCAAAATAAAAAAATTCTCTATATTTGTTATTTGAGGTAATTTCTCTGTATTTAGGCCATGGATCTTTAAAATTTGTATCCAATGATAAAATTAATAATTCAATTTACTTATTGTCCAACTTTCAGCATCACAGCTTTAAAAAACAATTACTTATTCAATTTATTACAAGTGTTCCTCTAATTGTTTTGAGCAGTGTATATATAAAGTTCATAAAAAAACTTTGGTTTTTGATAAAAATTATAAAATGACTCACAACTTTGACACAAACTATAACCCTAATCTACCTTACGTGCAATATGATTTATAAATTTGGGATATTAAATAATATTAATAATAATAATAATAATAATAATAATAATAATAATAATAATAATAATAATAATAATAATAATAATAATAATAATTAATAATAACTGACTCGCTGGCACTATCGAACCCGTAGGTTCATGGCCGCACGGACATAAGCTTTCCATATATCCCTATTCAGAGCCAATGTTTTCCAATCATCCCCCGTATAATCTACTTCCCTCAAATCATAGCTAGTCATTCTCCCATCTCATTCTTGGTCTACCAACTGGGCGTTTTTCCTCTGGTTTTCCTATAAGAGGCTTCCATGCACGTCTTTCATTCACCATTTGTGCCATATGTCCTTCCCATCGCAGTCTACGAGACTTGACTGTTCTCATTATATCTGGCTTCCTACAAAGACCATGTAATTCACTGTTACGCAGTCTTCTCCATTCACCTGTCTGTTCATCTCTCTTTGGTCCAAAAATATTCCTAAGAACTTTATTCTCAAATACTCATAATCTCCTTTCCTCCCTTAAAGTAAGAGTCCATGTTTCGCATCCATATAATATAACTGGTAGAATAATAGTTTTATATAGTCTATTTTAAGTTTAACGTTTTGAAAGGAGTTGGGAAGTCAAGATTCTCTGTAATGCATAATAGCACGCATTTGCAGAATTTCGTTGTGCATCTCATTCCTGTTTGTGATTAGTGTTCCTAGGTATTTGAATTCAGCTACTTCCTAAAAAGATAATAATAATAATAATAATAATAATAATAATAATAATAATATCATCATCTAGAACATCGACACGAGATCTCAACCCTCCATGTCGGCCACTATTACCCCAGAAGATGCAAGTCTACCCCAGGATCATGGTACCGCCAAAATGTTTAACGAGCCTAAAAATCGTGATACCTACTGGGACTAGAAACCGTGACATTCCGGCATCTACCGTTTTCCGTAACCTACTGCCCTATGACGCGGAACGGGGTATGTATATTTTCATTTACTGTATATTTAGTAGGAATACATTGAAATGGTGAATATGATTAAATGAACTTGGACCTGGTAGCAATATTCCAACCCAGCAATTTCCTTGGGGATTGAGGAAAACCAAATAATAACTTCGGTCCGATTGGTCGGCGTAATGATTTGAACCCGGAACCTCCCGAATACAAATCTCAAACGTTACCGCTTTAGGAAACTCGTTCGGTTAAATAATGCTGTTCCTGTGGGCCTCATAATTTCTGTTTTATTGAATGTTTATTTTTGAAAAAGTCCAAATTCAAATAAAATATCTTCCAAAAGTGTGAAAAAATGCTGTTAAATAAGTTGAGATATTTAGATAAAACGTCATGCGTTAAAATTTCTGGTATTATCTCCTGGCATTGACTTAATTGTAACCCACTTTTGAGGTTGGAGCGCCTGGAAGCGGGGTTACGCTGCCCTGATCATACGATGGGTGATGATGATAGTGATGCACCAGGAGAGTCCTTAATCCTAAACTTAGTTTAAGGAAACTATGAATGATAATGTTAGTTATATGATGTTCGGGAACCGTTTGGGCCTTTAAGTTTCATGGGAGGAGACGGGGATCGAACCCGGGCCCGCTGCGTGACAAGGTATCACGCTACCTCTAGACCACAGCGGCATTTAAATATCTTACCTTTTAAATATTGTAGACCGTATTTTGTTTTGAATGTAGTCTATAGAAATACAGTGAAATTAAAATGTGAGAAAATCGATTTAAAACTTTTAATGCAGTTATAATAAATAAAATAAAGGAATTTTCAATGAGCGCACATTTCGAACCATTGCATGCTGAAACTTATCTAGAAATTTCTTCCAGAGAAGCGTTGTGATGTACCAAGGGCGTGTAAAAAAACCTTTTTAATTGCAACGTACTAAAATCCAGCGCTAAATCTTTCATTTAAACTATAGGGAAGCAATACAACTCCCAAATTTGTATATTAGATAACCCTCACTACCTGCCGTCCACGCCGCGTCCCCCATCGCTCTACTCCGCTCTTTCTCAAGCGGGGAGTCCCTCTGCTCCGTGTTCCGTACAGTGGGTTGCCGTTGCTGGATTCTGACTTCGATATCTGTGCCTTACAGTTTAAAACGGACTGTAATGTGAGCATTGAGAGATGTGGTCGCCATTTTTAACAACTGCTCTGAGCTCTAAGTTGATTACGAGTGTCAAAATTGGCTTGGCACTTATCACTTCAAGATATCTTAGCGTCAGAAATAGCCACATCCGATAACTTGTTCCTTACGTCAAGATGTTTAGTTTAGGTTCCACTACACTCAGAATCAACCCAGGAAGTTACTGTGCGTTTGAAATAGGGAACTGGGTTGCCATTTTAACAGTATTTTCTTGAGAGAAACCCTTATATAAAACTGAAGATTGCAACACAACAGGTACATAGTTGGAGGTTGTAGCCGTCCAAGCCACACCCTCTTAAAAAAACAGTTACCACTTGTCACTGAGCTCTTGCGGATGTGTACTATCCTGTGTGAAAGTGTCGATTCTCATATTTACTGTAAAACTAGTTTGCATGCCGTAAAAGAAAAAAAACTGTTTTTTAAATGTATAGTACATAGATTTGGAAAAAGTACTGCTAACCTTGCCGCTCCACCCCTTCTTAACAAACAAATACCGTTATTATGAGTTTGGCAATATCTACCCTCTGTAAGTAAGGGGACACTGGCATAGCCCATAAGGTCTGTAGTAACTTCCTGGGTTTAATTAGAGTATATCATTTGCATAATTTTTACCTTAAAGTTATATATTGGATTATATACATATTTTTGTTATATACATATTTTTGTTATAGTCATTTTCGGTGTCTTCTAAATAGAGCGGGTCACGCTGTAGCGAAGTGCTACAAGCCGAAAGGCCGAGGGTTCGAGTCCCGGTAGAGTCAGGACTCTTTAACTGACCCGAATCTTCTGGCGGCACTGTGGTCCTGGGATCGACTCAGCCTTTTACGTAAATGAGTACCAGACGCTTGTTCTAGGGGTAAAGGTGGCCGTCACGCAGGACTGACAATCCGGCTGACATCAAGTGCCGATTGTCCAGAAAAGTGAGAGCCTTAATCTCCTACTACCCGAAGGGCCTCCTGAGGCCTGTAGTAAGATCACTTTACTTTTTTTACTAAGTAGGGCATATTAAGTTTTATAAACATTAAAAAAACTTTTCATGACAATAACATCAATTCCTTCGGAATTCGCTAAAAGAACATAAAATGATAGAAAACAGGAAAAAAAAATCAGGAGAGCAATAGAAACAATTTTTACATTGCCTATTATTTTTAACTGTATTTTTAATGTCTTATTTTGAACGTAATCATTGTAAACATTAAAAATAGGGTATTTAAAACATAGTTACAAAATAATAAGTAGGGAGCGGATTTTTATGTAATAAAAGATAAGATTACAATGCAGATAGTATATAGCATTCAACTGTTTGTGTGTGAAACAAGATAAAAGACAGTCAAAAGTCTTACTTCTCATTATTCTATTCAACTGTTGGTGGAACCAAAACAAAAGAGTCATAAGCCTAACTTCTCATTATACTATGTTGCAATCTTAACTTTTAGTACATAAAAATCCGCTCTCTAATAATAAGCAATGTAAAAATGTTTTCATTGCTCTGCTTAAAAATTTGTTAAATTAGACCTACGAGGTTTTAGACGAAAGACATCGTTACATTTCCTTAGTGTTTAAGAGCAAATAATACATATAGTTAAATATGAATGTGTAAACAAAACATGATTGAGAACGGAGTCTGTGAGAGATTGGTTACAAATTAGAGCAAAGAGCGGGCGCTTTTTTCACCTCTGCGAGTAAACAGCTCAGTGCTGGGGGATCCACTTTATTCAATTACATCGCCTCAAGGAAATCACTCCCAGGATCCGGGGACACTAAAAGAAAGCCCGCTGGTCAATTAGGTCCGCAGAACCAGTGATTATCCGCCAAATCACGTCTACTTCAAGAAATCAAGCGGGAGGGGAGTTACAGTATGCGCTTCTGTGTCTTACGTTACAGTATGTCACATAAACTATGTTCAACCCTGTAGTCTTTGTTTTGTTTCCTTTTTTTTAATTTACAGTTTAGATTCAGTTATTTATGTATTACATTTGTTAATGCATTATCCTTTGCAGATGACCGGATTTTAATTGCAAAAACAGAAGATGAATTACAAAGAATGATATATAAACTAAAAGAAATATTTAAAAAAAAGTTAATATGGAAATATCATCAGAAAAGCGCTCATCCAGTTCGGAAAAAGTTAATATTGGAAAGTAAACCAATAGAACAAGTGACAAAATATAGCTTCCTAGGCTGCGAAATATCATACACAACAGAAACAGATACAGATAACAAACTAAATATTTTAAATTGTTATATAGCAGGAACACTAAAAAGAACTTTGAAAAATAAAGCCGGAAATACTTGAAATTAGGCTCTACAAGACGATGGCAGTTCCTATTATTACTTATGGATCCGAATCATGGACAGTGACAACACACCAATTTGCCAGAATGCAAGCTGCTGAAATGAAATTATTCAGACCAATAGCAGGATATCAAAGGACATAAAAAACACAACACAGAAATAAGACAACTAAATCTAGAGGAATTAAACACAAAAATACTGAAATACAAAACAAATTGGAAAGAACACTTAGCAAGGATGACTGAAAACAGATTACCAAAACATCATACAATTATTCACCACGATGAAGAAGAAGCTTGGGAAGGCCAAAGAAAAGATGGAAATAGCAGCAATTTGGAGCCGGAACAGGCTAGTAAGAATGCCTAAACCGTGACGAAGAAGAATACATTTGTTAATATTTTTATTAATAGTGTCTTCTGCTAATCCTGCTGTTATCATATTATTGTTAATATTTATGTAAGAAAATTAATAACAACTTAAACTTATTATCAGGTTTTACAATACCTTTGATATCTCTCCGTGCCCATTTCAAGATTCTTTAGCCAGTCTCCACACCTTTCTATGTTTCCAAGTCCCTTCCTCCAAGTCTCTTTATTCCATTGTTCTGACTAGTCCTGTGTTTTGTCTTTCTCTCTTCCTTCTTTCTATCTTGATTTCATTCATAAATATTCATCTCTAATCTATCTTCAATCATCATTTTCATATCTCCAAAAAATCTTGATTGTATTGATTTCATAGTTTCTGCTAGGGAACTATGCACTATCTTATTTTCTCTATTTCAATTTTTTTCTCTTTTCGAAGTTACTATTTTTAACAATTACATTATAAATGTTCGTTCTTGTTTTTATTGTGTTTTCTATATCCCATAAAATACTATTTACTTGTGAAATTGCTGTCCTATTTTTATTAATTATTGAATTTTATGATTCCCATTCTTAGATATTTTGACCCTTAAATATCTGTATTCTTCACAATGCTTTATTTGACTTTTTTCTTATTACAAGATTTTCTTATTACAATATTAAATCTTGCAATGTACAGCCTTTGAAAAACTTGATGGCGCAACTCTTGATGATGGAAGGTTTAAGTTTTGAAGAGTGATTCATACCAGTAAGTTGTTACATGTACTGTCTCCTTTGAGTTCAAATCGGACGGTATAGGCCTAAGTCTTTCTTCATGCAGTATTCGTATCGTTCGTATCAGTGGACCAGTCGGTAAGATAGGCCTACTCACTTGCGACGACGCGGGCCAGGAATATATTTTTTTTAAATAATGTCGTTAATTTTCATAATGCCTACATTTTACCACCCCCCCGGTTTTTCCCTTACATAATCCCATTTATTATAATATTCATATATATATATATATATATATATATAATATATATATATATCATATATATATCTTAGGTAAATAATATGATTAAAGGAAAACGGCCATCTACAGAAAATGAATAACGATTGTAACGCCACATTACTTTTTATACAAAACACAAGACATAACAAGATGTTTAGTTTTCCCCACAACTCATGCAGAACGCGTCCCTGATAATTGAAACTACGTTAAGTTAATATCTAATTTAAATTTTTACAAGTAAGTCCTGGAGTATTGCAAATAGGCCTCATAGACTCTTTGCCAGCAGAGACGATTGTAGTGTAGTGAAGGGAACGTCTCGTTTTCCAATGCAATGAAGTCGCGTGTTCGTATTCCCGCTGTCATGATAGGTTTTGTGTTTCTCTCTTCTCTCTCTCTCTCTCCTCTCCTCTCTCTCTCGCCCCCTTTATTTCAATTCATCTTGTTTGTTTTCTTTTATTTGTTTTGCTTTGTTTTATTTACAGCATTTACCGCACTACGCATTTACGCGAAATGATTTTCCTTTGCACGACACAGAACGAAATACAACAGATTTTAGTTTCTCAAATAGTTGTGCACTTGTGAACCAAGTAGCTGACCTCTGATCATGCGCAATGGCTTCATTCTGAGACTTAAAATTATCTGTGCGCCATCAATTCTTTCAAAGGTTGTACATAACTTTATTTCAGTATTTTATTATTTTAATATGTAAATGTTCAACATCCAATATGCTACAACATGACATCTCTTAATACGTTAACCCGTAGATAATGCTGAAGTTATTATTGTAAAATATCAAATTAATTATGTGATAAAAATACTAACCATTGCTTAAACATGTAGTTATAAATGTGTAGTCGTATAATTTGCAATTTTTCCTATGACAAAAAGTAAATTAAGAGTGTTTTATTCATTACTGCTAATTGACCGAATGAAAGGAAAATTGCATCATACATATTGCATACATATTAGTTAGCTTTTAATTAGCCTTATAATGAAACAGTCCACCGCTGTGGTCTCGAGGCAGCGTGCTGCCTGGCTCCTGGGTGAGGTTTTTTTCGGGGATTTTCCCTCACCTGTAAGACAAGTGTCAGGAAGCTTAGCGACCAACGGTCCCCGAAAATCATCCGGCCATCATCATCATCCTTATCATTATCATCATCCTTCACCGGTGTGGAAAACAACGGGAAGCTACCACACATATAATTCCCTATACTTCATTCACTCTTAGAGTAGCTAATCCTAACATAAGCAATCGCCAATTGTATCCTTCCGCCATTCGCGTCACAATTACTGCCACATTGACAGGGGTATGTGTGAAGTATAGAAGATTAAAATATAAAATAATGGAATATTTACCTGAAAGGTCCGTCTCCTCAACTTAAATAATTATTTAACTTTTTAACTGTAGCGCTTTCGGGACTTGTCGCGCATCATCGGCAGGATCAAAACTGGTGTTCCACTGAAGATCTGGTAGAGGGGGTTACATGTATTGGGTTCGTTTTCGTTTGTCAGATTGTCATTGTTGTGAGCTGCTTATATGATTTCCATTGAAAAGTTTTAATAAATAATGATTTATTTATATGCAAAGATAGATGGAATTTACAACCATTGTGTGAATTTTACAGTGGATAATATTGTAATGTTACATAGGCCTAATGGATGTGTTATAAGGTTTTAAAATACTGAAATGAGACATTTATTGGAATAAAATAGCTTATATATTATCATGACAACTATATTAAATAATTGAAAAAAAAAGTCGGCCGCGGTGGACCAGTGGTTATGCTCCTTGCCTCTAGTTCCGAGGGTCGCGAGTTCAAACCCGGCCGGGGTCAATGGATTTTTATAATGGAAAAATGCAAGGAGAAATTCCTTTGGGAGTGAATTTAAGCCGTGGGTCCCGAGTCTGAAGGTCTTCAGGCTCGTATAAGATCCTTAGGCCCGAATAGAAAGGTCTCTAAGCAAAATTTACCGAATTTTTCCATCCCTGGTTTCCTGGATGTCACTATAAGGCTGAACGCTGACTCCGGGCCACTCAATGACATCTATTCGAAAACAAGTGTAACTAAATTAGTGTAGTTGAATTTCTCCCCTGTAGGAGAGAGCGCCAAAATCTCGTTGAGAGAAATAAGGATTTACAAGAATCAAAGAATTTCACAATAATAGGCTAATTACAATAATTAATAAAAGTATGTAAAGCGCACCAGCATCTCAGGCATTTGGGTAGCTACAATATGTAGCGGTTCCAGGTTGACAAGACCAGCTATAATGGCTGGGGACTCGTTATGCTGACCACATGTCACCACTACACTGGCTAGATGATCATCTACATATGTGATGAACACATGTGGATGTGAGGCCAGCAGCCGGATTGTAGGCTAAGGGCCTTATAGGCCTGTCGCGCCATGGAAATGTAAAGCGCTCAATATTTTTTTTACTATTGTCATGAAACTGCACGATTATTTTATGGTTAATACTTACTTACTTACTCACTGGCACTATCGAACCCGTAGGTTCATGGCCGCGCGGACATACGCTCTCCATACATCCCTATCCTGAGCTAATACTTTCCAATCATTCCCTGTATAATCTACTTCCCTCAAATCATAGTTAATGTTATTCTCCCACCTCATTCTTGGTCTGCCAACTGGGCGTTTTCCCTCTGGCTTTTCTACAAGAAGCTTCCATGCAAGTCTTTCATTCCCCATACGTGCAACATGTCCTGCCCATCGCAGTCTACGAGACTTAACTGTTCTTATTATATCTGGCTTCCTATATGGTTAATAGAGAACAAAAACTGTTATATTCTCATAAAACGTAAAAAAAATCAAGGGAGTTAGCTGAATGGTGTCGTACTAATATTCAGAGAGCCACATTTCAAAATCCGGTGCCAATCAACCTGACTCAGGTTCTTTCTGGTTTTCCACAATCGTCAAGTCAAATGTCGGCTTGGAGTTTCATCGTATTCACCATCATCAAAAGTACAATTTGGCTCCAATAGATGATTAATGACATTACGTGTATATATATCCATTCATAGTAATTTTGCCCGAGGTCAGGTATTTCACTGTATTTTCACACATTTTCAGGCTATGCTTTGCAGCTTTACTAGGGATTTATAAGAGTGGTAGCTTCCCGTTGCTTTTCACGCCGGACCGGTGAAGGATGGTATGATAATGATAATGATAACGATGATGATGGTGATAACCGGATGATTTTCGGGGACCGTTGATCTCTAAGCTTCTTGACATTTATCTTACAGTTGTCCCGCGCCGTAGCCGAGCGGTTAAGGTAGAAAGCCTTGGCGCAGAGCTACGGGACTTGCGCTGGTTCAAGTCTCCATGGGGGAAGAAATTTTCTCATGGTATTTCGGCCAGTATGGGACCGGTGCCCACCCAGCATCGTGAGGCAATTGGGTAGCTACAATAAGTAGCGGCTCCAGGTTGAGGAACCAGCTAAAACGGCTGGGGGACTCGACATGCTAACCACATGTCACCCCTACACTGGCTGTTGATCATCTACCTCTGTGATTGACACATGTGGATGTGAAGGGCCAGCAGCCGGCTGGTAAAAAGGGCAACCGCTGAAAAGTGGAAAGACCCTCAATCGGAAATCTTACAGTTGATGAAAATACCCCGAAAAAAACCTCACCTAGGAGCTTGTCCCGACCGGGAATCGAACGGGCCCGCTGCGTGACAAGGCAACACTCTACCTCGAGACCACAGAGGTGGACATATATAGACCTATATATATATATATATATATATATGGTCGTAGTAATTTTCGGCATCAAGTAAGTAGGATCGATGAATAACTAACTAACTCACTGGCACTATCGAACCCCTAGGTTCATGGCAACGCAGACATAAGCTCTCCATACATCCTTATCCGTTGATGATTATTTAAAAAATCATGAGAACAATCTCAATCTCTACATTTGTCCGGATTCATTAAAACTGGGAGAAACAAGTAGTTGTCAAAATGTGTTACCTAGTGTGAACTGTTGTCTAATGACGAAAAGGATTGTGGTTAATATACTGGTTTTGAATGAAGGTAAGAGCGAGGAGGAAGGCGGGGTATCACATTAGATATTCAGGAATGTGTTAAAGCGAAACGTGGCTTAAGGTTATAACACATGTTTTATGTAATCTGTTTATTTGTTTATTGTGGATTGTAAACTGTGGGTGGCACGCTTTCGCACCGCCACACACATCAACGTCCACACTTACCTCATTTTAAACATAATATGTCTCATTTGAGATACTTAATTATAGTTTTAAATTAGATAGATAGATCATCGGTTGATTAATGTCTTTGACATCGTCCGATTCGTAATAGCCAATTTTGTCGGTCCATCCAATCTCCTGGTTGTAGATGTTTCTCCTTCATATATAAACATATTCCCTGACTCCAGGAGATTTTGGGTCTTCCTCCGCTTCGTCTTCCCTCAGGTTTCCATTCCAAAACAGATTTTGGTAGTCGATCCTCTTCCATTCGCTCGACATGTCCGTACCATCTTAATTGCTGAGTTTTAATATAATCTAAAATAGTGTCTTCAATCTTCATTTTCTCCCTTATAACTGAGTTCCTAATTTTTTCTCTTCTTGAAATTCTTGTAGCCCTTCGTATAAAATCCATTTCCGTTGCCAAAAGGTACTTATTTGTTTTTGTTGTTAATGGCCAAAGTTCTGCTCCATAAGTAATTATGTTTTTAACAATTGTATGATATATATTCATTTTATTTTTATTGCTTATATTTTTAAATTAAGGAAAATAAAATAATTAATGTACCATATACTCTACTATTCACAATTAGGACGTAATTTTCTTCAATACGCAACCTGCAATATAAACAATTAGGCTATAATATAACAGGCCCAGTATGATTATGGACACACAGTTTATGAGGAAGTTCATGGTGTGGCCACTAATGGGAATAATAGACGAATAAATATTATTGCAGTTAGACCATCTTCTAAAACTAGTATGATATTAGATCCCACAATTCGGTTTGAGACTCGTAGTGGCCAACCTGAGGAAGTTGACTCTGAAAAGAAAGCCATATATGAGCCAACAGTTGACTATTACAAATACTATTTAACTCATGCCCCAAATGGGAGTCAGTGACCAATCACATTTCAATGATTTTTTATTTACAACCAATCACAGTCGTATTTCGCCTAGAATTTACCAACTAAAGTTTATCATAATAAAGAAAGCACCTCCTTTTTAACATTCTGAATAGGTCATAGCATTATTTTGCTGTTACTGACTCTCTAAGAAATACGGCTACCAGATTGTATATATAGTTCATGAATGTCAGCAGAAAGCGCATTCAAGAGTTAATATTCTGAATAGGTCATAGCAATATTTTGCAGTGACTGACTCTCTAAGAAATACGGCTACCAGATTGTATATATAGTTAATGGATGCCAACAGAAAGCGCATGCGAGAGATAATATAAAAATTGTAACAATTGATTATACCACAAAACAAAGGAACTACTGTTTGCACCTTCTTAAACGAATTATTTTCCAGGAAATGACGTTGCAGAAAAATATAATTGACATATTTACATCATAGGATATCAGAAATTAATTAATACCTATTACTTTGGTTATAAATTTCTCCAATGGGATGCATTCTTACAACATTGCGAACCTTTGGCAATAAATAATATTATGGTCTGGTTGTAGTGATGAACAAAAGAAGCAAATGAAGCGTACCAATCGTTTCTCATTTGTTTTCAGAAATCGCCGTTTACATTAAATATATACATATTTTAAAATAACTATGGTTAAATAATGATTTGTGAGTAAACAGCTTAATTTTATTCGTTAGATAGTCCTAACAATTGCCACTCTTGATTTCCAAATTCTCTAGATAAATTGGAAATCACTCGTGGCATTACTTATGACTATTTAACTCATGTCCCAAATGGGAGTCAATGACCGATCACGTTTCAATGTATTTTGTTTTACAACCAATTACAGTCGTGTTTCACCTCCCTCTTTATCGATTTCTCTTTATCAGCTCCTGCTTTTGTGATAAAGAAAGCTCCTACTTTTTCATATTCTGAACAGGTCAGAGCGTTATTTTTCTCCAACAAATACATTGAATATAACAAATAATGAACAGATTCCGTGATTTTATTGAGTTGTTTACCAAAACAATAAATTAATAACCCATAATGTTGATTATAATATACAGTTTGATGTTTCATCATTTCTCCACTAGGGTGCATTCTTACAATATTGCGATCCTATTTGGCAATAAATAATATGATCGAGTTGCAGTGAATATACATAACCTCACATTTCTGATTTGTTTTCAAATATCGCCGTTTACATTAAATATATAAATATTTTAAAATACCGGTAACTGTTTAAATAATGACTTTTGAGTAAACAGAATAATTTCATTCGTTAAATAGTCCTAACAAATGCCACTCTGGATTTCCAAATCCTCTAGATAAATCCACTCGTCACTTCGTGATTCGTGAATTTATCGATAATTTGGAAATCACTCGTGGCATTACTTATGATAAATACAAATTAGATAGTATAACTGTCACAGGATTGATGGTCTGGGCAAGAGGTATTACTATACCAGGATTCTTAGCTAAATTTTGGAATTTCTTAGATTTGGACGGAGCGTATCTTTGTAAAATTGCCATCGCTGCCATTAGAGGATCAATTTCAATTTTAAGAAACCATCTTTACAAAATTGCTACTTTATAGAATATAGGCTACTTCAATTAAAATTTGACATTTTTAATGAATTTACCAAATGCATTTCATCAATTTCGAAAATTAATTGTCTGTACCACTTTGTCCTTGTTGCAATTCTCCAATGAGGAAAGTTTTATATAATAAAAATAATGCGATATTGGGAAGTGGTTTTTACAGAAGCGAGAGAATTATTAAAAACCGAGCGATAGCGAAGTTTTTAATTCCGACTTTCTGTAAAACACATCACAAACGTGCATTGTACATTATTTTTGCACGATGGTGTTTTCAAAATAATAAATAATAGTAAAATAATACTTTTTTTTGGAAATACTTGCATTCATTATAAACAAATAACTAACGTTTACGCTAAATGTCGAAAAATATTCAGTTGAGACTACAGCAGGCCGTGACACTAATTAGACATAAAATGGCGGCGAGTACGAATTTGTTTTATATTGTTTCAAATAAAGTTCATTTCATTTAAAATGCGGTGATTTGTTTCGTATAATGTATATTAACACTACCTTTTGGATATATTTTTGTTTATACATTGTATGTGGTAGGCCCCTATGTACTTAAAGGGCAGTGGTTTTATTTCCGTCCTAGGTAGGTAATTTGTAATATTACAGTATAGTTATTTATTTCGACCAGCCTCGTGGGCTAGTGGTCAGCGTTGTTGACTACTGATCATGAAGTCCCGGGTTCGATTCCCGGTCAAACCATAAGAATTTTTCCTTAAAGGGAATTATTCCTGTGGTTGCCCATGGTCTGGAATTTAGGTTAAGTTTAGGTTAAGAACTCTCCTAGCGCTTCATTATCATTTATCACCCATCATAGTATCGGAGTAACGTAACTCCGCCTTCCTGGTGCCCCAACCTAAGAAATCGATTGTAATTCTGTCAATGCTAGGGGAGAAAGCCAGAAATGTAATAAAAAACAACCTGGTGGCATTAGAAAAAGTTATTTAGTTATCTATAGGTTGGCAACCTGGAAATTAGGAAATTGAACTTCCAGTCACCGTACAGGCCACATGGCCTAAAATGAATTTGTTCATGATGATGATGATGAACTTCCAGTCATGGTCGTCATTCCTGTAAGTACGATAGAACGCATTAACGTGTAAGAAAGTAAACTTTAATGATGATTTCGTATAACTGCATAAATAAACTTTCCTTGACTTTTCTGGAAGTAGCTGTACCTATTAATATTTTCATATTGGACTGCTTTAAAATGTTTTCCTGATGAACCGTGAAAATAACCTTCTCCACTCATTTTTACTTTAAATTCACATATGAAACTTGCACTCAAAATTGCAGAATATAACAAAAATATTTGCTGAATTATCGTGTCTTTTGTTGTTTCTCCAAAGCCCACATTACTCTTTCTCCAAACATATCGTTTCCGAAATAAATTAATTTTATTAAATATACTTAATATACAACATATTCTAAAATACTCAGAACGTAGATAAAATATTGTATACAAGAAGTTACAAAATTAGGTTTAGTTAACTCGCTATTCAGAACATTCCCTTCAATAGTTCTAACTTAAGCATCTCGTTACTAAACCTTTGTTTTTGTAACTAGTCGTCTAAATAACTATAATCTATAGTAAAGTCGTGATACAATCATGATTAGTTAAAGCACCTATAAATAACAAGAAATAAAAAAAATAATCTGTAGTTGGCGTTGCTATGACAACAGTGATTGTCGTTATAATTCGCAACGTGGCTGTGAAATATTTCTCTGTTTTGTAAAGGGTTGGAGGGGGGTTGCATCAATGAAATGAAATAGGTTAGTGGCCGTAACTCTTTGTCTTGGCTGGTATGCAGATACACGGGCGGAGGGTGAAATATCGCCACTGAGGGAGATTAGCCCCGGCTTGTTGTCCGACTGAGAGACTATTGTGCGATTTATTTGCTTCCACTTTCAGGTTAACTTATCCTGCCTAATCACGTGCATTCACCATACACAATTAACCCATGATCAGTTTGTCTCTTCCTGCGAGAATATTTGCAGGAATTAAATAACGAGAGGGAATATGTTGACTCATTTTAAGTCAATTCCAGGTAAGGTTAGATTTACGTCAACTTCTCATTTATTTGAAAGGTATTTTCAGGATTCCTTTAAAAAAATGTTTGCATTGTTCAAGTAGGCCTGATTATTTACATTCTTGTAACGTAATTTGTTATATTTTTGCAAAGTCATGCAATCGATCATCATTCCATGAATTCCCAATTATTTATTTTATGCGTTGTTAGGATAGAGTCCCTCCATGGTATCTTTACCTTGTCGTGGTGGAGTGGCTTGCGTACATAAATGATCCCGAGAGCTATGTCGGCGCGGCGGTGGCATTGCTGCCGATAGGGTTACTAATGACGAACTGGTCGAAGGTGATAAGCCAGACCAAAAAGTACCTTGGTCGAGGACCATCTTTTACTGTAAAGATACAACCGTCAATAAACGCGGACATGGGTTCCACTAAGGTAAAAATTTTCCGGACGTAAAATAGTCCCCAAATCGGTACTCCGGGCGGGGACTACTTCTGGGAATCCATTACAAAGGTTCAAACACAGGGACAGCGAAACATGGACTCTTACTTTAAGGGAGGAAAAGAGATTTGAGAATAAAGTTCTTAGGAAAAAAAATTGGACCAAAGAGACATGAATGAAGAAGGTGAACGAAGAAGACTACAGTACATAACAGTGAACGTCGTGGTCTTTATAGGAAACCAGATATACCTAATAAGAACAGTTAAATCTCGTAGACTGTGATGGGCAGGACATGTGGCACGAATGGGAAATGAAAGAGGTACATGGAAGCTTCTTGTAGGAAAACAAGAGGGAAAACGCCCAGTTGGTAGACGAATAACGAGGAGGGAGAATAACATTAACTATGATTTGAGGGAAGTAGATACAGGGAATAATTGGAAAACATTAGCTCAGGATAGGGATGTATGGGGAGCTTATGTCCGCGCGGCCATGAACCTACGGGTTCGTGCCAGTGAGTTAGTTAGTTTAGTTAGTATAGAGTTAACATTTTTCATATAATAGAAAAAAATATAAATATATCACAGTATAATCATAATGATTTTCTCCTCTTAGGTGTTATAGGCTATAGTTAGTCTAACTATACCCGGTGGGGGAAGGTTTTCCTTTGCGGGAGTTACTTTACCGAGCTAATGTGTTGCAATGACCGTCATTAATTAAAAGTTTGTAATATCTCAAATCTATAATATTGTAGATAAATTAATGTTAAATTTTATATGGACCTCCCCGGATGAATGATCAGCTCTATGTAAAGACCACCTCCGAGATAATACGAACATTTAGGGCCTAAGAGAAGGCACACCATTCACTCATAGTAGGCGAATATGAAATGGATGACCAGATTGTGTATCGATGACTTTTTGGGTCTTAAATTTTCCGACATTTTCTAAGAAGCAAAGAAAAATCCAGAAAAAAATATCGGCCACGGAACTTGTCCCGACAGTTATCGATTGTTTCAACGAGTCTATTTATATTTCCGTTACAGCAAAATGCTTATTCACGTTTTCGCTACAACCATTTTTACTGGACATTTCTACTTGATTAGTAAATTTACATTTCGATACACTTGTAGAGGTTATATTACGAGTTGGGTAGGTTAGCTACAATTAGTTTACATTACGACAATTATCTCAAGTTTTATAATTTTGTTTTATTATTCTGTAGATAGTTTGGTGAAATTTCAGATAACGACGAGCTAGCCGTTTTAATAAGTATTTTCTATTTTTTGTACTAATCACAACTGGAAATACATTTCAGTGTATCTTTTTATTTATTTATTTACTTTCTGTGTTATCGTATTTACATTAACTAGGTTTCTCTTTTTCGCCAATGATAGGCCTAATAGACATATTCCAACGTTAATATGGTAATTTTTAGGTTAGATTTACGTCAACTTTTAATTTATTTTTAAAGTATTTTCAGGATTCCTTTTGAAAAAATGTATACATTGTTCAGGTAGGCCTAATTATTTACATCCTTAGGCCCCTATAACGTAATTCGTGTTTTTTTCGTTGTTCAAAATAATGGAATCGTTCATCATTACATGAATCCCCTAATTATTTTAAGCGTGGGTAGTATAGAGTTAACATATTTTTCGTACAATAGAAAAAAATATATAGGCCTATATCACACTATAATCATAGTGAATTGTATAATTTTTTCCTCTTAGGTGTTATACGCCTATAGTTGTTCGACTTGTCCCGACTGAGGATGAAACCCGCTGCGTCTAAGACAACGACGTTACTCCTGGTCAATTCTTCGGAGAGAAAACTGGTAATTAACGTTAATAATAAGCTACAGGTTATTTATTATTATTATTATTATTATTATTATTACCACCATTTTTCTTCATTTGTCTTGTCAACTCTTATGTTGTGTAGCGTATGCCTATTATGTAGGCTAAGCCTAACATTATGACGGGATTACGATGAACGTTCGTTGATGTTGCGTTGCGTTGAGATGGCAAACTACAACGCACAATTTGAGTAGTTGAATCATGATCAACATTCATTGACGTTTTTGTTGAGGCGAAATATGGTAAACGGACATTATGGCAGTAGGCCTACTTACATTGTTTCCTATTTCTTTTCAAACAGCTTCCTCTTTTCCTTTATTTCTGTTTATCGACTCTCATGTTGATATAATTATTAGAACTAGTGGTCACCCAGCGGTCGAAATTCAACACAATTCATTAAATTTTTAAGTTTGTCACAAATACGTCATTATACATTAATTTTCGATTTATTTTAAAAATACGATATGTGGTACAGCTTGGCTAAGCCATATTTAAAGAAAAAACAATAACGCGTCATTTGACATTTGTATACTATTTATACTATTTAAATTTGCATTTGGCATATTGATTATGTGTACGGGAATATATATCCCTTCTTCTTTGACTCTCACTCCGACCCGTCAATGTATTATGTCGAGTCATATTGGACGTAGGTGCCAATATGTAAAAAAAAAAATGTAATGAAATTACTGAAACAAAGATTAGGCAGGGTTTAATCGAAATTTAAATAATAAAATGTACTCACTTTTTTAAATCACTAATAATAAATTCGCGAGAGTAAGTCAATTCACATTGCTGCTGCACAATTTTCTCCTTACAACAATGCACTTTCAGTATGAACGTAAACAAATGAATGGGTAATACATATAAATTCCTTACGAGACAATTTATTTTATTTTGTTTAATTTAATATATTTATAACACATACATAAATTTAATTTTTCTGCATTCCTTCTCTATACGAACTTTAATTATGCCAAATATCACATTCCTCCATGCGCGCTATCTGCTTAAAAAGGTGTAGAAAGATTTTTTCATGTATTAATATACAGGCCTAGATATCAAGATATTGTAATTTATTGGCTCCAATGAGGTCAACAACAATCAGCTAGAAACAAATGAAATGCGAGAACCGTTGATATCACGTGAACTGAACAATATGATGTTACATTTGCGTTTGTTGAAGCTTGATCTTGTGAATGTACAACGAACGTCATGATGCGCCATACCCTGCAATCGTTCATCATAATATGATACATGGAAGGTTATTTGATAAACATGAACGAACTCGAACGTAACGCAACGCAACGTCAACGAACGTTGATTGTAATCCCGCCATTAATCAACATGTAGATAATTTAAAATTGCTATTATTTGTATAATTTAACCCTGGTGAAGTGGAAGAGAAGACCTTAGGGTCTTAATTCCATCAGATACAATACATACATACTTACTCACTGGCACTAGGAATCCATAGGTTCATGGTCGCACGGACACAAGCTCTCCATACATCCCTATCCTGAGATAATGCTTTCCAATCATTCCCTGTATAATGCACTTCCCTCAAATCATAGTTAATGTTGTTCTCTCACTTCATTCTTGGTCTACCAACTGGGCGTTTTTCCTCTGGCTTTCCTACAAGAAGCTTCCATGCACGTCTTTCATTCCCCATACGCGCAACATGCCCTGCCCATCGCAGCCTACGAAACTTATCTAAAATACATAAATAAATATGCTAACTTAGTGAGAGGCTTAATGTATTTATGACGTCATATTAATACTTAACTCAGAGGGACGCAAGTAGAGTCCTCTGGTCTATTTATTGAAATTGGTAGCTGAAATGTAGATAGCAGGACAACCCTTATTTTGAGGGTTTTAAAGTAAGCCGATTGTGAGGAATTACCGTGTTAATACAGATATTTCTTAGCGTTTTCACGGGATGGCTTGTTACTATATCACTGGGGTGTCAACCCCTTGAAGTTTGCTCCCAGCACGGGGACTCTGACCGTTACAATGGTGTTAATGAGAAGGGTCTTGTCGAGCAGAAACATCTATCAACGTCAGCCCACCCACACTCCACAGTAGATATACTGCTCGCACCTGTTCCACTCTTGTACGCAACCGCTGACTTATCAAGACACAGCATTATCACTTTGGCTGAGGATTTATTTACTTGCTAAGCTCACTGAGTAGCAACACACCACCTAGGTCTATGCCACCTACTGCTATATAATATAACGTCATTTAAAATAGTATAATATGCCTATAGCCTAATGTAATATAGTAATATAATATAATGTATTGTGATAGGATATATATATATGTTATAATTAAATGTTTAACATTGAGCAATGCAAGCTTAATATGGTATGATAAGAAAAATAAATGCCTGGACGGGATTCGAACCCGGATCTCTGAGTCTGTACCTCAGCGTGATATCCATTACACTACCAGGCGAATCCAATTCAAACACTTATTTTTCTTATATATGTATTATATTCTCCATTATTACTAGATGTCGCGAGAATATGCTCTTTAATTTGCTTACTTGTTATAGTCAGCTACTAGATGGCAGTGAAGACCGAGTTCTCGCGACATCTAGTAATAATGGAGAATATAATACATATAACTTATAAGAAAAATAAGTGTTTGAATTGGATTCGCCTGGTAGTGTAATGGATATCACGCTGAGGTACAAACTCAGAGATCCGGGTTCGAATCCCGCCCAGGCATTTATTTTTCTTATCATACCATATATATATATATATATATATATATTTATTTATTTATTCAAATAAAGGTAACAATAATATCAATAATAGATAAAAACACTACTACTAGTAATAATATTAATAGTAAATAATAATTAATAATAATAATAATAATAATAATAATAATAATAATAATAATAATAATTAATTATTATTATTGTTATTGTTATAGTTAGGGTAGCTATTTTAGGGCATAAAGGACCTTTGGAGCATGGATTACTAGTGAACGGTAAGATCGTGTGATTTACCTACGGATTACGTTAGCCGAGCGGCATGGCTGATGACTTTATAGTAGAGGGTATTCGAGACAAATAAATAACTAATTAAATAACCATCTATATTTAAAAATTATAAGAACAATTAATTACAAATAAATAAATTAGCCTAACTTATTCTAATACATATTCATGGGGGAGGAAAGAGGAGAGAAGGTTAAACCGCGGTATGTTGAAACTTCGCCCCATACCGAACGTAGTCAACCCATATTACGTCATACTACTTGAATTTATTTCTGAACCTATCCATCTTGATTTTAATCTAAAGGCCCCTATTTTATCCTATTAAGAATAACATGTGCAGACTTACCACAGCCCTGCTGAAAACTACAACACTCCCGTTCAGTCACTTTTCGCTTATCTCACTCCCACTCTGATGGCCTAACTGTAATCTCTCTCTCTTTCACCAAGCATAGTAAGTTCATAGCCCTAACGGTACATTTGTCCAGCTGTCTTTGAATGCGAAAACCTTGACCTTCTCATCCTTAGGCTATATTTCGTTTTTGGATGTTTCCAGAACCTCAACTGTAACTGTATATGATTTGATATAGACCTAACTGTACTAGTCAAGGTAAATCTGATTACATATTCTGTCTAATATGAAACCTATAATATTACTAATTTGAAACCTATAATATTAATACTATTTAAAATAATTAATTAAAATATCTAGTCCTAAATTATCCTAAATTATCCTATTTATAACAGACTCCCCCTTCCTCAAACCTGACAAAGAGAGAGACAGAGAAATAGGGAAGAGTTAGGGAGTGCGCAATCGGAAGGTGGGACACCCCCGTAATAAAAGGATCTGGAGTCACAGACCTCCTCGGTGATCCTGGGGCACTGGCCATAAAACCTTGCCGGCTTGGCACTGACGTTTAGGACCAGGGAACAACGGCAGGTAGAGCAAATAGGCATCGGAGAAATAGTGGCAAAAGACCACTTAGAAACAGAGGACAACAAGGAATTGAAAGAAAATATAGAATCTTTAGCAGAAGAAGGCACCCGGGTGTTAGGAAGCGAAGTGGGCAAGAACCGATCCCCGTCAAAGGAATTAGGATCCAATTCATCCCTATTGACGCAGGCGTGTTCGGTGAGGTCACTAGCTTACCTAAGGGAATTTATGAGTCAGGGACTCAGGGAGCGAGTTGGGGAGGATTCGGGCCACTGTGGAAGAAAGTGGAACCAACTCACCCCACCTCTTGAGGACGCAGCTGGGAGAGATCCGGGCCACCAAGAGTAAAAGTGAGCGCCATTCCTCGACCACAAGGTCGCAGCTCGAAAACTTCGCTGGCTCGCTAGGTATAGCTAAGGCTATGGGAATATAGGGGATGAGGCGGGCATGAATCGGGCCACCGATGACTCTGATGGGAACGACCTATCTCTGTCCTCGAGGCCGCTGCTCGAAGAGATGTCCAGGGCCTCCCCCGCAGGAGAAGATGCCAGGAAATCCGCCGGCGGTGAGAAGCGGAAAGCAATACCGCGAAGGAAGACGTACGCACAGATAGAATGTGGTCCTAACGGGTAGATAACAAATACTAGCAAAAATAACACCGGAAACATTAGTGCACTAGAGGGAACAGAAGGAAAATTGGGAAACGCACATACATACGATTGTGCCCTCGACAGGTAGAGCCAAGAGGGTCAGATTGACCTAGGATGGAAAGGGAAGAGGACGACATAAAAACGAGAGGTTAAACACCTATGGTGGTGTAGATAAGTTTAAGCACATAAGCAGTCTAAAGTAAAGTAGATCCCTAGGATACAAGCAGAACAGATAGGAGTAGTTCCGAGTGAAAGAAGAAGTAAGGAGAGAACCCAGGCGTAGGACGTGGGTAGAATATTTCAGAGTAAGAAGAAGGGAAAAATCGAACCCCAATAAATGATGATATGTATGTAATGGGAAATCAAGGAAACCCCGGGAGTACAAAGTAGGAAAAACAATTTAAATACAGGTAGATCAAGATACAATCAGGGAATAAAGTATGCAAAACGTAAAATAAATGTATAAAAGTTCAACAAATCAGCTATGAGAATTTGCCAATCAAACAAACAGTTAGGTGAGGATAGAGTGTAAAACACGCCGTATCAGAAGTTACGGCAGCAGAAGGGAGAATGAGGACAAGGACTCAGGTTACGTAACATCACGGTGACTTCTAAAATTGAATCAGTAAGGATTCAGAGGTTAAACTAAGTGGATTGATATATTAGCAGTAAGATCAGATAGTCCGGGAAAATTAGACCAATGAATAATGAAAACCTGAATCCCTGTCCAGACTCAAGTAGCTTAAAAATCATATCTCAATTAAAGCACAATTAAGACTAGGAAAGGAGTTAAGAAATAGAGGCAGTTATTTCAGAAGTGGAGAAAGGAAAGAATGCTCTCAAACTCAGGACCCTAAGGAAACGATGACGTAAATTCAGGATGCGAATATTAATTGGTGTTTGTAAGGACTAAGTAGGCTTTAGTCAAGTAGCATTTACATGATAAATAAGTGTAGTATATGTCTTTCCGGCTGATGTGAAGACGAGCGCACCCAGTCGAACCTAGGACTCTATTATAGAGAAAGGGACTAGATAAAACCCTTAGAATTAGGCAAAATTTAGGGCTCCTAAGTATAGCAAAATATCGACCGATCTAATTATGGAAATTATGTGTATATAGACACCTGAAGTAATGTCAAATTGGAAGTTTTAGGGAAGATACAAAATTTATTTAGAAACTGATATTTGTTGATGATGGCTATACACAGAATTGATAGGCATAAGAGCACTCTTTCCCGTTTTCCAGTTAATAAAAAACAAAAAAAAATTGCAAAATACAAATTTTGTTGTTTGTAACATTGAGATATGACTAACTAGGAGTAAATTTAGAGGAACTCAAACCTAGGGAAAATTATATATATATAAAAAAAAATGTACATGGATGTTCAAAAGGAAAAAAAAAGAAAAAAAAATTTTTTATAAGATAGGTGAGTCATCCCGATAAGCCCATAAGCATCAATGGTTTCATTTCAAAGGCCCAACTGAACCTATTAAGAATACATGGTGTAGACTCGTAGTAAGTAAGAATAAACACAACTACAACAAAAAACAAAGTAAACAAAAGAAGAACCATTAAGACAAGAAAAACACATTTTGGCACGAACAACGACTACACACATGCCTGGATAGACTATGCTCAAACTATATGAACACGACTGGGCTAACTAGAAGCGACGGAGGATGTTAAGTCACCTAGGACATTCCCCACACCATGAAACTTGGACAGATCAGCTGATACCAGGAAAAAGGAGGAAGACAGGGTCTATACGGGAACGACTTACTACATCAGGGATGGTCATTCAACATGGGAAATGTCCACCAGCCAATACGGTGCGACATGAGAGACCAAGCAAAATACCTTAACCATATCAAACCGAACCTCTGATCGTCCGTGGATCATATAATAATTCCCAACCAGTATTATGGAAAAAATTGGATAATAAAACACATAGATCCTATTAAACCTATCCTCCGGATAATCCATGGCTCCTAAAAGAAATTGCTGGTCTCGAGAACTTCAAAGGACAGACCCAGTATCCGGCATGGCTCTCTCCCGGACGAAGGAAGATACCATCATCGAACGTGGTCCCAGGCATCGGATTCAACCAGGGATGCTGTAATAGATCAGCATGAGCGCGGACATGCGCGGCGCCAAACAAGAACTAAGTGCTCAAGTTTCTCGGTGAACGGGCTAGTGGAAAAGCCGAGTGTTGTGGAAGAAAGTGATAAGCTCAAATTAAATATTTTAGGAAAAAAATAATAATAAATAAAATTTTCGAACCTAAAGATGTGTGCCAAAATTAAATGTACACAAAAACAAAAACAGCAAAGGAAAAAGAAGAGGGAATAAGAATATGTAATTTGTGTTTCATGTATATTTTCTTGTTTCAGGTGCAGAGTGATAAGCTAATCCATTTTTTTTTCCCCCTGCTGTCTAGCATGGTTTTTAACACCAAATGACCGTTGTAGCAATAAGATGGAGTAGGTAAACGTCATATGTCAAATGTTCCATATAGAAAGGAGAACTTCGGTAAAATACGAGGAGAAAAATGGATTAACTTAAGCACAATATTTCACCGTACATAATTATTTAAAGGGTATTCATGTTGCATTTCTTGTTGTACACTAGTATTTTGGACGGGGTCAAACTTGGGGGAAAGGAAAAGGAGCTACACTGTAAGATCTAGGTAAGAAAAAAAAAAGAGATCTCTAGAGCATGGTTGTGTGGTCAAACGAAATTTCAAGAAGATTTTATGGGGAACAACATAACTATGGTTTATGATAAACGGCCTGAAAAGGGTTTTTTTCTTTAAAAATCCCTTTGTCAGGTTTGAGGAAGGGGGAGCCTGTTATAAATAGGATAATTTAGGATAATTTAGGACTAGATATTTAATTAATTATTTTAAATAGTATTAATATTATAGGTTTCATATTAGTAATATTATAGGTTTCATATTAGACAGAATATGTAATCAGATTTACCTTGACCAGTACAGTTAGGTCTATATCAAATCATATACAGTTACAGTTGTCTTATTTCTGGTAGTTCGCTCTTACTTAATCATCATTATTATTGTGGTTTATTAATTTACCGCGACTTATTATTATCATTATTTATTATTATTATTATTATTATTATTATTATTGGTAGTTTTTAAATTTACTGGGTTCATTATTATCATTATGCCATTATCATTACTGGTAATTTTATTTTATTTTTTATTAGTATGATCATTAAGGTTTATTGTTATTACTGACGTCTGTTATCCTTTTATTATTATTATTATTATTATTATTATTATTATTATTATTATTATTATTATTATCATTATTATTATTAATATAGTTAATATTGTTATTATTATTATTATTATTGTTATCATTGTTGTTTATTTATTTTCCGGAATTATTATTATTATGCAGTATGATTGTTAACTTCTATTGTTATTACTGATGTTTGGTATCATTGTTTATTTTCATTAATATAGTTATTAAGGTTATTATTATTATGATTATGATTATTATTAAAATACTATACCAGGATTACTGCTAGTCCTATCTGGTATCTCAGTGTTCAATATTTATCCGCAATCCTTCAATCTGATTGAACAAATTGGTCCTTCAATCTGAGTGTTTCTCATATAATTAATTATTACTTTAAGTATCGATATAACATCTCATGCTAATCACTTGTTATTGCAATTTGTTTATATTTATTACTGGTATTATTATTATTATTATTGTTGTTTATAATTTTTCTAGTGAATTATATTATTATTATTATTATTAATTATTGTTTATTAACTTTCTGTGAATTATTATTATTATTATTATTATTATTATTATTATTATTATTATTATTGTCATGCAGTATGATAGTTAACTTTTACTGTTATTACTGATGTTTGGTTTTTTATCATTGTTTATTATTTTTTTTTATTAATATAGCTATTATGGTTATTATTATTCTTATTATTATGATTATTATTATTATTTTTTTTATCATTTCTTTCATTGTTAGGTCGATTAGTTATCATGTTTTCCTTTTATAGCTCAGATTGCCCGTTGGTTATTCACTGAGTCTCGGTCATCCTCTTTTACCTCATGACCTGTCTTCGTAATCTGATGCTCCTTTATACCTGCCAAACTGCTTTATTATTAATTATTTAATTATTAATATTATTCAAATTAGTTTGTTAAGATTACTCGTAGTTGTTTCATATTTAATTGTGGTCCTCATAATCTTTGGGTTTAATTTATTGTATTGATTAAGATTATCTACTCGCTTCCTAAGTCAGTTCCATTTACATTTCCCGTTAGTTCATTTAATTACCAATGTTTTATTTTTAAATTAGTTAATTTAAATTCACAGATTTTTAGCTTATTTTAGTAAGGTTATTATTTATTATCCTAATGATATCATTGTTTATTGGTTATTTATTTTATTATTTCGGCATCCGTTGATTGAGTTCTAACTTCCCACATGTTTCATTCCTCAAATATTTCCTTCATCTGGAATATGTGTAATGTAAGTTTTTTATTTATGATGATCGAGCGTCTACGGATTAGGTTAAACCACTAAGTCTGCTTCACTACTCAAATATTCAAAAACTGCACTTGAATGACAAGAAATTATTTCCAGTGTTCTAGGGTCCTACAGTGCGCCGGCATTATCACCACGTTTCAATTATCAACTTCGCTTGCTACAATAAAATGTTTAAAAGATCTACGACTAGATTGCTCACTTCACTATGAAATTAAATAATCCAATAATATTATAAAGTTTATCGGAACAGTTCACAATCTTACAAAAATGCTGCCACCTATCTAAATTATATTGTTTTAAGTATGTAGTCGCATTAAAAGATAATGCCTAAATAACTAGACACTCTTGATTTAATCCAACCTCTTCACTGCATAAAAATCTCTCTGGGGAAACTGCAAGTCACCATTCACCATGTAGGTATTCAAATATTTACTCAAAAGTCCTAAGTAATGCATAAAGCCGGTTGAAAATTCACAAAGCAATTTTATAAGGTAGATAAACATAAGACGTATAATTCACAACAGAATCTCAAAAAAATATCCCTGGTTATGCAGATCATATCACTTGGGGTTAGGATTAATAGACAATACCATGTCTTTATTCATTTATTTTTGTGATATTATTATTATTTTATTTATTTTTTTTTTTGAAGTGATTTTAAAATAGACGTAATTATCGCCACATATTATAAAAGATTATGCGATCGTTAAGGTATAGAATTTTTATGATCCTAGTATTTTTTTTATTAACATCTTCGGCCCTATCAGTGTATGTTTATTTTGCCAAACATAATGTTCTACTATTATTTAATTAAATGCTTAGTCTAATGCGGCAAGGTCGTTTACTCGGACAGAGAATTATAAGAATGGTCAGCATCAAGGTTCCCTCAGCAGTACTAACTATTTTATGAATCAACATCATTTAAAACATTATAATTCATCAACTACCTGTATCCAACCCATTAGTTAATAAATTCGCCTCTTATGGTTATTAACGTTCATCGACCGATTCGATAAGATAGATTAAAATTCTGCATCCCTCTATTATGTTCTTTTGTTTCTAAATTATAAGGACGTTATGCGACAAAATGTGTCCTAGTTCGAACCATCAGCTGACATACATTGTAACATTTGTGGAAAGTTTTCAGAATCTATTTTCAATACACCGTTACGAGGTCTAATCTGATGTGCCCGCTACAAGTTTCCCATCCAAGTATAATTAGTTCTATTATAAATTACACTTTAAATAAACTCCCGTTGAAACCAAGATTTTATCTAAGTTAATTATTTATTTTGTAAAGGAAACCGAGTTCCACGAGTCACTTTTATTTTATTTTAAATAATTTTGTTATTCAATCTGTAAAAGAAGCTAAGTTCCATACTTCCATATTTTCCTTCGATAAGTTGTTATACGAGTTGCGGAAAATTTCCAATTTACTCCCGACTAATGCCAAAATTCCTGACTTGTATAAAAATGGAAAATAATTTACGAGTTCAAGTTCCAATAACCTCGAATAAAATTTTTTAAACTATGGCCATCTTGCGCTATTCTGGAGAGATTAACCAAATACTGAATACATTTTTCCTGAGTTCGAAACCAGGACTTCTAGTGACGACATCCTAGCCAACACATTACACGTGTTGCCAGATCAATCTGTCTTAAAAAAAATTGATACTCTTTATGATTTCGGATATTTGATCTGATGATGTATAGTGCCGATCGAGTTATTTGAATGTGTAACTCCCTCATTCAAGATGGAAAATTTCCAGAACCTTTATCGAAATCCCGTTAGATAGCCTCGCATACGGGGACATATTTCAAACTAAATATTCCTCGGACATCTCTTAACATTCCTGCTAGGAATATACTTGTATTATAGCTAATTTTGAACACTCCGGGCTTACCGTTCTCGGACAAGAAATCTAATACAAAAAACAACTGGTAGTCACCGTATGTGAAAACTTATAGTACTGTTTTCCCGACCTTTCCAAAACCTAGCCTTCACTCCAGCCGCTATCTTGTAAAGCTAGTCACCAGGGTTCGAACCCGGGACTCCTTTCTCTAAATATTTCTTAACAAACCCTGTAGTTACCCCGTAAATTATTTCATATATGCTACATAAATATATATATATATATATATATATATATATATATATATATGACCTGTCATTTTCCACTAATTTAAACAACGTCGGTATGATTTCGACTTGACATTTAGTATTGCCAACATAGGAGTGACACAGTCCGTTTATTTATTTAATCTCCATATTTAATATATTTTCCAACGCATGCAGAAACGATCTGTTCGCAGGAAAGATCTAAAAATAATTTCCTATATAACGTTACTAAATTTTCTCATTTAATTCAACATTTCGTTCATATGTTGGTATCGCTTGAGTTGCCCTGAGGTAATTAATAACCCGAGACATTTAAACCATTTGTACTTCAGTATTATATGGAAGTAATTTTCCACGAAGGTAATTAGTTCATGCTATTTTGTAATTATTATTGCAGAGAAATTATTTTATTACTATTTTATTGGTCACAATCACCATCGGCAAAAATATTCATGTTAGTATGATGGCGTGTCATCCCCGTCCACAAGCCACGAGTTCGGTTCGCATACGTCGACATATCCCGTAAGGAGGCCACGTTTCAGGCCACGTTTCAGGCTACGTTTCAGCAATGAGTTTGCCAATCTATATTGGTTTTATATTTTTATCCTATTCACTCCTCCTAATAAGTAAAATACTAATTTTATGTGCCTAAATATTTCCAACATTTATCAAGTGCATCTCAAACCCACATACCTAGAATCCCGCAAACATATTTCTTATGTATTTGCCACGAAAAATTTGCCATTCAATCCTGGTGCATCAACAAAATCTTAACATTTAAGATAACCATAGCACATAAAATTCTTACAAGATATGGATGTTCAAAAACCTATTGTTCCCCTTGTGTGAATTATTCTACGTCTCTCTCTTTCTCTTGCCATGTTGTTTAATTGAATTTTAATTAACAATATCAATTAATAATGTCCCTATGTTTCACATAAATCTTATACTAAATTGACTGTACGTATCTCAACATATTAATATTTAACGTATTCCAAACGGTCCAGGAAGCTTGCAAGGGTCCGTTTCCCTATCATAAAAAATAATAAAAAAATTATTTAGTGATCACCACCGCTGTTCACCAATGTTACAGTTCGGGTAGCTATTTTAGGGCATAAAGGACCTTTGGAACATGGATTACTAGTGAACGGTAAGATCGTGTGATTTACCTACGGATTACGTTAGCCGAGCGGCATGGCTGATGACTTTATAGTAGAGGGTATTCGAGACAAATAAATAACTAATTAAATAACCATCTATATTTAAAAATTATAAGAACAATTAATTACAAATAAATAAATTAGCCTAACTTATTCTAATACATATTCATGGGGGGAGGGAAAGAGAGAGAGGTTAAACCGTGGTATGTTGAAACTTCGCCCCATACCGGGCTAGACAACCCATATTACTTCATACTACTTAAATTTATTTCTAAACCTATCCATCTTGATCTTATTCTAAAGGCCCCCATTTTATCCTATTAAGAATAACATGTGCAGACTTACCACAGCCCTGCTGAAACTACAACACTCCCGTTCAGTCACTTTTCGCTTATATCACTCCCACTCTGATGGCCTAACTGTAATCTCTCTCTCTCTTTCACCAAGCATAGTAAGTTCATAGGCCCTAACGGTACATTTGTCCAGCTGTCTTTGAATGCGAAAACCTTGACCTTCTCATCCTTAGGCTATATTTCGTTTTTGGATGTTTCCAGAACCTCAACTGTAACTGTATATGATTTGATATAGACCTAACTGTACTGGTCAAGGTAAATCTGATTACATATTCTGTCTAATATGAAACCTATAATATTAATACTATTTAAAATAATTAATTAAAATATCTAGTCCTAAATTATCCTAAATTATCCTATTTATAACAAAAAACTATCTTTAATTTACTTACTTGTTATAGTAGCCACTAGAGGGCAGTGAGACCGAGTTCCCGCTACCTCTCATGGTAGAGAATATATATATACACATATACATATACTAGAAGTCCCGGCCACACGTTGCTGTGGCTAAGGTATACGTTAAAAATTTAAATTAAGTAGCTGTCTTTCATCCAGCTTACTTTAAACTAATACTTACACACGAAATTAATAATATTGAAAATAAAATAAACACTGAACACACTTAAATTATGAAATAATCAATATTTGTAATTCAATTGAAATTCGCGGTTGCATCAAAAAGCACAGTCATCTGGATCTCTCTTTGTTAAATAATAAACCAATTACCTTACCAAGTTACCTTACACCGCCATCTGTTAGAATCATATGGAACTCACAGATAATTATAACTCTTTGTTAAATAATAAACAAATAATTTGCATTAAAAAATAATGCGACTATAAATTTAGTTATAAACTACCCTAAGTCTCAAGTTGGATCAAACTGCACACAGTGTGCAATATTTTATTAAAATCGGTTCAGTAGTTTAGGATTCCATCGCGGACAAACAACGTGACACGAAATTTATATATATATATATATATCCATCCACAGTAATTCTGCCCGAGGGCAGGTCCTTCACTGCAATCATAGCATTTTCATTCTATGCTTGCAGCTTTACTAGGGAATTGTAGGTGTAGTAGCTTCCCGTTGCTTTCCACACCGGTGAAGGATGATGACGATGATAATGATAAGGATGATGATGATGATGGCTATATGATTTCGGGGACCGTTTGGGTTTAAAGTTTTCCTGACATTTGTCTTACAGGTGAGGAAAAACCCCGATAAAAACCTCACCCAGAAAAACTGCCCCGACCGGGGATCGAACCCGGACCCGCTGCGTGACAAGGTAGCACGCTACCTCGAGACCACAGCTGTGGATATATATATATATATATATATATATATATATATATATATATGGCCTAAAGGAAAAATAAATGTTAGTGCTAAGATACCTGGATAGCGTAAGTGGTAGCTCATTGAAGTATCAATTCAGAGGGGCTTGTTCTATTGTCGGTTAAGGGGTTTACTTTATTTTCATTTCATATTAGGCTTGCATTACTTAATATCAAAAATTTAATTATAAAATCGAAATAAAGAAAGATTTGCTTACTTGTTTTAGTAGCCACTAGAAGGCAGTGAGATCGAGTGCCCATTACCTCTCATGATAGAGAATATATATATATATATATATATATATAAGAAAAATAAATGTTTGTGCTAAGATGCCTGGATAGCGTAAGTGGTAACGCACTGAAGTATCAATTAATCTTTTATTTTTCTTTTCGTGTAATATATATATATATATATATATATATGTGTGTGTGTGTGTGTGTGTGTAACCTATGTGTGTATCCCTACAACTTCGTTATAATATTGTATTACTCACCCAAGTTAAATCTGCGCGCGGAAAATATGCTAGGAATGTGCTGTCGAATCTCTTTCTTCTCTTACTATGTTACCACTTACTCTCCCCTGTATTGTGTTATTTGATTGGGAAAGGAGAGCTGGCAAATAATGTGCTTTTTAAATGGTTCGTCACCTACAATAGTCGTTGACCAAATGAATAATCCGGCAATCATGTTACTACTGGGGAATGAACTGTCCCTCCTTTGCCTTCCTCGTTACATGTTGCCAGTTCCCTCTACTGTGTTGTGTTGTGAAGCCGGTAATAAATACAGTCGGCTACATAACAAACACTGGTTTTAAATTAACTGAAACCTCCAGTAATCGTCGACTAAATTACTAATTTGACAACCATGTAATGATATTTCACATATTTTTAGTGATTCTCCCTTCCATAGAGAAATGGCCAACACACTAACACACTCCCCATCTAGCCGTACAGACTTAATTTGGACGAATAATACTAAGTAAGTGTTAAATAAACTTATTTTTAGTTATATTTGAGTCGGGGAATTCTTTAGTATAAGGGGAGAGGTAATTCCAGAGGCAGATAGCCGTAACAAAAAGCATAAGAAATGGCGAGATTTTCGATGTAAGGGTGCAGCTAAAGTTGAGTTTTTTTATCAATCGTGTGTTTAAGTTATATTGGGAAAATACAAATAGAAGTGAGTTGAGAGATAAAGGAGTGCAAAGTGTGGTCCAAGAAGCAGAGGCAATGTATCTTTCGCCTAATTGCCGATCGGAGCCAATACAATATTTAAAATGCTGGAGTTATGTGATATAATTTAACACTTAAAAGTATTATTGACTAGTTACAAATTATTTGTCCCACTTAGAGGCTCATGTCGGAGAAGAGTGAGTCAAGTCACAATACTCGAAATGCAGCATAATAAACATTGAGACAGCATGTTTCAAAAGAAGAAGGAAATATTTTTTAAAGCTTTAGGGAATAAACGATCGAATAAATTACATTTTTTTCCTAGTTTCACTTTACATGAATATGCCATCAAATATTTTGGTCAAAATTTATATACAGATTTTTATCGGTAGCTTTAAATGGAATAGATACGCTCTTACTTTAAAGAATGGAAGACAATTTAGAGTATTTGAGAATAAAGTTCTTAGGAAAATTTTTGGACCAAAGAGAGATGAACAAACAGGTAAATGGAGAAAACTACGTAACAGTAAGCTAAATGGTCTTTATAGGAAACCAGATATAATAAGAACAGTTAAACCTCGTAGACTGCGATGGGCAGGACATGTGGTACGAATAGTGAATGAAAGAGGTGCATTGAAGTTTTTTGTGGGAAAGCCAGAGGGAAAACACCTAGTTGGTAGACCGAGAATGAGGCGGAAGAAGAACATTAACCATGATTTAAGGGAGGTAGATTATACAGGCGATGATTGGAAAACATCAGCTCAGAATGGAGATATATGGAGAGCTTATGTCTTCGCGGCCATGGAACTGCGGGTTCGATAGAGCTTGTGAGTTAGTTAGTTTAGTTTAGTTAGACCTATCATTTTGATTTAGATTTACATGGACTAATAATGAATCTAATTTGTTCATCTCGGAAATGTTCTGCTTGTTCCTAGACCCCTAGGCCTGCACCAAATCCATGAGATATTTTTCATTGCTTCAAAGATCTGTTAATTTTAGACGGTTGAGTATGTATGTCTTTTTGAGTGAGGTTTATGCATGACAGGCTGTGATCAGGTTCTGCATTGCACTTTGCGCATAATGAATATGTATTTCGGAATACCGCTAGACTATATTCATGTGTTTTGTGCATCCAATGTTAGCGAATTTCGAAGAAATGAAGCTATTGAGATTGTTCTTATGAAATTTTTTTTGAAAATTTTGTTTAAAATCTTCACCGATCCTATCTAGTAGACGCCGAAAATGACCATGACCAAAATGTATGTCCTACATATATCTCCGTTAATGCTCTAGTGACCAAAATGTTTGTTTTATCTGCACCACGTATGTGGATGCCCGTGGACGAATGGTAGAGTGGTTAGTAATAACTAGAGAATGGATTTTAAGGTGCAAATTTTGGTCGTAAAAAAGGGAAAAAAAGGTTCTGAAAATACATATATAAAGATGCAAAAAGGTGCTGTTAAGACAATTGAATTAAGGTTTAAACCAGTTACTTGAACTCAGTTTATATAATATACATATAATTTTGCACCAAATTGTTCTTCTTATATAGTCCATAAGATTTAATTCATAGTTCTTTAGTTTATTGCAATATTTACTTAGCAGATGGAACATCGAAGAATGATACCATCAGTTTCTATAAATTGCATTTTGAATTCTTCTGAAAATGCATACAACTTATCCTTCTTAACATTCGCCATGTTATTGTTGTGAAAACCCAGTTGTAATACTAATAAAAATACGTTGTGGTTCAGACTAGTAAAACACAGCCAATAACAAGCCGGCAGATAGAAAACTGTTACATTATTGCCAATACTAACTGAACTTATTTTAAACTGTTGCAGCAACACTGTTGAAATTTAAATTTGACTTCACAGCTGGAGACTGATCATTGTTACAGGGATATAAATTACTGGTGGTGTACATAAATTATATTTTAATAATAAAATAGAAATGCGCACAAATTGTGCAGATATTACATGTAAAGTGCTTAATTGTCTTTGCTATAAGCGCTGATTGATTGAAGTGTTTTTTTTTATGATTTAGAATATGGTACTTGTCGCATTTTTCTGATCACAAAACATATCCACTTGTCATTAGGTTCATGAAATGTCTTGTTGCAGCATACCTTGCGATGGAAGCCATGAACTGCCATTCTGGTAGTGACATGACGCATTTTACAGTTTGATTCTGTCCAATATAAATTATATTTTAATAGTTATTATTTACTATTGTTGACTTCACACTGCAGATTGGCCATTGTTTCTGGGGAATAAATTACATAAATTATATTTTAATATTTATTTAATATTGTTGACTTATTTGAGATTTTAAAAAGCTCTTCAAGAAGAAAAAATATACATTTTTCTGTCCTGTCTTTTAAAACGCGGAGGAAAAGGTGCTAAAGCATAAAAAAGAGGGAAAAGGGGGGCGAAGTGTAGTAATCTCAGGAAAATATGCAAAAAGGTGCAACAAATTGTGCTTATTTCGCTTCATTTCATCCCCCAAATAAGTTACATATATTGAACTATTAGTATGAAAAGAGCTATAGTTTTGGAAAGGTGCCGTATCTCAAAATACTTTTCCTAGTAGCCTAATAACAATACACCTGCAGATAAATAATAAATACAAACCTTTGACCGGGCCCATAGAAGGCAAAGTTTAATAAATTCATCATCGCTGTATTGTTTTTCTAACATATAGCCTTTACTTATAGGTCACTGATAAACATGAAAACGTAAACACTTTCAAGAAATACATACTTAAGCCTAATCATGAGAGTTATTAAATAGGAAGGTAATCTACGCAAATTGAGTAAGCTTATACTGAGTAGGAACTTTGAATGAGGGCAGTTATCTGATACAAGCTTTGGTAGTAAGAAAACACATTTTCTTAAAACAAAGATATTTAATTGAATTGAGTCAGTCGAATGAAAAGAATATACTTTAAACATAACAATAATTAACAGCCATTATAGCTTCGATAGGAACAATAGAAACAATAATGATAAACAAAATTAATAAACAATATCGGTCGTCAAAATGAACATATCGTAATACAAAAAACAACAATAAAGATAAAGTAGTAACATACATGCATACATATATTCACACAGCCGGAATTAAATAGGTTACTTCTACAATCTCTGACTTCAACTTTAGGATTTTTCAGTCCTGCCACGGGCTAGGGTCCTTGCCAGGATTCCCCACCCCGGCTTCTCGGACTCGAAACGAAAGGCAAGCATCATTGACTCGACTCTGGGCGACGATTAACTTTCCAGCCTCGTGTTTGAAAGTTCCGGGATAGAGAAGTCGCACCGCGCATAATTCGCGGCACACCAAGGAAGGGGAAGGAAAGGAGAGTGTATAGACATGGAGAGGATTAATAAATCTTGAAGTATAACTCGAAGCATTACCTAACATTTGCACTAGAAATGTGCACTTTCGGTACAGATCGAAACCAAACTTGACTTATAGCATTGATTAAAAAAAATAAAGTCGAGTTCGTCAACCAGCGAAATCGGACGATTAAGTGTAGGATTCACCTCAAACAAAACTTAAAAAGTCGCTCTAGCGGTCTCAGTTTTGAATGTTTCACAACGAAACTCAGTATAGGCTATGCTATTAAAATAAATCAAGGAAGGTATTTAAAAAAATCAGCAAAATTCGAAATAAAAAATCGTTCTAGCAGCCGACATGTGTCTTTTGTCGCAATTAACCCTTAAATTTATATGTCCTATTAGATATACTAGGCCTTAAATTATTTCACATTTTATAATAAAGTAATATAACAATTAATCAGTAGAAATTATTTAAACATGTTGTCGCCCAGCGGTAGATATTCTATCACAGTCCTTTAAATACGTCATTATACATTAATTTTCGATTTATTTTAAAAATACGAACGTTGGAAAATATGTGGTATACTTGGCTGAGCCATATTTAAAGAAACAACAATAACACGTCATTTGATATTTAGGCCTATATACTATTTATAGGCCTACTATTTAAATTTACATTTGACCTATTATTGTGTGTCTTTCTTCTTCTTCTTAAACTTAATTTGTAGGATTTTCATCCTGTTTATTTCCAAAAATCACTCCTCGGAAGAAGACGTACTAGATATGCATTCACTGTCTATCCATCTCTTGGCAGGTCTTCCTCTTGTTCTTCTCCCGTCCGTTGGTCTATCTTCTTTAGCTCTTTTTTGCACGCCGGTTTTCTTCCATTCTTTCTATATGACCCAATATTTTCGTCTATCTATAATAAATTTGGTTATGTATTGAATATGGCATTTGTCCCTAATTTCTGTGTTGTGCATTTTATAAAATAATGTTTTCCCCTGAATAGTTCTTAAGATTTTCATTTCGCATTTGCTTATTATTTGTTTAGTTTTTGTTGTATCAGCCCTAGTTTCTGCTCCATATATTATAAGCTTAACTGGTCGAACTATCGTTTTTTATATGCGGGTTTTGCTTTCTATTGACATATGTTTGTTGCGCCAAATTAAATCTTTCATAGATCCTGATATTTGTGCTGCTTTATCAGCTTGTTTCTTTACTTCTTTTATTAAATTTTTAGTGTTTGTTATTAATACACCTAAATAATTAAATTCTGACACTTGTTCTATAATTTTTCTTTCCACTTCTAATTCGCATCTTACTGGTTCTTTTGATATTGTTAAGCATTTTGTCTTATTCGTGTTAATTTCCATATTGTATTTTTTGGCATTTATATTAAATTGATGTAAAGATCTTTGTAAATTATCTTCAGATTCTGAAAGGAGAACGACATCATCTGCGTAACATATTAAGTGAAATCTAGTGTTTCCCATTTTATAACCCAAACGTGGTGGTATGTTTTCAATAATTTTATTCATTATAATATTAAATAAGAATGAACTTAAAGAGTCACTTTGCCTGATGCCCTTTGTGAGCGTTATTTCTTCAGTTTGCTGTTCTTTTACTTTGATTACTGTTTTACAGTGTGTATTAATTGATATTATTGCTCTAATCAGTTCATTAGGAATTTCATTCTCTCTCAAGATATGTACGACATTTTCAAGCTGTACTCTATCAAAAGCTTTCTTCATATCTATGAAACATAAGAATACTGGTTTGTTGAATTCTCATGATTTTTCCACAATTTGTCTATGTAAATTGCATCTAATGTGGATATATTTTTCCGAAATCCTTGTTGTTGTTCTTTAATATGGATTAATGCGTTTAATTTAATGTTTAAAATTTTTGTGAATACTTTTAGATAACTATTAAGTAATGTAATTCCACGATAATTTTCTGGTTTAATTTTATCACCCTTTTTAAATATTGGGATAGTTATACTCGATTTCCATTCTAGTGGGGTGGTACCATTTATTATGTTATTTTGGAATAGCTTCTGTAGTTCATTTATCAGTTGTATTCCTCCATATTTCAACATTTCATTTGTTATCGTATCAGGACCTGCAGCCTTTCGATTTTTCAATCTATGTACTGTGTCAGTTACTTCATCTATTGTTATTTCAATTAATTGAACTTGATTTTGATGTTCATGAACATCCTGATTGTTTTCCTGATTATTTTCTTCTTGTTTATATAGTTCCTGGAAATAATTATTCCATTCTTGCATTGTCAATTTGTTTGTTTGTATACTATCCCTAATTTCCATTTTATTTCTTCATAATGTTCCCCATATTTTTCGTTGGCCTCCATATAGATCAAATTCCATATCTTTGGAATATTTTTACCAATAATTTTGCTTAATTTTTCTAAATTTAGCATTTGCTATGTTGCGTTCTGTTGTGTATGTTTTCCAAGATTCAGGGGTTTTATTTTTAAAAAATTGTAAATATGATCCCTTTTTATTTTTGGCTATTTCCTTAGTTTCAGGTACAAACCATGGAGTATGCTTCTTATTGCTGTTTACATTTTATGTGTGCGGGGATATATATCCCTTCTTCTTTGTCTCTCACTCCAACCGTCAATGTTCTATGTCGAGGCATAATGGAAGTAGGTGCGAATACCTAAATATATAAAAAAATTAATGAAATTACTGAAACCAAGATTAGACAGGGTATAATTTAAATTTAAATAATAACATGTAGGCCTACTCACTTTTTTAAAACCGTTAATAATAAACCACTAATAATAAATACAGTAGAGTAAGTCAATTCACATTGCTGCTGCACAATTTTCTTTTTAAAATTAATATATAATTATGGAATATTCACCTGAAAGGTCCGTCTCCTCAACTTAATTAATCATTTAACTTAGCGCTTTCGGGACTTGTCCCATCATCGGCAGGATTCAAAACTGGTGTTTCACTGAATGATTAATTAAGTTGAGGAGACGGACCTTTCAGGTGAATATTCCATAATTATATATTAATTTTGAATAATACCTCAAAGGAACACATCATGAATATTATAAAAGTTAATTTTCTTTTTGTAACAATGCACTTTCAGAATAAATGTAAACAAAAGAATAAGCACACAAATGAATGAGATATACACACACATTCCTTAGAGACAATTTATTTTATTTTGTTTAATTTAATTTATTTGTAACACATATTAGGGGCCTACATAAATTTTATTTTTCTGCACTCCTTCTCTATATGAACTTTAATTATGCCAAATATCACACTCCTCCGTGCACACAATGTGCTTAAAAAGGGGTACAAAGTTTTTTCTTCACAGATTGATATATAGATTTATATCAAATTATACAAATAGCCTATATTATAAGGCTAATAACTTAGGTTATTATAGGTTTGTTTTCCCTGTAATTCGACACTTTTAAATAAGAAATGTGTTTCTTCAATTTAACAAAAAGTTATATTCCGTAAACCATCGAAATCGGACAATAACTTCTATTTGCTGAGGAATTCGCTTGGTTTATGCAGTTCCTGCGTGACGGACTTATTAATTTGGTTATTGTTTGTTCTTTTCTACAGTTAGATCAGTATAGTATTGGACAGCAGACGCGGGATTTGTGCTGTGCGATGACGAAGGCTTACACGTGCAGGCACGGGCGTATCACTTACTTTCTCTCTGGCATCTCCAAGTAGGCTAGTTGTGAAGATCTTAGAAAATGTTTAAAAGAATAGCTAAATAAACTCCATTGAAGCTTATGAGGTCCAGCAAGCTGAGAGTGGAAAAAAGCATGGTTTGGAGAGATGGATATTTGTATTATTTCATATAAATAAAAGAGCATGTACTGCATTGCAATACAAAGCAATAGCCGATGTCTGACATGAACTGTGCTAATATTACATTGCTTCTGTGAGAAAGGAATCAAACAGGCGTGAAGTGCATTAACCCAGTGGACAATAAAAGTGTAATCCAATTCCAACCGTGTGTGGTGTCTCAAGGGCTGACTTCGACCTCATGCGCTGGTAATCTGAGATTAAACATGTCTTTTAACCGCTCCAGCGTGTCAAAGAAAATTTATGATTGCCATGTTTATTATTTTATTGATTCGCGTATCTCAGACGGTAAAACGTCACACAATGCCCAAGTCTAACAACTAAGAGTTGAAGTTTTTAACCAATTTTTCGACCGTAAATGTAGCCTATAAGGAATAATCCTAATTTAAAATTAATGTAGCCTCCCCAGCTTACCTATGGTCCGTAGAAAGCAATTCATAGCAGGAGTACAAACTTGATACAATAACATCATATGTTGAACCAAAATTTAGATCTACGTACTATAGGCTACAAGTAGGCCTACATGAAACTATTACAGCCCGTAAACTTCTGTTTTAACAGATAGAATCCTTCAAAGTCGTCATAAAACCCCTTCATTGGACTGATATTGTTACCAGATTGAAAATGAGGTTTTAGTCCGAATTCGAAAATAGGCCTAATTTCAATTCTTGCAATTACCACAATTTTATTCCATATTAGGAACCTATGTCGAATTTTATTATTTCTAATAATTAAATATTAACATGTAGATCTTTTTCCTCAAAACGATATATTAATCACATGTCAGTCGCTGACATCTGTAGGGAAATGAGCGTAACTAAATTAATCTGGTTTAAAGTGGCGGACAGTCTATGTTAGCTCTGTTAGTTATGGGAAATAGGCCTACATTTAATTTTCAACTTTTCTCTGATATTGTTATTATTAATTGATTTCTAAAATGAGTTTAATACAGGCCTAAATAGGGATGAGGTTATTTATAAATTTTTATATGTAATTTGTATTGTCAAATGTTGTAGATTTAAAGTTGATTAATAGTTTAAATAGCTATAGGCCTATTAAAATTTTTCTGTGTGGAATAAGATTTTTTTACTAACACTTTGAAAAGTTAGAATTGAACTCCTTCATATTTAATTAAAACGAAATATAGGCCTAATGCCGGAACGAGATAGAACAATGCATTGATACTAGTCTAAATGTTGTAAACAATAGTAACTTAATAACATAATAATAATAATAATAATAATAATAATAATAATAATAATAATAATAATAATAATAATAATAATAATAATAATAATAATAATAATTTATTTTAGCTCGCAGAGTTAAGGCCATAAGACCTTCTCTTCCACTCAACCAGCGAATAGTAGAATTATACAAAAATTACAATCATCTTACAATTTTGAGATATTATTAAAATACAGACTAAACAAAATACAATGATGATGTGATCTAATACTAGCTAATACTAACAAAAACATAGAATATAACATCGCCCTCGAAATAAGAAGATCCATACTCAACATCACGAAAAGTAGGCCTACGTAAGTCATTCTCTACTGGGTCAAAAGCCACGCAGGTCTTAGAGGCAACGAGACAGCAGACTACCTAGCAAAGACAGCAGTCAGTTACAAATCCACGATCGACTGCAGTGCAATTCCCTTGCCCAGGGGCAAAAAGTTACTCAAAGACTACACATCAAATTGTGGAATGCAATCTACACAAATTCCGAATTTGCAACTCACATCAAACTGTCCATCCCAAACATCTTCCACAGGCTATCGCTATTCCTCTGATGAAACTTTGTTCTTACCCAATTTCTAACCAATCACAACTGTTTTCGATCCGACCTATTTAAAATTAATAAAATAATTTCCCCAACTTGTAGGCCTAACTGTCACGAGAAAGAAGTTCAGATGGCCCTGCACCTGCTGACAAAGTGCTTTAAGTTTGCGAAAGAAAGATCGACTGTCCTGAAGTCAGTAGACTACCTTTGCAAGTCACACATCAACGCGATACAGACAACCAGCTTCCTCAAGAACGTCTTCCGCTCCATTCATTAAACTCAACTAGGGCCTATATGATTTGTAACTTTTACACATTTCTGTAAATTCCCTGTGGTATACCTGATGGTGAAACATGGGTTGTAACATAACATTAAAAAAAGTAAGTTTTAGGCTTATTATTTCAGTGATTTTTCTGATATAGGGAGACGCGCCGTAGCGTAGTGGTTAAGGCACTAGGCCTACGTTAAAAGCCGGAAGGTCGAGGTTTGAGTCCCGGTGGGCTCAGGATTTTTAAACTGACCCAAACCATCTGGCGGCACTATGACCCTGGAGTCGACTCAGCCTCTAACGGAAATGAGTACCAGACGCTTGTTCTGAGGGTAAAGGCGGCCATCACGCAGGACTGACAACCCAGCTGACATCAAGTGCCGATTGTTCAGAAAAATGGGAGCCTTAACCTCGTTCTACCCCAAGGGCCTCCTGAAGCCTGTAGTGGGTTTGCTTTACTTGCTTTTGCTTTGCTTTCTAATAGGCCCTATAGGCCTATATTCATACAAAGGGCTCCTTCGGGTTCATAGGCCTATAATAGGCTACGCGTTATCTCAAACGACTTCTTGACCTCGGCCGTATGTAAACTTATGAACATCCATACGTCTGCTAATGCCCTCCTTTGCGAACTTGTTACATAAGTAAATATGGTTATTAACTGATTCACTGACACTATAAAAATTCCTAGTTGCATGAACTCTCCATATATCCCAATCCCAATCCTTAGCTAGTTTTCCAGTCGTTTCCTGTATAATCCAACTTCCAAAAATCGTGATTAATGATATTCTCCTAACTCATTCTTTGCCTATATCTACCTACTGGGAGCTTTCCCTCTCGTTTTTCTACAAAAAGTTTCCATGCCTCTCTTTCATTCCCCATTCGTGCCACATTTCCTGCCTATCGCAGTCTATGAGAATTAACGGTTCATATTGGTTTTCCTACAAGAAGATTCCATGTTCGTCTTTTATTACCAATTCGTTCCACATGTCCTGACTATCCCAATCTTCGATATTTAACCCCTTTATTAAATAAAGTTTCTCATAAAAATCATGTAGCTCTCAATTTATTATAGTCTCATAAATTACGCAAAAATTACGTAATAAAGGAGGATTTGTTTATGATCGTACGTTATGATTATAAGTGAACATATAAGCACCTAAAAATAAGTCTAAATAAAATTAACTAGTACAAAAGAGAATCTGAGAGAAATGTGAAGCTGGAATAAAATGATTGACTTTGATAGTTGTTTTAACACGGGTCACATAACTTGTTTTATTTAACGACATAAAACTATTGTTTCAAGTATCGAACATTTCATGGTGTGTCTGTGGTGTTTTATATGTCTCGGTTGGTCACAATGACTGAGTTTCTAATTCAAATACAGGAACTCACATTCCCTGGCTGTAGACCCGAGATCCTTGTGCTTGTTTATCAGTAGCATTATGATTTAGGCTGTACAACTGCATATTATGCTTTTAACAAATTTCGAAAAAATTAAGCTAGTGAGACTGTTCTAATGAAAATACGGTTAAAACAAAAAATATCTTCATCAATCCTACTTAGTTGTCAACCAAAATAACATGACCAAAAATATTCTATATGTTATCACTATAGCGTCCAAAATATTTTTTCGGAACCAAATTTGGTAAAAAAATACAGCATTCAATTACAGCAAATTTCTATTTTTAGCAACAAAACTCTGTATATAGGGGCCTACGATTGAAATAAAACAAGAAAGAAATAATAAATTTAACCGATATCAAATTATGTGTGGCACCATAAGAAGAACCCTCGGAAAGACTCGAAGAGAGACTCAGCTCAGGTTTTATAAAATTATGGCTGTTCCTGTTCTTTTATATGGATGTGAATCTTTGGGTACTTACAAAAAAAGATATCTCACACTTTCAAGCCACTGAAATTACATTTTTAAGATCCGTAAATGATGTACACGCATGGATAGATTACACAATAAATCAATAAGAAATTAACTGGAGATATTTTCAATACTCGGTAAACTACAAGAGCATAAATACCAATGGAAAGAACATTTGGCAGAATGGACAATACAAGCTTACCCAAAACGATCAACACCTACAAACCACATAGAAAAAGATCTTTGGGACGACCAAGGAAACGATGGACTTGAGACCGGAACAGGTCGCATTGATCTAATCCGGGAAAGGAAGAAGAAGAAGAATAAATCCTAAAAAAAAAGAAAAAAGAAAAAAAAGATCGAATTCCGACCATTAGAAATGGAGGTTACCTGAGATCTTGTAGCATATATATATTTTACATGGCATGCAAGTTCAGACATAACTTTCGAAACGCCTAAAGAAATTTCAACTAACTTGATATGTATAAATTACAACCTGAAAAATATGCTATATGGGATGAAAACCTAGGGGAACAGCCCTAGGAGACTGAGAAAGGGTGAAACATGATCGAATGAGAACAATAAAAGTTTCAGCATAACCGTGAAACGCCAAGTGCAATTGCAATCAATATCGGTATGCTATATAGGCTATAGGCCTCTGACTTTCGATCAAGATACGATACTGTGGCGTAAGAATCCACCCGTAGGAGGAGAGTGAGAGTAGGTTACATGTAAAAAGAATCGATTATCGATTGATATTAGTTCCGAATCCATGGTTTTTAGTGTCCCTTATCTGATTGGTGACAATATCCATGACATTTAATTCTAAGTTTGACACTTAGAATCCCTAAGGCAGAGAAGGGGTGATAAGTGGTAGAAAATCAAATAATATCAGAAGTGACCTGGAATGTCGAGTCCATAGTTTTTCTGGAGAGTTTTGCAGATTGGTGACAGTCCCGATGTCATTTAAGCTTAAGTTTGACCCTAGCTCTGTAAATGTTGTGAAAAATATGATCGCTAGGCCATTCAAAGAACTGGAAACCAAATCAAGTCAAACGCGGGAATGTCTGAATGTGGCCCTTAGTTTGCTACAGAATTTCCTTTTGGGTGATTGAATTATTTTAATTCACCCACGGGTTCCGAGGCTATGCCTTCTTGCCCCGTTAATATTGAAGTATTTTTCGAACTAGTTAATGTAGAGAGTGGACATTTATCGTGTTCCATAGCAGTTTGTGTAACGGGTGTTAATGAGCAGCAAGAACCACGGTCTAGTTATTGGTATTTAATACGATCCTTGTTTACAGTAAAATGGTGACCACATATTACTTCTCACAAAATTTATGAAAATGGACAAGAGTCGTTTAGTAAATGAAATTATCATATTTTGATTACTCCACGTACCCTTAAGGGAAACAGAATGGTATGAAATAAAGTTTCTTCTATTTGGTGTAACATTCTAGTATTGCACATTCAATTAGGAAGTAAGCTTACAAAATATTAGAAAGACGTAGTAGGCCTAAATAGGAAATTAGCAAAAAAATCACCTAGCCACTTTTAAACATAAATTCAAAATTAGTGCACAGTTATGCTGGTAAATTGATAGGATAATAATTAGCTATTTTTAAATTTTAGTAACTAACTTATTTTAAAAGTAAGATAGGCCTATCCAAATTGAATAGTTGCCCTGAATAAGCTTTTGTAACCCTCGTTTCTTACCCAAATTGAATTTTTCGTGGGAAATGTTTGCTGAAGGCATGTGCGATTTTTTTTTCATGTAAAAATTAAATTAAAACAAAAATGAAGGCTGAAACCTTGTTCTGGGTACCTAATCAATTTAATAAATTTTAAAATCAGCTTCTTAAAAAAAAAGCCATACAGGAAAATATTATGAAATAGGCATAACTATATTTTAAATTTTGAAAAAAAATATATAAAAATTGAGGTCTAGACTAAAAATATCCCAAATTTCATTTTGGTGGAGTTAGGCCTATATCAATATTTTTGTGCTGTCATATGACAAAGTCACATTATTATATAGGGCCGACAATGGTACAAATAATTAATTGGCGGGAGTCGCATATTATGATTTTTTCATTTCGGGAAAAGGAACAAATGAACAAGAAACTATAAATTCAGTTCAGTTTATACTTAACGCTACTCACTGGGTACTATCAAATATTTTAGGATTTTTAAAATTTTTCAGGAAAAGGAACAAATGAAAAGAAACTATAAATCAGTGCAGTTATACTTACTTACTCACTGGTACTATCGAACGGTGGCGGATAGGGGAACGGTCGGTGCTTTGCTTGCACTCCTCCCGGCTAGGTCCAGACCGGACCCGCGGGCCATTTGTGAGGTCGTCAGGACTCGAGCGACCTGATGTACCTACTACATAGCTCGTGCTGCGCCCACTTCAGCAGCAAATCGCGTCCCCTCGGTGGCGTAGTGGGGAAAAGGTCGGTGGATCTGCTAGTCAGTCCTCCCTTCCAAGTCCGATGGACTCGCGGACCATAAGTGGGGTCAACAGGAGACGAGCGCCCTGTTGTACTAAAGCTCAAATATCCCGGCCCACAGCGGGATCAGCGGCCGTCGTGGCGAGGCGGTGGGAGATTGTGGAGATCAGAAGCTCCCTTCTCTTGGTTAAAATCCCGAGGTCCTTTGTGGGGGCACCATGGGCGATGAGCTCCCTGGATGCCTACATTGCTCAGTGGGCTGACTCACAGCAGCGGCACGACTAGGCTTAGTCCTGCGAACGGGCTGGTTGGGACAATACCGGGCGTAATGCTAGGAATTACCACCAGGTCGACAAGCTCGAGAAAGGAGGAAGCGCGGTCTTTTGGGTCGGAGACTTAGCGCCGACTCTGGAACCGAGTGACCCAAGGACAATCTGTGAGGTCGTCAGGAGTTGAGCGACCTGACGTACTAATGCTCAGGCTGGACCCACTTCAGCAACCAAACACGTCCCCAGCTGGTGCACTGGGGGAAAGATCGGTGGATCTGCTAGACAGTCCTCCCAGTTAAGTCCAAGGGACTCGTGAACCATTAGTGGGGTCGGCAAGAGTTGAGCGCCTTGTCGTACTAATTGCTCATCTGTTGGAGCTTGCGAGCTCCGTGCTGGCCCACAACAGCTGCAGAAGGCATCCCTGGGGGCACACCAGGGCTCGGCTCGGACCAGTCCAGAGGGGAGCTACTGTACTGGTTCCTGGCTCGGCCTACGGGCCCGTCGACAAACTGTGGGGTCGCCAGGAGATGAGCAACTGGATGTACTAAAAGTCTCACACTGTTGGGCTTGTAGCCCTAGCCGGTCTCACAACGGCTGCAGGACACGTCCCTGGAGGCAGAACAGGGGAATGGTCGGTGGATCTGCGACAGCAGTCCTCCCGGCTAGGCTCATGGAGCCCGTGGACCAACTGTGGGGTCGTCAGGATTGAGCGACCTGATGTACTATGTAGCTCAGCAATTCCGAGAACTGCAAACTCCAACACCCTCTCCCTGGGGTGTTGGTTTAAGGACCGTGAACTTGAACGTGGACGTGAACATAGGATAGGGAGGACTAGAACTAGGACTTGGGAGTATGGTCATGACGACCGAGGTATCCCAAGGGGTGGACGGATGGGCCTAGATGGTACTATCGAACCCGTAAGTTCATGGCCGCGCGGACATAAGCTCTCCATACATCCCTATCCTGAGCTAATGCTTTCCAATCATTCTTTGTATAATCTACTCGTACTTCCCTCAAATCATAGTTAATGTTATTCTCCCATCTCATTCTTGGTCTACCAACTGGGAGTTTTCCCTCTAGTTTTCCTACAAGAAGCTTCCATGCACGTCTTTCATTCCCCATACGTGCCACATGTCCTGCCCATCGCAGTCTACGATACTTAACTGTTCTTATTATATCTGACTTCCTATAAAGACCATGTAGTTCATTGTTATGAAGTCTTCTCCATTCACCTGCCTGTTCATCTCTCTTTGGTCCAAAAATTTTCCTAAGAATTTTATTCTCAAATACTCGTAATCTTCTTTTCTCCCTTAAAGTATGAGTCCATGTTTCGCATCCATATTATATAACTGGTAGAATAATAGTTTTATATATTTTCAGTTTAAATTTTTTGACAGGAGTTGGGACATCAAAAGTCTCTGTAATGCATAATAACACACAGTTATAATGGTTAAATATCAAACTAAAGATAACTTTCAATGCATTACCCTTACAAAAAGTCATTCGTCTTGCATTAATGCTAGATAAAATTATGGAAGTTTATTTTTACTAAAAATATAAACGGGTGCAGAATTTTTGGAAATTGTAATGAGATATTAACATGCATAGAAGTGTGAACATTTTTATTTTTTTAATCGTTTCTAATTTAATTAAACTGAAAATATAGGCCTATAAAATTATCATTCTCCCAGTTATATTATATGGGTGCGAAACATGGACTTTTACTTTAAGGGAGGAAAGAAGATTATGAGTATCTGAGACTAAAGTTCTTACAAACATTTTTGGACCAAATAGAGATGAACAGAGAAGCGAATGGAGAAAACTGCATAACAGCCAGCTACTGGTAATTCCCTATAGGTTTCCTATAGGGAATCTGAGACTAAAGTTCTTACAAACAATTTTGGACCAAATAGATATGAACAGAGAATTGAATGGAGAAAACTACATAAAAGCCAACTACTGGTAATTCCCTATAGGAAACCAGATATAATAAGAACAATTAAGTCTCATAGACTGCGATGAGTAGGACATGTGGCACGAATGGGGAGTGAAATAGGTACATTGAAGCTTCTTGTAGGTAAACCAGAGGGAAAACGCCCAGTTGGTAGACCAAGAATGAGATGGAAGAATAACATTAACCATTACTTGAGGGAAGATTAGAAAAAAATAGCTCAGGATAGGGGTGTATGGAGAGCTTATGCGCGCGTAGCCATGAATCTACGGATTCGATTGAACTAGTGAGTTAATTTGTTAGTTAATGGATTCTAATAGCATTTTAAGGCCATTTACGTAAGCTACAGAAACGATTTCCTAACATACCAAGATCCTTTTAAGTCAAAATAAGTTATAACAAAAGATGAAATTTGAAGAAGTTTTGCCATTTCACCATCCTCTTCCTTGAAACTATTTTTGTATGATATTGATATAAGCGCATCGTTAGATGTGGTAAATAAATAATTGATAAGCTTGGGTTGAAGGGGAGCGCACGCTGGGAGGGATGTGGTGAGAGAGTGCCGGTGACGTTTATGGGAGAGTCTGGAATTGCAAGGATTAAAACAGAGACATTAATGTCAACCCGAGTGGAAATTACTGCAGCGCAACCCGCAGATATCAAATCCCTAATAAATACCACATTCTGTTATTACAATATCAGGAGTCGGACCTCCGCGAAAACATCTCGGGAACCTGGTGTGAAGCAGCAACTAATTCATAGATGTGCCACTGTCTCTCCATGATGCCGATGCTTTCATGAATGTATAAACATGGCGTCAAAATGACGTAATACTCTTGTAGGGAAGAATGGCTCAGCTGAATGCTTTACATAGCCCTTTATTCTACAACCTAACAACGACACAGAACTTCTAGTCTTGAATGGACGATTCTGATCACTAAACTTAGCAAATGTTTCATTACGTCACAAAAATACATTTGAGTTTTAAGCTTTACCCCTCATTAGGTTTAGTTGCGCATCCGTGGCCTAGATATTATTTTAATAATCTTCAATATTCAAACCATCATCTGTGACAAAATGTGACACTTAGCGGCGACGTAATGTCTTCCTCCATGATTCCTATGCAGTCATATAGGCCTATTGTGTATGCTTGACATCAAAATGACCTAATATGCTGTAGTGAAGGATGGCCGAGCTGAATATTTTACTACATTCTACAACCTAACAACAACATTGAATGTCGTATTAAAGAATGTTCGTCATTGAACACAGAGCAAATGTTTCTTTACGCCATAGCGGTAAATTGGGCGATTTAAAAGATTTTTTGCGCTATATTGCGTTTTGTCGTACTTACCAGCAATGACAACCATTATTGAAAGTTCAACTTCCTACATTTTGGGGTTGCCAACTTAAATAACTAGCCTATACTGTAATATTACATTTACACCCATGTGCGGGAAGTCAAACCACTGCCCTCTATGTAGGCATATAGGCTACTACGTACAATGTAGCTATATAGATAAAATACCCAAAAGTAGTGTTAATAGGCCTATACATTATACGAAACAAGTCACTGCGAAGTGAACTTTATTTGAAACAATGTAAAACAATAAATACGTAAGTTACTTGCGGCCATGTTATCAATAATTGTTCTCAAGGCCTCCTGTTGTTCCAACTAATAAACATTGCACTCACTGTTAACGTTAGTCAATTGTTTATAATGAACGCAAATATTTCCAACAAAGATGTTATTATTTTACTACTATTTATTATTTTGAAAACACCATCGCGCAAAAAAATAATGTACAACGCACGTTTGTGAAGTGTTTTACAGAATCTCGGACATTAAAAACCTCGCTATCGTTCGGTTTTAAACATATTACCTCGATTCTGTAAAAACCACTTCCCTACCTCGCATCGTAACATAGGCCTACTATTCCTCACTCGGTTGAGTTATGCATTCGTGATCTAATAGTTAGGCCTATTTACTTTATAAGGTTTGAAAGTTAGGTTCTGGGGATTTGAGGTAGACATAGGCCCTATTTATGCAGATATCCCGCACTGTAGCCGAGTGGTTAAGGCAGAAAGCCTTGACGCAGAGCTACGGGACTTGAGCTGGTTCGAGTCTCCATGGGGGAAGAAATTTTCTCATGGTATTTCGGCCAGTATGGGACTGGTGTCCACCCAGCATCGTGAGGCATTTGGGTAGCTGCAATAAGTAGCGGTTCCAGGTTGAAAAGACCAGATATAACAGCTGGGGGACTCGACATGCTGACCACATGTCACCTTTACACTGGCTAGATGATCATCTACCTCTAGATTTCTGGAAGTAAGCCTATAGGTCTATTAATAGTTACATCTTGGCCTGCTTTTAAAATTGTTCCCGATGAACCGTGAAAACCACATTCTCCACTCATTTTTACTTTAAATTCACGTATGAAAATATCACCCAAAATTGCAGAATATAGGCCTAACAAGAATGTTTGTTGATTTATTGGGTCTTTTTTTCTCCAAAGCCCACATTACTTTTTCTCAAAACATATATTTTCCGCAATAAATAGGCTACATTTCATTAAATAGGCCTGTACTAAATGTATAACATAGGCCTACCCTATAGGCCCTACTAAACACTCTTGAACGTGGATAAAATATTGTAGACAACACGTTTCAAATTTAGGTGTTTTAACTTGAGCATCTCGTTACTAAACCTCTGCATTTGTAACTGGTCGTCTAAATAACTATTATTGCAGTGACATTACACATTGTTAGAAATGGTAACAAGATTTAATAAATGTTGAAAAAAATCACCTATTTCTTCAATACAAGACATTTTAAAAGCTAACCAGTTGGGAATCATCCTGATTAATAGCCTATACTACGATAGGTAAAAACTGACAAATAAAGGTAAATGTCTTCTTCTTCTTAAACTTAATTTGTAGGATTTTCATCCTGTTTATTTCCAAAATCACTCCTCGGAGGAAGACGTACTGGATGTGCATTCACTGTCTATCCATCTCTTGGCTGGTCTTCCTCTTGTTCTTCTCCCGTCCATTGGTCTATCTCTTTAGCTCTTTTTGCAAGCCGGTTTTCTTCCATTCTTTCTATATGACCTTTCCAATATTTTCGTCAATCTATAATAAATTTGGTTGTCTTGAATATGACATTTGTCCCTAATTTCTGTGTTGTGTATTTTATCAAATAATGTTTTCCCCTGAATAGTTCTTAAGATTTTCATTTCGCATTTGCTTATTATTTGTTTAGTTTTTGTTGTATCAGCCCTAGTTTCTGCTCCATATATTATAAGCTTAACTGGTCGAACTATCGTTTTTTATATGCGGGTTTTGCTTTCTATTGACATATGTTTGTTGCGCCAAATTAAATCTTTCATAGATCCTGATATTTGTGCTGCTTTATCAGCTTGTTTCTTTACTTCTTTTATTAAATTTTTAGTGTTTGTTATTAATACACCTAAATAATTAAATTCTGACACTTGTTCTATAATTTTTCTTTCCACTTCTAATTTGCATCTTACTGATTCTTTTGATATTGTTAAGCATTTTGTCTTATTCGTGTTAATTTCCATATTGTATTTTTTGGCATTTATATTAAATTGATGTAAAGATCTTTGTAAATTATCTTCAGATTCTGAAAGAAGAACGACATCATCTGCGTAACATATTAAGTGAAATCTAGTGTTTCCCATTTTATAACCCAAACGTGGTGGTATGTTTTCAATAATTTTATCCATTATAATATTAAATAAGAATGGACTTAAAGAGTCACCTTGCCTGATGCACTTTGTGAGCTTTATTTCTTCAATTTGCTGTTCTTTTACTTTGATTACTGTTTTGCAGTTTGTACTAATTGATATTATTGCTCTAATCAGTTCATTAGGAATTTCATTCTCTCTCAAGATATGTACAACCTCTTCAAGCTGTACTCCATCAAACGCTTTCTTCATATCTATGAAACATAAGAATACTGGTTTATTGAATTACCACGATTTTTCCACAATTTGTCTAACCATGTAAATTGCATCTAATGTTGATCTATTTTTCAATGTGTGCGGCGCAAAAAGTGGACTTCCGAATTTCGATATAATTTTAATTTTAAAATGAAGCTTAGGAACACTAGAGATGAAAACACGAAACAAAATTGCGGTCTAATCAGAAACAAACCAGTAATATAACATTTTATGAAGCATTATTTTCTACATTGGCTGAATAATGCAGTAGCCGTTAAAGCATGGCACGAACTGTAAGCCACTTTTTGTCCAAATGGATTTTGAGGTATCTTTAGATGTTCTATGGAGAACACTATCATTTATCAGTGTGAAACAGTAATATAAGTTTAGACATGGGTTTATTTAACTCCAAAGTTTTGGCATAGCCTACAGAAAGAGGTAAGGATGTTGTAAACTAAAAGTAGGCCTACTCTAGGTTTCATCCAACGACTCTAATAGGAATTAATAAATAATAGTTTTAAAAAACTAAAACAACACGCTTTATATGAAAACCGAACTAAAAAATGAAAAATAATTTTAATTTCCAACACGCTTGGGATAAAATTAAAGTGGCCAACAAAAAAAATCATCTCCAACACATCTAGAATAAAACTACGGTTAGGCCCTATCTACAAACAAAAAAAACAATTACCATCAAAAGCGTGGGGTGCTTTTTATGGTTTTTACATTTTCTTCTTAGAGACTTTACTTTTACCAATATCTGTTTATTATCAAATATATTAATTGATATTGAGCACCCCGCGCTTTTGATGGTAAAATTATTTTTTTTTGTAGATAACTCTAGTTTTATTCTAGATGTGTTGGAGATGATTTTTTTTACCACTTTAATTTTATCCCAAGCGTGTTGGAAATTGAAATTATTTTTCATTTTTTAGTTCGATTTTCTAATAAAGCGTGTTGTTTTAATTTTTTAAAACTATTAGGCCTATTTATTATTTATTTTTTAGTTTGGTTTTCTAAAAAATGTAAATATCTTCAAATTCGATACTGTTGTAGTAGCCTATGAACTAAAAGTAATACTCTTCTAAAAAAATCCTCCGAGCCGGATTTGAACCAGCGACATATGGATTACTGAAATTAGGCCTATATACCACTACAATCCACCACTCTACCAACTGAGCTACCACAACGATAGACTAAAAAGTCGATACGTCCGCAACCTCTATTTTTTTATGTCCTGATGATCCTGGCCAGAATCGTAGAAAAAAATATGAAATTGTTGTATTGTCATTGGTCCTTCACATGCATACAAAATTTCAAGTCGATCCAATGTTTTTAAGTGGGTGAAAATCGTGTTGAAAGATTCTGTTACATAGAAAGTTACAGGTCAAGCTAATATAAAGCGTGTAAAATAAAATTTATCTTACCCCCGATTCTTTCCCTGTTGACCTGCACTTCATTTATTATTTTTTTTAAATGATCATGTAGCTCACTGTTAAGTAGTAGCTATCTCACTAATGGGGGAGAATATGAATTTTGGGTAACGCTACAGCTAAACCCTTCCGGTGGTAGACCCATAGGCCTAACTTTTCATTAAACTTGTATCTAGGCCTGTAACTCTGGTTTTAATTAATTTAAACAAAAAAAGGCATAAAACCTAAAATCGGAGATCTATTTATAACACACATTCCTGAAGAAGCCGGACGGGGTGTTTAAGATTGCGCGACGCGTGTTGGTGTGTGATTGTGTATTCGAATCACGTGATCATTGTGGAGACAGTGTGTATGGCTGCTAGCAATAATTTCCCCGTATAAACACAATTTTCCTCTTCACCACGACAATTAAACGCTTATTAATGATTTTCATCGGTTTAATAGAATATCACTTTCCGCTTATTATAAGGTATGGTCTTTAAATTGCTCTAAAATTTACATAAATTCATTCACTTTTCAAAAGTATTTCTTATAAACACTAATTTCCGTCCAGCTGCACTTTATATTTCCCCCCCCTTGTTTAATCTACTCCCAAATTCCAAATTAATCCTACGTCCAACGCACCCCTACAGCATAGGAAACATTCATCAAATCATAGCTCCCAGTTCGCTACATTACTTGTAGTCCTATACTTTCAGATTCTTTAATTTATGCGTTAACTAAATATTGTGCTGAAATGAAGATGTTGAGAGCAATAGCAGGATACCAAAGGACCGATGAAAAGAAAAACGAAGATATAAGAACAGAACTTATTATATTTAATCCCTGTGAAAGAATAAAATATTATCAAAATGCTTATCTTCAGCACGTATTACGAACGAATGAACAGCGTATACCAAGAAGAATGCATATCTTGATTATAAACCAAAAGGGAGAAGAATGTTGGGAAGACCATTGAAGAGATGGAAAGACCAATTCGACTTATAATGAGATCGGAACAGGCCATTGAGCTTAATCATTGTTGTTGTTGATGATGATGATGATGATGACTAAATAGGGCCTATTGTTTCCTCTATTCGAGTCCATGTTAATGCCAGGTCGAGGGGTGAGATGAGGCTCTTAAAAGTCTTTGATAGGATGCTGACTGCTCAGGCTTGTCGCCGCATCACAGGGTCAAAAGGAATGAAATGGAACGAAATGGATGCCATGAGTCTAGGAAGTGGTGGAATGAAGTTTTTGGAAGAAAAAGAAAATCTGTCCTGACACCGATCCATCCAGCACGAACCCACATAGGGTCCCGGGATCAAATCTTAATAATGACGAACTTTATTTTGATTTTTTCTTGGTTTTCTTCAATCAAGACAAATTATGCTAATAATAGCAGTTGGAATATTAGAATTGATAATGATACGTAACGTATCGAAACCTTGGTCTTCAGTAAATCTACAAATTTGAAGTGAATTGTAAATTATTAATTAAAATAAATCTCATGGTGTCACTTCCTTTAACATTAAATTATGCTAAGTTGGAATTTTATTATAAAGATTACAAAGACGGATTTCCTGATAATCGCTATTTCGTAATAGGCCTATTAAAATTATAACAGTGATTTGTTTGGTATACTGCTACCAGGTTGTATTTTATGAGATTTCTGGCTTTCTTCCCTGGCATTGGCAGAATTGTAATCCATTTCTTAGGTTGGGGCACTTGGAAGGCGGAGTTACGTTACCCCGATTATATGATGGGTGATAGGCCTAAATGATGGAGAGTTCTTAACCTAAATTCCAGACCATGGGCAACCATAGGAATAATTCCCTTTAAGGAAACATTTCTATGGTTTGACCGGGAATCGAACCCGGGACCTCATGAACAGTAGTCAGGAATGCTGACCACTAACCCATGAGGCTGGTACAATGAAATTTAAAAGGAAACACATGAAAAACACAACAAACAACCAAGATTGTTTAAAACATGTAACACATAGGTTAGGAAACGGTCACTCGATCATATGTTATTCCTGGAAGTAGGCTTTGGTGGAGAAAAATGAACCACATAATTTTACAAATTTATTTTCTGCATTTTAAATTTAGGCCCAATTTTCGTTAAATACAGTAGCCTACTATTGAAATTTAGGCCTAATGACATTTTAGTTTTCGAAAACAAATTCAGTTATAGGCTACACATTTAAAATAACAGTGTCCGTCGGTTTGTTTGGTCATACGTGCTATAGGCCTATCCTATAGTTAGTTTATCATGTCTACTTACAAGCTCTCTCTCATCCTATAGCCTATGGCCTATGAGGCCTATATATCAATTATTCTTATATGCTATAGGTCCCCAATAAATAGGCCCTATATACCTCATATAGTCCTACATTTTTGTAGTGCGACTTCTTTCTTTGCACAACTAAAATTTAGTCTTCAAAACGAACCCTATTGTGTATTCCTTCGAATACACATATGCCTAGCCTATACAGAAAATAAGGACACAATAGCCCATAAAACTATTCAATTAAGCCAACTTAATTTAAAATAAAATAAAATACCAGAATTAATTACCATATTAAAGTTTTGATCATGTAAAGTAAATCCTCTACACATGTCCAGTGCAATGCCAGGTCGGCGGATGAGATGAGATTAAGCCAAACGAGAATGTCGGCTTACCAAGTCATATCGCACCATCACAGGGACAGATGAAACCAAACGATACGAAATTTGTCACATGAGTATGGAGTTTTTGCCAAAAACCTCCAGTTTAACAAATCGTGAAGTCAGAACCAGAAAGTTCTTAATCCTTAAATTGGCCAAACACTATTTCTCATATCAGTTACTTAAATGTGGCGGACTGCACTGAAAATGAAATTGTGCGTAACTGTTATTATTAGGTATATTTTACAAATGGACATTGTCTTGGAACGCGGGGTCCACTTGTGTAAGTAGGCCCAAGAACTGTCCACCACCTGTACGCGCAGGTCGCAGGGCAACTCCCTCTTCTCTCTCTCTCTCTCTCTCTAGGTATATTTTGAAATTCTAAAAAAATAAGTATTCTCTTCTGGATAGTTTTCATCTGTTTTCATTAAAATCATTAAATGAAAGAAAACAATTGATGTATATTATAGGATACATTTTTAATTTAAGGGTTAAGAGTCGTTTCTAATATAATGTCAGTGAGTTAATTCGTTACATAATGTTTGTACTATTTTATTATTTGCTCGTTGAATGAAAGAGAACGGATTAGTTCATATGCGCTTAAATTGCCAGATTAAATAATAATAATAATAATAATAATAATAATAATAATAATAATAATAATAATAATAATAATAATAATAATAATAATAATAATAATAATAATAATAATAATAATAGGCTAATAATAATATAATAATAATAATAATAACTTATAATTTTATGTTTTACTCATAATTGTTTATAGTCTCTGAAGTTCTATTGTTATGCAATCCTTCACATAATACTATGTTCAATCTAATCTTTAAATCGCTCTCATGAAAATAAAAAATAAAAAAGTCAGATTAGCCTAGGCTATAGGTACAATTCTACGGTTCTAATCTAACTAAATTACAAATTAAATATTAGGCCTATCTACATTCTACTATTAAATTTGTTGTTATTAAAATGATAATGTTGGCTCCGCAATCGGTTAGACACTTGCCTCTCAACGCTGGGATCTCGAGATCGGGTCTCGGTCACTCCATATGGGTTTCATGGTGGACGAAACGGAGCTTGGGCAGGTTTTTCTCGGGGTTTCTTCCGTTTTCCCCTGCCACAAATTTCGTTCCACGATTTATCCATATTCATCTCATCCATTTCATTCATCTGCCCTTTTGACGGTAGACCAGACGTATCGGCCAGTACCCTTATCGTTCTACACTCCAAGCGTGACAGGCCTAGGGGGCCGTTGCCCTACCAGCCGGTTGCTGGCCTCACGTCCACATGTGTTAATCACAGAGGTAGACGATCATAAGCTAGTGTAGGTGTGACATGTGGTCAGCATGTCGGGCCCCCAGCCGTTATAGCTGGTCATCTCAACCTGGAGTTGCTACTTATTGTAGCTACCCAAATGCCAGCGCAAGTCCCGTAGATCTGCGCCAAGGCATCTTGCCTTAACCACTCGGTTAAGGTGCGGGACACCCATGTCGTACAGACCAAAATAATTTAGGAGCTTCATCTCATCGCATTCCTCGTCCCGACCTTGAGTTGGCTATGAGTTGAGAATATTAGGATTATTTTAAATGTGACAAATTGAAGTAATAAACTACATGTGATCATCATCATCATCCTTCACGGATTAGTTCTTTGCCCGTTCCGATCTCACATCTGTTCAGCCCAAATTACATGTTTTAGGTAAAATGAGTTCAAGTTAAAAACATATACTAGGCCTATGTCTATTTAAAACAATAGGTCTATGACATTAAATTAGGATTTTTTTCTACATTGTAGTAGTTTTTCCTTCAACTTAAAATTGTACTTTTTTCTTTCCAGAAATATCTGTCCTGCGGATCTTCTTCAGTCAATTGTATTCTCTTCATATAAAAAATAGGCCCTAAAAATAATAGACCTACCTGTATGGTAACGTTTATCCAATATATTTTTAAAATTGAAAGCCTTTCAGAACTAATTCCATTTTTATCACCAGTAGGTGTTATATAAAGGTATTCTTGGTCATTGTTTGTTAACTAACTCAGTGGCACTACCGAACCCGTAGGTTTAGGTCGCGCGGAGATAAACTAGGCTACATCTCTATCCTGATGTAGGCCCCTAATGTTTTCCAACCATCCTCTCTATAATATTTACCTACCTTATACCACGGTTAATTATATTCTCCCATCTCATTCTTGCCCGACCAACTGGGCAGTTTCCCCTCTACGGAGTAGATTTCCTAAAAGAAGTTTCCATGCCTCTCTCTCATTCCTCGTTCGTATCACATGTTCTGCCCTCGCACTCCACGAGACTCAATTTTTATTACGTATGGTTTCCCGTAAGGAATAGACCTATGTAGCTCACCGTTATATTGTTTTCTCCACTCACCTGTCTATTCATTCGTCTCTCTTTGGTTTAACATTTTCCTAAGAACTTTACTTTCAAATGCTCATGGCCTAATATTTTCTTCCGGAAGGAAGAGACCACGTTTCTATTACTTACGATAATTCTGCAGAGGGTTGTTCTTACTGGGTGCGTTCTGGTTTAAAATTGTATTTTTACAGTAATATTTTAAAATTTCTATCTCCTCTAGTATCCATGTTTACCTTTGTTATGTTTATCTTTTCATGGACTGTAATACTTACTTAATACTTAATACAGGCTTTCCACTTTACAGCAGTTTGCCCTTGATTCCTGCTTTCCAGAGATTCCTATCTTCCCATTGTCCATCTTCCATACCCCTCTTCATCATGGCATCATATATTCCCTCATACCATGTTCTTCTACTTCTTCCCCTTCTCCTTCTGCCTGGTACCATCCAATCCAACACCTGTTTAGGCCACTGGTCTTCCGGCATCCGTTGTACATGTCCATACCATTGTAGAGCTCTCTTTGTTATCCTATCGATAACAGTTTCTTGTGCATCCATTTCTTGTCTGATATATGTATTTCGAATATGTTGTAGCCTGGATATTCTCATACTTCTCCGTAATCCATCCATTTCTGTCGCCAAGATTCTTTTCTGCATCCTTTCATTTATTGTCCAGCTTTCTGATCCATATGTAAGTATACTTTCTATTATTGTCTGTATAATCCCTTTTTTTGTTTTTCTGGTCAAATTTCTATTCCATAAAAGACCATTCAGGGATCTAATCGCCTTCCTTGCACAATTTACTCTGTTAATAATATCTTTTTCACAAGTACCAGATTTATCTATTATAGATCCAAGATATTTAAATTCTTCAACACGTTTAATTATCATATTATTTATTTGTAGGTCTTCTGAATTTCCTCCGATTACCATATATTCTGTTTTAATATAATTTATCTTCAGTCCACCTACCTCAAATGCATCGACCAACTTTCTGATCATATATTCTATATCTTCTTTATCTTGTCCTATTATAATCTGGTCATCAGCGAATAATAAATTGTGCAGTAAATGGCCATTAATGTCGATTCCCATTCCCCTACATGACTTATTCCATTTCATTAATACATCTTCTAAATATATCTTGAACAATGTTGGTGACATCCCGCATCCTTGTCTTAATCCTTTTGTTATATCAAATTCTGAGGATATTCTATTTCCAACCTTAATACTTGCTTTACAATCATACATTCTTTTTATAAAATGTATGAGAGATTTAGATATTCCAAACTTCTCCATTGCCACCCAAAGCTTGTTGATGGGTACAGAGTCATATGCCTTTTCCAGGTCTATAAATGCCATATGAACTTCTTTTCCTTTAGCCAACATCTTTTCCGTAATCTGCCTGATCACAAATATATTATCAAGGCACGATTTACCTGCTGTGAAACCTGTTTGTTCTTCTGATATTCTATTTTGTATTAGTTCCTCCAATCTGATTTTAATAATTGTACTTAACGTTCTACTAATTGCTGCCATAACACTGATGCCTCTATAGTTTGATGGATCTCTTTTATTCCCTTTATTTTTGTATATTGCACTAATATACGATAACTTCCACTCATCTGGAATAGGATCTCCTTCTATCACTTGGTTAAAAAGTCTAGTTAAAATTCTTATAATTCCTGAACCACCATATTTAATTAGTTCCATGGTTATTCCTCCTGGACCTGCCGCTTTTCCATTTTTTGCTGTTCTCAACACGTTTCTTACCTCCTCTTCTGTTATAGGTTCTATTAAGTCACCCTTTCCATTATCCAGTGTAGCATAGTCTATAAATTCTCTCCTAGTTTCTGTTAAAAGCATTTTAAAATATTCCTGAAAAGTTTTCATTGGTACTAAATTAAAACTCTTTGCCATATTATCATTTCGCATGTTTGTAATTGTCCTCCATGCTTGGGCTGACTTTGAATAGCCTACTGTATGCTCGATTTCTCCACATACCCTATTCCACATTTCTTTTTTATGTTTCCTGACTTCTGCTTTAACCTTTCTTTTAAGTATGTTATAACTTTGATAATCTTCATCTTTCTTGGAACTTAAATATTTTTGATATGCATTTTTCTTTTCTGTTTATGATATCAAGTATTTCCTTATTCACCCAATGGTTTTTATGGTGTTTATCATTTTCCAGACCAAGTGCTTCTCTTGCTGCTTCATGTATATATTTTTTCAAATGTTCATAAATAACGACAGAGTTCCAATCTTCATCAAATTTTAATTTTTCGGTGAGGCGTTGGGCATATAGATTTTTAATACTCTCATCTTGTAGTAAATGTAGATTATATCTACATTTTTCTAATTCATTTTCTATTTCTATATTTTGATCTTTATTTACCTTTTGCATGTTTATAGGGCATACTATCCTAGTTGACAGCATATAATGATCTGTTCCACATTCGGGTCCTCGATTCACTCTAACATCTTGAACTATAATATTTCTCCGTTTCCTCACTATTACATAATCAATTATCGATCGTAGACCTTTAGTGCGTTGTTCCCAAGTATATCTATGGATGTCCCGATGTTTAAACATCGAATTCATAATAATTAGGTCATTCACTTTGCATTCTTCTTTTAAACGTTGTCCATTTTCATTCTCAATATCTCATGTCTCATGGCCTGTAATAAGAGTGTTTTTTGCAGACTTATTTCCCATGTAATGACTTACTTCAATTTATTGTACATTTAGTGTAGGTCCAGCCCACCGCTGTGGTCTCGAAGTAGCGTGCTGCATTGTCACGCAGCGGGCCCGGGTTCGATCCCCGGTCGGGGCAGTTTTTCTGGGTGAGGTCTTTTATCGGGGTTTTTCCTCAACTGTAAGACAAATGTCAGGAAAACTGTAAGGCCCAAACGGTCCCCAAAATCATATGGCCATCATTATCATCACCATCCTTATCAGTATCATCTTCATCATCATCATCATCCTTCACCGGTGTGGAAAGCAACGGGAAGCTACCAAACCTACAATTTCCTAGTAAAGATGCAAGCATAGCATGGAAATGCTATGATTGCAGTGAAGGACCTGCTTTCGGGCAGAATTACTATGGGTAGAGTGTAAGCCCAACTAGATTTACCTTTTAGGCTTACATAGCCTATGTCTATTTCAAATTTGAGTTTTTGTTTCTATATTAACTATTTTTTATTGTTTTCCTTTTCTATTGCCAAGTATTCTTTGTCAGTTTTTGCAAACCGTATTTGGATAAATAAAAATAAATAATATGTTTTTCTAAATGTTCTTCAGGCCTAACTTATATTTGATTTAAAATTGCTGTGAATCTAAAATTTATTGCATTCGTAGGCCTATATTATACTCTTATTTATAAACTAGGTCTATTCATTTATTTTTTAATTTATTTTTTGTACTCTATTGTTTAATATTTATTTAATTTATCAGATTTGTTTATAGGCTAAGTTAAACCTACAAAACGTTTTAAAGCTCTAGCTAAGTTGTAGTTTAGTTTCCTCTATATGCAAGAGTTAGCCAACTCTTTTTTCTGTTACCAGATTTTTTGGAGTCTATATAGCCTGTGTTGAATAGGCCTATAGCCTACTGTTTTTAATAGTAAGTTCATGAAAGTTTAAAAACCCTAAAAATGTATTATTTAAGATCAGTTTTGGTTTGTAGGCCTATAGTAAATACTGGTGTTACTTTTAAAATTTTATAAAAATTGGGTTTCAAATAATTAACAACAATAACTTAGAAGAAGATTCATTAAATAAGCCTAATTTATAATAAAGACGAATTATTAACGTGAACTGAGAAAAGCTGAATGAACTGTGATGTTGTTGTCTAATGTGCTGCATCTAACACTGAAGTCGTTAGCAGTCTTGCTCTTCAATACTTTGAGGTCTTAAGCAGCCCCTACACGATCAATGTTCACGTCAATATATTGCACAGTATTTTTGCAATAGTTTTACTTGGCCAATCCACACGATATAGCCTAATATTTATTATTGCTCAATAAATTAGTCGTGAATGATCCTTGTGCAGTCAACAAGTGGAATAATAAGAAGACAGAACACAGAACTGAACTAGCATTGCGCAATATTGCCAACAGACGACGCAATATTTACTAGATTGCACAATAAAAATCAACTGCTTTTGATTGACTCGATATATTGCGCAATCTTTCAATGTGATCTACACACGCTCAATATTAAGTTATTGTGCAATATGTATGATATATTGTCGTAAATATTGATCGTGTAGCGCCCGCTTTTATAATCTTCATGTTTGACAGCGATACAGTTTTTCAGATGACCTTCGTCCATTTTTTAATCAGGATGATTGCATAAAATGCATTTCGGTGAGGGTAGAATATTGATTTTGTAAAGGTATTTTGCCAGACGTCGTGGCCCGTTGTCATTCTAAAATGTGCTACTTCTGTTTTTCTTGGTACGTCTGGTAGGCCCTATATATAGGCCTAAATATAGGCTATCAATCTTTTTTATTAGGCATTCCCTTTTTTTTTGAATAGACCCCTAGAACTATAGGCTATTTAGCGTTGGCTTTCTGTTCCATAATAACTATGTTTTCAAGCTTTTTACCTTAAATTTTTATGTAATGTTTATTCACCTACGAAGCGGCAAGCATAAGCCTATAGGCTAAGTCTAGGTCTACATAAATTAAGCTAATTATTTAAAACATAGGCTTATTTAACCCTTAAGTTGGCAGTGTGTTCTATAAAATACCTTAGTTTAATTTATTTAATATTAAGCATATTAATAAAGCAATAGATACATGAATAAATATAAATTAATTAATTTTATGTCGGAGGAGAAAATGTTCAAGCATGGGAATTCCTATTTCAAACAACAAAGTTTTATACGACTTACATTTTGCAGATGATCAATTGTTAATTGCACAAAATTATGAAGATTTAGAATACCAGAAAATTAGTAGAAGAATATGAAAAATGGGGATTAAATTTGAACATGAAAAAAAAATTATCAATTGGTGAACCAGAACAAATTTTAATTTTGGAGACTGGAGAATCAATAAAATCTTGTAGTGAGATCACATATTTATGAATTAAAATAAATAAAAATGGGAGTTATGAAGAGGAAATAAGAAATAGAAATAATAGAGGAAAATTTGCAATTGCTTGTCTCAATGGAATATTGTGGGATAAAAATATAAGTAATAAAAATAAAATGAATAGCTTATATATCATACAATTGTTAAAAGCATCATTACTTATGGAGCAGAACTTTGGCCATTAACAACAAAAACAAATAGGTCTAAGTACCTTTTGGCAACGGAAATGGATTTTATACGAAGGGCAGAAAGAATTTCAAGATGAGAAAAAATTAGGAACTCAGTTATAAGGGAGAAAATGGAGATTGAAGACACTATTTTAGATTATATTAAAACTCAGCAATTAAGATGGTACGGACATGTCCAGCGAATATAAGAGGATCGACTACCAAAATGTGTTTTGGAATGGAAACCTGAGGTAAGACGAAGCAGAGGAAGACCTAAAACCTCCTGGAGTCAGGGAATATGTTTATAGGCCTATATGAAGGAGAAGCATCTACAACCAGGAGATTGGATGGAGCGACAAAACTGGCTATTAGGAATCGGACGATGTCAAAGACATTAATCAACCGATGATCTATCTATTAATTTTATGTCAAATTAGGCCTATAGGCTAATAACAAAATACAATAATAACTTACGGTTTATTATGATTTGTTTTCACTGCAATCCGACACATTTAATTAAACTAGGATGAGAAATTGCCGCCAGGCGGAGAAAACAGCTCCAGAATCTGCACATTGGATGGCTCATTGTTGTCGTCTCACACAATAGGCCTATAAAACAAGGGGTTTGTCAATTTAAGGGTTAACACATTTTTGCTACTTCTTTAGAGGAAAACACAATCAGTAGGGCCTAACATTAAAATCTCAAATGACAACCCTGCAGGCTATGCATTCGATGCTAACATCAATCGTTTTCGAATATTTTTAATGTCACTCTCTTCTCAATCCCTCCTATGGGTGCTAGGGACCACTTACCACAGTATATTTTTTGCAGAGATGCATAAGTGCACCAAGTTCAAAGTTCTTCAGGGTTTGAAATTTCTGTTGAAACATACACGAATAACTGTAAACGTAAATAGACGTCTTCATATATATAGGCTATATATATATATATATATATATATATATGCTAACTTATTAGGCTTAGGCCTATGTAATTACGAGATTGCAGAACAATTATATGACCTTCTTCATATCGTTTATTTAGATGGATAAGTTAATGTTAGATACTCTTTAAGCCACAAATTGGAGAAACAATAATTTCCGGTGACACTTATAGGCCTATGTGTGGGGCCGCAGTGAAAACAAAACTGTAAGTTTTGACTGTGTAAGCCTATTGGGAAATTCAACACACATTTAAGCAATTTCTACTCATTTATTTTTCTATTGTTTTATTTCATATTTTAAATAAATTAAATCAATGCAATTACAAGATACATTGTCAATTTAAAGGTTGAAATATATAGCCTATGCCTAGATTATAGCCTACACCGGCCTGTATTTTGTTGTTTAAATAGGAAGCTATTAATTGAAAAAATTCATATTAAACATTTTATTTTTAGCGAAAAGTTATTCGGTTTAAACAATTTTAATTGTAATCCCGCAAAACAATAAAACTGTGACTAACCTTGCTTTTCCCCTAGAGTCTTGATTTGTATTTTCCAAGGTTGGAAATACCATTTTTGGGCTGCAAAAGAGCATTTATTTATAGGCTATATATTTATTTTTAAATATATTAATTCTTTCATTATCAAAACTGTGATGAACTAATTCTACACTACAATAAAATAGGGCATACTTCGACCAGCATCAAGGCCTAGTGACCAGTGTTTCTAACTACAGTTCAGGAGGTCCAGGGTTCGATTCCCGGTCAGACCATAGGATTTTTTCCTTAAAGGGAATTTTTCCTGTGGTTGCCCATGGTCCAGAATTTAGGTTAAGTTTGGGTTAATGACTCTCCTGACAATTCATTATCATTTATTACTCCGCCTTCCATGTGTCCTAACCTAAGAAATGGATTACAATTTGGTCAAGGGGAGAAAGCTAGAAATCTCATAAAAGACAACCTGGAGAGAAAAAAATTAAATTAGCCTACTCTAAATATGGTTATTTTTCCTAAACATACAATAAAATATTAATTATAACAAATTAATTTATGTATAAACATATATGGATGGAATCCATTGACTATGAACATTTATTGAAATAAGATGTGAAATTTTGTATTGCATTGAGAGGAAGATATTTTTGACAATTGATAAGATTGGTATTTGAGAACAGATACGCAGTTCTCGATATAATTCCAACACTATCGAAGAGTTGTAAAATGTTTATGGTTAATTGGAATTATATAATTCAAGATATTCCTCATGAGGCAGGGGTTTTGCAACCCGCACAACGTGATGGCAAGGGAGCTCCGCCTTCGGTTTAGTAGGCAGGCCCACGCGATCTGACTCCGCCCTCAGGAATCGTGTGCCCAGGCGATGACAGAAACAGTGGGGGAATAGGAATCGGGCAATTCTTCTACTTTTTATTGATCTGTCCAACAATAAAAGATTTTTTTAAAAATTTTATCTCTTTTTTCGTTCATACTGTCTTAATGATGACCTTTATTTTTTGTTAATAGATTTACGTCTATTGGTTGATATTACGTTTAGTTTAATTTGAATAAAAACTGGTTAATATTTAAAAATCCATTTAAACAATTAGGCCTATGGATAACAGATAATAAAAATAAAATAATGAATTTGATATTATATTTGAAAACTATTGGAATTATCAATAAACCAAAACAGTACAGACATGAATGGTATGAAAACAGGGCCATAAGCGCATACGCCTATGAACTAAAAGGGAAAATAAGTAGCCTATTAGATAACAAATGAAGAGAAAATGGAAATAGAAATAAAATAGTTCTGGAAAAATAAATCTCAATCATGAAACCGAAAAAAATGCCTAAATCATAAAATTTAACCCATGATGATAACGATGTTGAAGAATTGACTTGAATGGATATTAGCTAATATTGTCTACGTTAATAGGATCTTGGAGTTGTACATTTTATTTTTATAGTTAGGCCTATCAATTTACCATCTTCCCTCTTTTCAATTCTATCTAGATATATCACATTTCCCTCTTCTCCTAATTTCTTCATTTCGGATTCTTTCAAATCTTCATAGGCCTATTCCCTTAGTTAGCTATATCTCATATAATTGATTTCAATTCCCATAAGCTTTCCTTTATATTTTTCATTCAGAATCCATACTTCACTATTGAAGAATAAAGTAGGGCCACTTTCAAATACGATAATGCTTTTTTTCATAGGCCTAAGTAATGTTGTGCTTCTCGACATATTCTTATCCCACCATATTGAATCCAGGGGTCCTAATAGGCTTCTTGCTTGTTCTCAGTGCTGGTATCCAATTACTGACTGATTAGAAATAATTGTAATTTATTATTTATTAGCCTAATGGGTTAGTAGGCCTATGTTGGTAGAAATGTGTAACGCATAATGACTGATTCGATGTGTATATAGGCTTAGGCACTAGACTGTTAAATGTTAGGCCTATAACTGTAGGAATAACAGAATCATATTTTAAATAGGCCTATTAATTCTTGTGGTTAATTTAATCAAAATGTTTTACAGCTATAGGCCTATATCTGGGTCACAAACACATGGTCATATTGGTATACAGCATGTAGGCCTATTTGCCTAAATCTTTTTTTTACATAAGTTACGTTTATTCATCTCTTTATATTGATGACGATTTTCACACGGTAGGACTAGACACTGAATATGAAATAGAACAAAGTTTTCTTTTGGTACGGCTATTAAAATATGTAATACACACCAATAACATTTCAATTCTTATTTTATAATAGACCATAAATCATTAAAGAGAAGCCAATTTATTTCGGGTGTTTTAATACAGTATGTAGGCTAATCCAATAATACTAAAGGAAACCTATATTCTAGATCACATACTTTAGCCTATATAACTTACTATGTGAAAATTACGCAAATTCTCACTGTCATTATAAAATAATGCACGATTAAACCTTTGTTCGTTTTCTGCATGTTTATGGTACCCAGGAACCCAGGAAGAAATTATGTGAGGAATTTGTAATAATGTGAGTTTTCATGACAGATAGTTCTGGATCTAGCAGAAGCGATTGTAAAGCCTGATGGAAGATAAATAGGCCCATGTTAAAATGTTTTGACTTAGGCCTATATTTAACATTAGAGCAATTTAAATATTAGGCCTATCGATTTTAAGCTGTATTTTCTTACTAAGGCAGATATAGTCTATGTGTACTGCAATTTATAAAAAATAGATAGATCATCGGTTGATTAATATCTTTGACATCGTCCGATTCCTAATAGCCAATTTTGTCAGTCCATCCAATCTCCTGGTTGTAGATGTTTCTTTCATGTAGGCCTATAAATGTATTCCCTGACTCCAGGAGGTTTTAGGTCTTCCTCTGCCTCGTCTTCCCTCTGGTTTCAATTCCAAAATACGTTTTGGTAGCCGATCCTCTTCCATTCGCTGGATATGTCCGTACCATTTATAAAAATAATAATTAGTTAAATAGCCTATGTAGGGATTAATATTTTTAGTTCCATAAATTTTAACATATGGACCTAGCTATAGGGCCTATTTGTACATTTTCTAAAAACTTTCATTGGAGTTGTGATATTCCAATCTGAGACAGGCCCCTACGTGATCACTTCTTAGAAGGTAGGCCTACATTAAATTTGAAACTACAATTAAACATCTTCTTGCGTTGACCACAACATACTTATGTGTGTGAGCAGGTTTCGGAATAATTTTTAATAGGGGAAAAAATTGTTTGAAAAAGAAATTGTGCAACGCTTAAGCAGTAGCCTACTGGTACCAATAGAAGTTACCATATTGTGAATAGAGTTTTAACCTCTAAGCTCTTAAATAGAACAACGGAGCTTAACTGCTATTAAAACCATAGTTTTTGCAACATTGTTGTATGTCACTGAGACCTGGATTCTAACAAAAAACTTAGAGATCTTTTATTACATTAATGTTTACGAAAAATTATCTGTGATGTTAAAGAAAACGTGAGATGGAGAATAAGATAATAACGAAGAACACATAATTATGAATGTCATAAGATATCAAGACCCGGATATGGTAACAATATTAAAGAGTTTAAGATTACGATGACTAGGTCACATAGGTCTTAAAATAAAAACACAGAACGAGCAAAAATAGTTACAGACAATTATCCATAAGATAAAATAACATTTTTGGGATCGAAACAACGTTGCAAAGACATGGTGTAACAATAGAGGCCACTAAGACGGAGCGGACAACGGAGAGTTATGGAGGATCTTTTTGAATTGATTAACTGACCTGAAGTTTCTTTGCACTGAGACCAATCAAAATAGAAATAACTTGAAATCAAAATCACTAGTAGGTATGACTAGCATAGGGACTACTTGAAGAAATTAATGAGCAGAAAGATTCTCATTAAGGCCACAAAAACATTCAGTTCCTAATGTTTTCCCCTATTCTAGTAAAACAATTGAATTTATAGCATGATTATCCTTTTTATAATAAAATGATTTATTTATTGAGTGATCATTTATGTAAGTAATTTAAGTTATTATTTATTTAGTTATGTCCTATAGGCTAAATCTATTTTGAAATAAAAACAACAAACAAATCTGAGGATATATACTTGGGTTGGAAAGTGTCTTTATTGGCACACGGAGAAAAAGGTTGAATAGCACTTTAGTTTAGAGCTTAGTGAGAGATAAAGATAGAAAATGGCGAGACGAAATAATTGACTCCACTTCCCTCTCTGCAATCCTCTTAAACAAAAGCCTGGGATTGTAGATCCCGGTTTCGCCGTCAGGTGGGTCTGCCTTCAGATTACTCAAGGTATATGTTATCAGAGAAAACGTGGGTGCGCGCACACACCCATTGCATTATCCCCACTCTTATCGTTTCGCTTCGGTGACGGAACTAACAAAAAAAGTTAAAAAAGAAGGCATCTTCGATCCTCCCCTTATTGCCGTATGTATGTTGGGAGAGCCTGTCAACGAGACGTTTTCCAGTGGTTCTTGTCTTCTACCCCGTCCCCTCCCCCCCTCCAGCAGAGCAACGTCAAAAAAATGGCAGCGCTCGGCAGCGTTGAGTGTCAGTCGAGTGTTGCCCTCTTACAAGCAGGTATACTTGGAATGATGTTGTGATGTTTGTTGTTCCTTCAAGACGTGTGAGTGAGTGTGTACACGCCCCCTTCCATTTACTCGTTAAGTGACGACATGCGAGTGATAAGTAGAGTGACATGTGACACGTGATAGGGCTCGAACCCACGGACTTCCATGTTGGTGGAGACCATGGAAGATAACTGTACACTCCGACCCTGCGCCACCGACTTTTCCATCGCCGCCATCATGGCGCGACACGACCGTCGCAATCGCAGCAAGCAGCAGGAAAGCGCCGACACCCTCTCACCCCTAGGTATAGTATGCCACCCCATGTTCTCAATCAATGGAGTTTCTACACCTATGTCAGTGTCAATGAAATCAGTGCTATGTTTCAAGCTAACATCTTCATATTCAAATGAAACTGTAAAATGCACGACTATCATAAAATAACTTACTGTAGCCTACCAGTAAATAAAAATAATATAAAAAACTTTTAAAAATAGGCCTAATATATTTCATTATAATATAGCATATTCCTGTATTTTTAATGTCCCTGTTTTCTTCTATAAAAAATAAATACAGCGTTTAATTTATGTCACTCACTTAACAATAAGCCTACATTTTAATAATAAAAATTGTGGGTTAGGCCTATCTATAATGTAGAGCACATTTAAAATTTAAAAAATATAGGCCTATATATTATAATATTTTAGGTCTAGATCTAAAAATAATTGCATAAGAATGTAGCAAAATATGTAAATAATTAGGGCCTACATCAATTTTTTTTATTATAGGCATATTTGTCCAATTAGTGAGATATGCCAGGTAAGTCTATAGAAAGTAGGCCTACTGTTCAAAGAATAGGATATAGCCTATATTGTGGGTATACAGGATTTCTCTTTTTACTGTTCTAGGAGTTGAAATATAAAGAAGGGATGCTTAACTTTTACGATAAAAACAAGCAGAATATTTGAGCTAACTAATTTTTGTTTTTAAAGGAATAACAAGTGAAAAATTATGTTGTGGTACGTTAACATCACATCCGTAAAAACAAAATATAACTTATTCTAGAAAAAATAGTAATAATAATAACAATAATAATAATAATAATATTATTATTATTATTATTATTATTATTATTATTATTATTATTATTATTATTATTTATTATTATTATTATTATTATTATTATTTAATCTGGCAATTTAAACTCATAGGAACTAATCCGTTCTCTTTCATTCAACGAGCAAATAATAAAATAGCACAAAAATTATGTAACGAATTAACTCACTGACATTAGCGGACCCGGAGGTTCTTCCACTCCCGGACATAACTCTCCATAAATCCCTATGCTGAGGTGTTCTTAATATAATATAAATATTATTAAAATATGCTTTAATCTAAACGATGCACAATGTAGCCTAAATGTAATCTGATATTAGACTAGATTTAGGCCTACCAAAAAAAGAATAAAATAAACAGGTAAGTGTTTCCTAGATGAAATTTTATAGGCGTAGGCCTATGTAGGCTACATAAAAATTTGCGAATTTTGTTGTTATGCAGGTAGCATTTTCATTTATGTGGACCTTAAAATATCAATTAATTTAGATTTAAATAATAACAGTGATTGACTGTCCCTGACATGACTGAGAAGTGAATACCATGCTCTCTTCATACAAAAGCAAGAGTACAAACATACCCTGTGCTGTGGTATCCACAGTCTCTAGTTCCTCTTGTGCAAATTGTGTTGAGCTGTTTAATTCTGATAACGCTTTGATAAATAACTTGGTAAATGTGTGTGTGTGTGTGTGCAAAAATAGGAATAATGTAGATCTTTATATACCTATTGATAAAGTAAAAAAAAAACTTTGATTAGGTTTACAATCAGGTCTATTAGAAATGACATCTTACAGCCTAAAATAGATTCTAAAGTAAGACCTAGGACTCAAAAACCTGAACAGTTGAGTGTTAATATAATGTTAAAGTAATGTATTCTTATAAATTGTTTTAAAATTAAATTTTAAACTAAGCGTAGGGTCTATTTGGGAATACTATTAGAGTTGAGAATAAATCCAGAGACGGTGCCCAAAAATGAACAATATTTTCTCCTTTATATTGTTTCACAATAAATATATTTATTTGGGAATTAACTAACTTACTGCCACTATAGAACCCGGAGGTTCATGACCGCGCGGACATGAGGTTTCCATATTAACCTATTTTAGTTAGGTCTAATGTTTTCCAAACATTCTCTATATAACTTGTTATTCACCCAACTCCTCCTATTGGGCGCTTTCCCTCTAGATTTCAAACAGGACTTCCATGCCCTTCTTTCATACCCCATTCGCGTCACATGTCTTGCCCATAGCAGTCTACAAGACTTAACTGTTCTTATTATTATATCTGATTTTTTATAAAGATCTTGTAGCTCAACGGTTACAGTGTTCTCCATTCACCTGTCTGTTCGTCTCTCTTTAGTCCAAAATTTTTTCTAAGAAATTTCATTCTTAAATACTCGCAAACTTTTCTTCTCCCTTAAGTAAGAACCTGTGTTTGGCATCCATCCCTAATATAGGCCAAGCTGCAAAAACAACAGTTTTATGTAGGCCTAGATATTCTAATTTTTTTTACAGAAGTTGAGATGACAAGAACTCTGTAATGCATAATAGTTTGCATTTCGAGAACTGAGCCTATGTATTTGGGAATAACTTCATAAATTAGTAGCCTACATTACAAACACATTTTTTTATAATAACAAAGCATGCATAACCAAAAGTCAAACAAGATAAATATTTTAGATTTCCTGTATCAAAGGATCCCACAACCGTATACAAAATTCATAGCTATAATTGTGATAAGAATTATACAAATTTGAAACATTATCAGTTACTAAAATAAAGTATGGAATGTCTGCATTTAAATAAAAAATTTAGTAAATATTTAGAAATACTAGCTTAAATAATAACAGTAAAATCGTCAGCCCCTATACAATAGGCTTGTCATTTGCAATTAACAAAATTAATTTTATCTCATTTCTCATATTTTAAATAATCTAGGCCTATATAAGTTAATATATAATGATTTTTTAATAGGCCTATAAACCTAACGTAACACATTCATTCCATATAGCTTATTTATATAAATAGCAGCTTGCACTTAAAACTAATATTTAACTCTTTAATTCGCCAAATTATACAATCCAGTTTATTCAAATGTGTAGGTACGTCGTGAAATCAGCTAATGAATCCATAACATTAGATCTGCTAATGTGTATGCTATCGTTTTATTTTAATTTTGAGTAAATGTGGGCCTATATGTTATTTACTAATTCGTTTTCTATTTTCATTTAAAACATTAAATTAAATGTATGTTTCTCACAGTTGACTTAGGCCTATACATTACTAGTTTATGCGTTAAATTTATTTTTCTCTCAAATAATTTAATTAGAACATAAAAATTACTTAGGCCTAATCCCATTGTAATATAAACGAAAATTAAGTCCATAAAATTATATAAATTGTTTGATTGGAAACTGGCTTTGACAATTTTTTCAGTTAAATTTTTAATAACATTTATTAGGCCTAGGTTCTATATTTCAATGATGATGATGATGATGATGATGATGATAATAATAATAATAATAATAATAATAATAATTATAATAATAATACTAATAATACATTTAATACTTAGATGATATCGTACCTTGTTAATAAATAATAAATATTCTAGAAACCGATAATATGACTTTCGAACATTTAAAAATGTATGAGTTGCTGAAGAGATGACTTATTTAATTAGGCCCTAATATGATAAGTAATCTGCATAATTAAAAATAATAGGAACAAGGTGAACTTTTCATATTGATTTTGCCATCCTAAAAAGTAATCGATCCCATCCGGGTTTGAACCCGCGATCCTCTGGAATAAAATAAGGAACAAAGGCTAATCTCTAGACCACCGTGGTCGACAAAATTTGAATAGGGTTTGTGAAATTACTGTGAAGATTTGTAGGAGGCGATACACAATTTCTTATGGGTTACTAAAATAATCACATTAAAACTCGTTATTGTCATAGTAAGATATGATGATAAATTTTGCAAATCAATATGTCATCATATCGTATAATTAGATAATGTAAGTTTTAAAATATTTTGTTAAATTGGAAAACAGCGAGATTGAATCCCAATTAATTACTGGGATACAAGCTCCTATAATATGCTGTGACAAAATACGAAAATTAATTATTTTTGTACACAAACGAAAAACACATCAGTCTGGTGATTCTACTCTTAATTAATACAGTTCAATATTGTTCTGAAATAATACCTTAATGTGCTATAGGAAACCCATGATAGTCATGTCATGAATAGACACTAGGGTAAAACCTCATTAATTTTTATTGAAATACTAGCTAATACCCGGCGTGCGCTGCTACTCCTAAATAAATGTTAAATGTGTTTTAACACCAAGCTGCTATAGTATGCTTGCCCGGGAATCAGTTTATCCCGATCTTCTTGGCATCAAAGAAAGACAAAAATGTTATTGTGAGTTATCCGTAAAAGATAAACATATGCTGTTGCGGGCTTTTTTATAGAGTTTTTTGAGATATTCAATTCCGTGTACAATAATTCGGTGTGTATTTGTTACGGTTTAGACAGCATAAGCCATTTAAGCGTCAAAATAGGGACTTTATTTCACGTTTTTGGCTACAAAGGGTGTTTTTTAGGGGTGAAGGGATTGAGTATTACAACTCCCTTATAGCCTATGTTCATCCCCGGAATTTCCTGAACATTTTTCAATAACCCCATCACAATCGGATGAACAGTATGAGATAAACATATGCTATCGCGGAATTTTTTGTAGAGTTTTTTTTTTTTTAGATATTCAATTCTGTGCATATTCATTTGGTGTATTTGTTATGGTTTAGGCAGCGTAAGCCATTTAAACATCAAAATAGGGACGTTATTTCACGTTTACACTACAAAGGGTGATTTTTAGGGGTGAAGGGGTTGAGTATTACAACTCCCTTAGAGCCTATGTTCATACCGGGAATCTCCTGAACATTTTGCAAAAAACCCCATCAAAATCGGATCAACGGTATGGACGCGTATAGAATACGAACAAACAAACAAACAAACATTCATTTTTATATAGGCATATTAGATATAGGCCCTACAAAACATGTGACTAAAATTTGTGCAATCAATTAATATAATGCAGTTTTGTGAAATTTATAGACCTAATAATATTTATAAATAGTATATTATTATTATTATTATTATTATTATTATTATTATTATTATTATTATTATTATTATTATTATCATCACCATCATCTCACATTCATCCATTCGAACAACATGACCAATCCATCTCAGTCTCCTACATTTAATAACCCTGATATTATTAGGATAACTAACTAACTCGCTGGCTCTATCGAACCCGTAGGTACATGGCTGCGCGGATATAAGCTCTCCATACATCCATATCCTGAGCTAATGTTTTCCAATCATCCCCTGTATAATCTACTTCCCTCAAATCATGGATAATTTTATTCTCCCTTCTCATTCTTGGTAGACTTTATGAGCATAACGACATAAATTAATTATGGCGTTCTTCATTGAGAAGCTTCCTTTATTCGTCATTCCCATCCCTTATGGAACCGAATAGCCTATCTATTCCCAAATAGTTTTATCTGATTTTCTGCCTTTAATGTAAGAGACTATGTTTCGCATCTAGATGTGGAGCATTCCAGGCAAATCGATCTATAAATGTTTATCTTATAATTAATAGGTTGTAATAGGCCTAATAAAGAATTTCAAGAAGGGATAAAGTCAGAAACAGCAGAATAAGGGATGTTATGCAAGTTGGGTTATGAAATCTCCTATTTTAAAAATGAAGATCTGTTTAACAAACTTAATAAATTTAATTATATGTGTGGAACAATCAAAAGGATATTTAAAAGCACAAGAAAAGAAACAAAACTAAAATTTTATAAAGTAGTGGCAGTCCCCTTACTATTGTATGGTAGTGAATTTTGGGTTTTAACTAAAAGAGAAGAGAAGTTCATAGAAGCAGCTGAAATGAGATTTCTGAGAAGTGTGGCTGGTTACAAACTTCTAGATAAGAGAAGAAGTGAAGATATTAGAAATGAGCTAAATATATTTAAAATCTTAGATATAATAAAAGAATCTAGAAAAAATGGAAAGAACATGTTCAAAGAATGGAAGATGATCGCATTCCCAAAATTATACTTAAATACAAACCAAAAGGACGCAGGAATGTTGGTAGACCGAAGAAGAGATGGATCCAACTTTTGAATGAGAATCTATGAGACCGGAACAAGCCATATGGGCATAATCCGTGATTGTTGATGATGATGATGATGATGATGATGCAAGTTGAAAAAAGATATTAGAAAAAAATAGAAGAAAAACGTTTGAAATGGTATGTACACCTCATAAGAATGGAAGAAGATAGAATACCAAAGAAGATCCTTGCTTGGAAAGCTAATGGAACAAGTGGAAAAGGCAGACCTAGAGAATGTTGGATAGATCCAAAAAGGATAAAGTAGAGATTTAAAGGAAGAAGATTATTTTGACAGGAACCTTTGGCGCCAAATCAGCTTGGGTTGAAGGAGAAACACTATAGGTCTATTGTGGAATATTCCTAATAAAAAATAAACCTAATAATAGTAATTGTAATAATAAGACTAGTAATAATAAACCTAATAGGTTTAATAATTAATAATATTAGACTAATAATAATAATAATAATAATAATAATAATAATAGGCCTAATAATAATGATTAGGTTCCAAAATTAACTGATATCCGGGCAGAACTGATAAATTTAGGAGGTGAAAAATTGATGGAGAAGGTACACTGGTTGCATGATTTGTAGTTGTAACAACTACAGAGTATTAACCTACTTTTAATTCCGTACAAAATTCTAACAAATATGATAAGTGTTTTAGTATCCAGACTTAATCCCTATATCGGCGACGTATTAGGTGGTAATCGATGTGGATTTAAAAAAAAAACAAATCAACAATAGCCTATAGACCTAAATACTATTTCCAGAGTCATGAAAACCCTGGCGTAGCAGGTATCCATAAATCAGACAGGCGCGCGACCTTCATTAAGGGCTTAGCCGACAAAGGAACAGAAGCTGAACCCTCTAAAATTAAACGTTGCCATTTTTTTTGTCTATGAGAACTTAGCTTATGAAGACTCGGTTTATAATCGCTATCATTATTTAAATCCAAATTAACTGATATCTTAAGTTCGACACAATGAAAACATTAACTGCTTTACACCTATATAGAGCATTCCATTAATAATCATGTAGGAAGCTACTTAGGCTACTTTATTTTATATAATTTTAATTTTATTATATTATATGTTTTTGTTAGTAGCCTATTAGCTAGTATTAGATCACATCATCATTGTATTTTGTTTAGTCTGTATTTTAATATTATCTTAAAATTGTAATAGGCCTATGTAGCCTATGTAATTTTTGTATGGCTAATTCTACTGTTTGCTGGTTGAGTGGAAGAGAAGGCCTTATGACCTTAATTCTGCCAGTTAAAATAAAGCATTATTATTATTATTATTATTATTATTATTATTATTATTATTATTATTATTATTATTATTATTATTATTATTATTATTATTATTATTATTATTAGGCCTATTATTATTGAGAGATAGCGATATAGTAGGACCTAATTGTGGAAATATTTCGAAATGCTGGTACCGTTAACAGACGTGGTGATGTGAAGTAAGATTTTTAAGACTTTGGATGAAGTGTAGATTAAATTATTGTTAGGTCCTATCAGGTAGATTTTTACAAAATAAATGGAACATGGGTGACTCTGTACATCAACTATAACCTATGTGTAGACTTCAATAAGGCATACGATTCAAGCTGTTGCCACAGCCTGCTGAAATTTTGAATTCCTAAAAAAGGTTAGCCATATTTATTCGAATGTATCTAAATGGCGCATAGAGTAGGGTGCGAGTAGGCAAACAGTTTTTGGATACTTTGAAATTCACAATAGGCCTACGTCAAATTAAGAAGATGCACTCTTTGCTCTGCTTTCAGTTTTGTACTACAGCATGCCACCAAATCTTTAAAGAAAGAAGGCGTGTGTACAACTCGATGCTATTAATAGCTAGGTTTTTGGCGTAGACTATGATGACAATGTTGTAGGCCTATGTATTATTAGACGACAGTGAGGAAATACTAAAAGTCAGAGCACATTCTACTAAACAACGCTAAGAAAATAGGACTGGATTAAATATGAACAAAACTTAATATAGGTCACATGTAGAAACAACTTACATTACGCCTATAGGCCTATAGTCTATTAAAATATACAGTCAATATGCCCAATTCACCAATTAATGATTAAAATGGTCAGCATGTTTCTACAACTAAGCTGTCATCCTCAAGACCAGATATTGACTTGAGGATGACAGCTTAGCTGTAGAAACATGTTGACCATTTAATCATTAATTGGTGAATTGGGTATGTTGACTGTATATTTCAATATTTTGCAAACTAAATAAGTTTAATTATATAACAGGAACACTAAAACGAACTTTGAAAAATAAAGCCAGGAAAGACTCTATAATGAAATTATACAAGACAATGGCAGTGCCTATTATTACTTATGGATCCGAAACATGGACAGTGACAACACAACAATCTGCCAGAACACAAGCTGCTGAAATTAAATTCCTCAGACCAATAGCAGGATATCAAAGAACAGACAAAAAAAACACAACACAGAAATAAGACAACAACTGAAAGTAGAGGAATTAAACACAACAATAGTGAAATACAGAACAAACTGAAAGAACACTTGGCAAGGATGACTGAGAATAGATTATCAAAAGCAGTATACAGCTATTCACCACGAGGAAGAAGAAGTTTGGGAAGACCAAAGAAAAGATGGAAACAGCAGCAATTTGGAGCCGGAACAGGCGAAGAAGAAGAAGAAGAAGGGTTTTAATATTTTATCGCCAAGATGATCACTTGTGTATTAAATTGTGTATCAGTCAATATATGGTCCTGAGGATGACAGCTAAGCTGTAGAAACATGTTGACCATTTTAATCATTGATCGGTGAATTGGGCATATTGACTGTATATTTTAATATTTTATTACCACGAAGATCACTTGTGTATTAAAACTACATAGACTAATTGAAATGGACATTTAATGACAAATGAGGAAATATTTGAAAGAAATTAAACATAGGTTCAGTTCTGAAAACGCATATTATTATTCATTACAGGGACTTTTGCCATCCCTACTTCTTTCAAAGACGTTAAACTAAAAATATTTAAAACGGTTATTCTTCCGTATAGGCTATATGGATGCGAAACGTGGTCTCTTGCTTTAACCCATTTGCCTCAAAAGACGAGGTAGACTTGCCGGCAGTTAAATGGCCTTCAACGCTTAACTCTGCTGTTATATATTTTGCAATATTTTGTACATCCATTGGCAGGGTAATCTTTTGTTAACATATATTATATGAATAGTAGAGGAATGTGTTTTAGCCTTCACCCTTATTGTGTTCTCAAGTACCGTTATCTTTTGTTTGTTTTGAATGTCTGAAAATAGACAATTTCATTTACGGTAACTTAAATCCGGTTTCTTGGGTAATGCATTGAGCATTTAAACCTGAAGCGAATGGGTTAAGGGAAGAGAGAAGTTTACGAGTGTTAGTGAATAAAGTTCTTAGGGAAATTTTTGAACTGAAGAGAGACGAACTGATAGTGAATTGACAAGACTATAGAACTATGATAGGCTACTTATGGAAACCATGTGTATGATAATATGCCTAAGAGTAGTTAAGTCTCATAGACGGGGATGTGCAGGACATAGCAAATGGCACGAATAGGGAATGGAAAAGAGTCTTGGAAACTTCTTGTAGGAAATCCATAAAGAAACTGCCTAGTAGATATACCAAGACTGAGGTGGGAGAATAACATTAACAACGATTTGAGGGAGATAAATTATAGGCCTACATGGGAAGATTGGAAATTGCTTGCTCAGGATAGGGATATTTGAAGAGCTAATATCCACGGGGCCAAAAACCACCGAGTTTGATAGCTAGTTGAGTAGCCTCATAATAATAATAATAATAATAATAATAATAATAATAATAATAATAATAATAATAATAATAATAATAATAATAATAATAATAATAATAATAATAATAATAATAATAATAATAATAGACTACTAATGGTTAGTAACAATAACAATAACACTGGTCAACATGATTTTTGTCTCATGAGTACCTAATGCAGTTTTTTTATCGTGTTTTCAAATAGTATTCGGAATTTCTCCATCACCCAGAGTTTTTTTATTTCAATTTCAATTAATGGATTTAAATAGGCCTAATTATTTTTTTAATAAACGTTTTTTCGTCCAATTGTCCATTGTAAAATAAAACCAAATGAGCTAATTTAAATGGTTTCAGCTATGGAAAAGAGATATCAAGACAAATGGAATCCTAATATGCTGGCCGATTATTGTTGACCATCAAGAGGGATGCTCCACAGGCGAAGTATAGCAGAAAATCGTCATTTCTTACTTTCTAGGTGAGCCCGAATGCTGGAATATTCGAATATTATGTAGTTACGAATGTAGAAAGTATTAAAGTGTTTGAAATTATAAATTCCTCTCTCTCGGAAACCTTGCGTGATGAAGAAAAGCCGATATCATATTTGAATTCAGGAGAAAAAAATACAATCAGAATCACATATTTTTCTTTCTGAGACAAAAAAAAAGTTTATTTTTTGTTGCTCAGTGTAATAATAATAGGCCTCATAATAATAATAATAGTAATATTGGACTCCAAGTGTTGAATATTTAGGCCTATAGAAGTTAAGGGCCTATCTGAAAACTTGTAAAATATTGTCTGTAGGCTAGTTATAGTAACAACATAGGTACTCCTTAGTATTTATAATAATAAAAAAAGCAAGTAGGCTATTGCAATGTAGCCAATAAATGTTTTCGATTTGTAGAAAATGTCCAAATATCACAAAAAAATTATACGTACATAAAACGATATTAGGCCCTGACATCAATGATTAAAATAGGTTCTAATAATTTAATATTAAAGTATATTTTTGTAAACCAATAATAAGGATTCCTTTTAGAACTTCTAAGAGAAAACTTCTCTCTTCATAAGTCTCCAAAACTTGTAGGATCTATTTATATAAACTGTCTATCTCTCTTAATATTTAGGTCCTATTAACACAATCTGACGTTTAGATAATACAGTTGGCCTAACATTTTATATTTTCTATAGATCCTCTGTCATTTTTCATAACAAAATAATAGGTAGGTATGTGAACATTTTAGAACGTGACAATAGGCTGTGTTCTAATTAAAAGAATAGTGTAATGTTACATTGAGCTACAAATGTGCTTATTTAATAAAATAATAAGTTATAATTTTGTTTTCTGAGCTTAGATCTATTAAATATAAGTTAAGAGTTACCGAACGTACTACAGACTTATTTTATTAATTTTTTTGAAGAATTGAGAAACTGCTTTCATTGTGGCATATTGTGTGCCGTAGATGACATGTGCATTGTGTCAAATTATAATTTATAGCAGTGAGAAACATGGACTCTCACTTTTAGGGAAGAGAAAATATAGTGATTAGGCCATTTAAGAATAAAGTTTTTAGGAACATTTTTGGACCAAGGAGAGATGAACAGACATACGAATGGAGAAGACATAGGCGTAAGACTGAGCTACATGAATTAGTTAAGACTCGTAGACTGCAATGGGCGGAACATTTGGCACGAATGGGGAATGAAGAAGGACATCGAAACTCCTTGTAGGAAAACCAGAGGGAAAGCAACGAATTGCTAGACCAAGAATGAGGTGGGAAAATGACAATTACCCTGATTTGAGGGAAGTAAACTATAGGCCTACGTGGGATGATTGGAAGACTTTAGCTAAGGATGGAGATGTGTAGAGAGCTTATGTCAGCGCGGCCATGAACCTACAGGATCGATCGTGTCAGTGAGTTAGTTACTTAGTTAGTTAGCTTCTCTTGTCATTAGAAGATGAACAAATGTTTAAATATTAATGTATATATATATATATATATATATATATATATATAGGCCTATACCTATATAAAACTTATATAAAGTCCTTGTTATGGGGAATTACAATATTCAATATCAAAGTAAAACACTTTAATATCTACAATGGACATACTCTAGGTTATATTCCAACACAGTGAACTTCCGTATATGACCGACATAGACTGACTGGTTTGTTATGATAAAGTGAGTGATTGATGAAGTATGGGCCTAAATAATCTCAAACTTCAAATGTTGTATAATGCTTTATATCTTACTTTATTAAGCAATTAAGCTGGGTCCAGAGTGTGGGAAAATAGTAAGGAAATGTATTTTTAAATGCTTACATGTATTGTGCGACTAAAACAGAGGGAGTGCGGCAATTACTTGACAATTGTAATATCCACAGTTGACATAGACAACGTAACTATTCATTTGAGTTTTGAACAACAGGTGTAGTCTATTAATACAGTTGTGAATGTGAAAGTTGTCAGAGGAAGCCTATACTTAGGCTACATACCATGTATACAAATCAATAGGCACTAGTTTGCCGTCTGTCTTGCCAATGCCTGATTCAGTCCTTGCATTTTGTAAACAAACATGGTTTCTTCGTAGGTTCATATCTCGGTAGCATAGGCCTATTACACTGAGCAACAAAATAAAAAGAAACTTTTTTTTTGTCTGAGAAAGAAATATATATGGTTCTGATATGCCTAGTATTTTTTCTCCTGAATTCAAATATGATATCGGTTTTTCTCCATCACGCAAGGTTTCCGAGAGACAGGCATTTATAATTTGAAATACTTTAATATTTTCTACATTCGTAACTACACAATATTCGAACATTCGGACTCACCTAGAAAGTAAGAAATGACGATTTTCTACTATATTTCGCCTGTGGAGCATCTCTCTTGCTGATCCAACAATAATCGGCCAGCATATTAGGATTCCATTTGCCTTGATATCTCTTTTCCATAGCTGAAATTATTTGAGTTAGCTCATTTGGTTTTATTTTACAATGGACAAATGGACGAAAAAGCGTTTATTAAAAAAATAATAATTTGAATTGATTAATTGAAATTGAAATAAAAAAAACTGTGGGTGATGGAAAAATTCCGAATAAATAGGCCTATTTGAAATCACGACAAAAAACTGCATTAAGTACAACTATTGGTAGGCCTACTCTTGAGACAAAAATCATGTTGACCAGTGCTATTTCCTCGCACTCGGGAATTCACTCTCCTTATAGGCTAAGCCCTGTATCTGGATTCAAAAACAGTAAATAATTGCTCACCAAATATTTCTTTAGGCAATGAAGTATAGGCTATAATCATGTTCTAGGTATATTTTTTATTATTTTCTATATTCTAAATTTTCTTCCCCAACCTAATTGTTTAATAAAATAATAGATTATTTTTCATTGTCATCTGTAGGCCTATATACTGTAGCTTATGCCTACTATGTATTAGGCCAATTAATCAAATTTTAGATAATTCATATTTGTTAATACTGTAGGCGTACCAGTATCAACATAAGGTAAAATAAACCATAGGCCCTAACAAAGTGATCCCACTACAGGCCTCAGGAGGCCCTTGGGGTAGTAGGAGGTTAAGACTCCCATTTTTTTTTGACAATCGGCAATTGATGTCAGCCGGGTTGTCAGCCCTGCGTGACGGCCGCCTTTACCCCAAAACAATCGTCTGGTACTCATTTCAGTTAGAGGCTGAGTCGACCCCAGGGCCATAGTGCCGCCAGAAGGTTTGGGTCAGTTTAAAAATCCTGACCCACCGGGACTCGAACCCTCGACCTTCCGGCTTGTAGCGCAGTGCCTTAACCACTACGCTACGGCGTACCCCCTCCCATAGGCCCTAATAGTAATAATAATAATAATAATAATAATAATAATAATAATAATAATAATAATAATAATAAAGTTAATAATAGTATTATTATTATTATTATTATTATTAGGCCTATTGTTATTCACTTCAGGGCTAGGCAAATTGCCTGTTCCGTCTCACATCACAGTTCTTCTGTCTCTCTTTTCACTGGCGTTCCTACATTCCCTGAACCTCTTGGCTTTAGTTAAATGCTGCTTTTGGTAATCTTGTTACATTCATTCTTTCTACGTGTCTAAAGCCATTTTACTATATATTCTTTGATTTTATCATTCAATGGATGCATATTTAACTTTGTTCTTGTATCCTCATTCTTTATCCAATCCATTCTTGTGCAGCCTTTTGTTCTTCTAAGGAAGTTCATTTCTAAGCTTTGTATTCTACTTTGTAATTTTTTGGTCATTATCCAAGTTTCACTCCCATAAAGTAATGTATGAACTGCCAGTGTTTTATAAAACTTCAATCAAGTAGGCCTATCTATTCGTGTTTTGTTCTTTATTGTTCTCTGTTTAGTTCCACATACCATCTGAAATCTTAACAGTTTCATATTTACGTCTCTTTCAGTTTTTTTGTGTTTATAGTAAAATTATAACCCAAATAATTAAAATTTGTTACTTGTTCCAGAGGTTTCTTGTCTAATATGATTTTTTATCTCATATGTTCACTTCCCCAGAATGTCATTATTTTCCTTTTTTATTTTGATATTTTTAAATTATATTCTTGGCATAACTGATTTAATTGATGTAAAGAGTAGGCCCTAATTATTTTCATTTTCTTGAATAATAACCACATCGTCAGCATACATTAAAACGTTTAATATTTTATTATTATTATTATTATTATTATTATTATTATTATTATTATTATTATTATTATTATTATTATTAGCCTATACGCCTAGGCATAATTTTTCCTCCGTTTAAATCAGAGACTTTTAAATGTTGATAAAGAGACAAATAGGCCCATTGTACTTTATAATCATGTTAGGCCTTCATAGTTTTATATATTCCGTAGGCCTACACATTTTAAATGCTTAAATGAACACATTGCATTATAAAGATTGAATTAGAAATATTTTAAGTTAATCAATTTTAAGCTAAAAGCTGTAATTAAACTAATATGGTTTACTGGGTTTCGTGCCATGATTGACTAATAGATTGTACTCTAATCTGATGGGACACACTGTATTTATAGACTAAATACAATTTATGTAAAAGTATTTTTTATTACCTTTTGAGTTACATGGAAGCATAAGTTATTTAACTTTTTAACGTTTCTTTTTAATGACAATGTTACATTTTTGGTACATGTTTTGAAATTTTTACATAGGTCTATAACTTAGCCTACATACTTCACAGAGTAATCCTATAGACTATAATCTACATATTAGGCCTATGATTCAAGCCCGTTATGCTACTATTTTACAGTTTACGTGAGCTACATCTGATATGGATTTGGGCGCTTCTTGCACGAAGTTGATCACATTCATAAAACTCGACTCCATTTTTGTGTGTGTGGAGTTACAATGTAACCACATAGGCAGGGCCGCCAACTACAATATTTCGCACTTTTTTGTGGATCATTCCTTGTTTTTATTATTTACTTCTACTGTGGCGTGTTTTTACATTTTACAATCTGCAAAATGCATTATTATTAAGATAAATAATCCGGATGACGTAGTATTAAATAAAACAACTTCACTTTTTTATGTAGGCCTAATTGAAACATTTTAATAACCGTTTAGGTGTCTTTGTTTAAAATTTGACATTAGTAGCAGACAATTCTAAGTCTTCCAACATTAAGCCAGATGACAGTTTCATAATTCTTCTAATGATTCCAGCATAAAATTCGCTGAGTATTAGGGGCCTATTATGAACTTATGATAGGCCTATTCTAACTTCAAACAATTTTACTCTTACGTTCCATTTAATTCTAATATATTTTAATTTATATATTTATAATAGTTATATATATATAAGTTATATAGGCTAATATTAGGCATGGACAGTAACGCAAAATCCAAAACATGGTAACATGGCACGATAGACTAACAAGAGGAGAAAACTTCTTGAAGAATTCGTCTTAGCTAATTGGTTTAACCTATAACTTATCTGATGAATAACAATACCAAAATCACAACATTTGAGTCAAACACGGGAGCTAGCAGTATGGACTTAATAATTATTAATCAAAGTATGTTAACGTGGATGAGCAATTAGAATTGCTGTGAAGAAGATAGTTTCTCTGACCACAGATTGATTACATAAGCCTACACTTTGGAAAGGATCATTAACAAAAGTTTGTATAATTTTATAGGCACGCGATATATTATAAAAAAGGAACAATTGATGGTTTCAGGAGACATTTCATTGAAGATTTCAAGTGGCCATGGAAAATTGGTGAAAACAATTTTTTTTTTGCAAAAAAAATTTGTGTAAATAATTTTGTAAATTGAAGCACGTAGTATTACTTTCTTTGTGATGGAGCATGCTGAAAAAAGGCCTATATAATATTTTATATAATAAGATTATATATAGGCCTATTTATATTAATTTAGACAAGTTACAAAAGCAGAGGTTTAGTAACGAGATGCTCAAGTTATAACACGACTGAAGGGAATGTTCTGTGAGCAGTGAGTTACTAAACCTAATTTTGTAACGTGTTATTTACAATGTTGCATCTACGTTCAGAGAATTTTACTACATATTGTATGCAAATATTTAGAAGGCCTATATGATAATTAATGACATTTATTTAATGCAGAAACGATGTTTAGATAAAGAGTAATGTGTGCTTTGGAGAAAAAACCAAAGGCACGATAATCAACAAACATTGTTGTTGATATATTCTGCAATTTTGGATGCTAGTTTCGTAGTGCCTATGTGAATTTCAAATAAAAATGAGCGGAAAAGGTTATTTTCACGATTCATCAGGACAAATTTTAAAAGCAGTCCAAGATGCAACTATTAATATACTCCAGAAAAGTCGAGGAAAGTTTATTTGTAAAGTATATTTGTAAAAAATCATCATTAAAGTGTGTTTTACGTTTTTTTGAACCTATATTTTACGTTTTGAACATATATTTTACGTTTTGAACCTATATTTTACGTTTTGAACCTATATTTTACGTTTTGATAGCGTGTTCTGTGTTTTTGTTAGAATATAAAGTATAGGTTTCTTTTTTATCTAGTAACTACGAACTAAACCGTCACTGACTGTTATAATAGTAGATAGGCCTAAATAACTATTATAATCTGCACAGGAGCCAGTAATCCATGCACAGCAACAATCCCCAGATGTAGGGTTTGGGAGAGATGTCTTTGAAGACGAACGAAAACTAAATGGGAATAAAAAACTTATAGGGCCTATCTCCGACTCCAATTTCGTGATATTATTACAATTTGTTGTTTGTAATTTGTTAAATTTAGCTTTAAAAGTATATTTGTATTTTTAATATCTTGAAATAGGCCTATTTGGTTTGGATTAATGAATTGATTTATTTAACTTAGGGATATATTAATTTAAAATAAAAAAAATTATATCACCAAATCAATAAGCGTCACTGCTATAAAGTAAAAATATTCTCTTTAATTTGCTTACTTGTTATAGGAGCTACTAAATGGCAGTGGAGACTGAGTTCCCACTACCTCTGGTAAGTGAGAATATAGGCCTATATAAAGAAATATAAATGTTTGTACTAGATTTGCTTGGTAACGTAATTGGTAGCGTATTGGAGTATCAATCCAGCGGTCCGGGTTCAAATCCCGTCCAAGCATTTATTTTTCTTTGTCATATATATAGGCCTATATTCAGAATTGTTTCTGTTATTTAGGCCGGTAGGCCTATCCTTAACCAAAATATCCATTTTTTTTCTTCCACACTTCCTGATCTTGTGTGTCTGCTTCTGTCATATTTCTCTTCTTTATGTTGTCTTGAATTCCCTTTTTAATTTTTTAATAATTTAAATTTGATCTTGACATGTCTAAGTTATATTGAGTTCAATTTTCTCATCTACTGTAATAATAAATACGAAAGTGAAATTTTAACAAGTAATTAAACATCTCCCTCTAGTAACTTTATTCTTGTATCTAAATGTTTTGAATTCAAGATTTGATTTAATTTAAGTTTATTTATGTTTTCTTCACATAACATTTATACAAAAAAAATATGCTACAGGTCTAACATCATTGGCTCAACATAGTGAGCATAGTCCTATATTAAGCAGAAAAGCTTTCGAAGAGAATGACTTTTCAAGAATCACGTACAAATTACTTGAAGATGAATGGTTTAAGATAGACCCTATTAATAAATATTTTAAAGGTAAATATATAATTAATTAATAGGCCTATAATGAATTCTAATAGGCTATATATAATGTTATTAGAATCAGAAATGATATTTTTGGATTGCGAGTTACAGTTCATCCCTCTTTATAACTCCCCTTAAAATGAAGTAAATTAATATTTTTGGAAAATTTTAGTAGGTCTAATAGTGATTAGCTTCATAAGGGGCGGAGCAATTTACTCACGGGTTTGGGTAAGCAATAAAACTATTTTAGGTTTAGGTGTATAGATCTACAAATTGCAGGCTACTAAATCTGTTTTAAATGTCTACTTTTTTTTTTATTCTCACTTGAAAATGCTTTAAAATCCAAGTTCATATTGCGATTACGTTCTTTGCCTGCATCCAGTGGACTGTGTGTTTTTAGTCTTTTCTTATATTTGTAATAAGTTTTCTGAAGAAGGAGTTTAATGATTAATATTTTTCGGTGACATTATGAAATAGTATCTACATGACATAGCAAGTAATAGCAATTTCTGTTAGCCTTCCTGGTAATAAAATTCCATCGCTACTTTTAACTCGACAACTGAAAAAAAAAAAATCTAGGTTCGTCGGAACTCATGATATCCTCAATTTGAGACTAAATCCCTACCACCTGAGTTAACTAGCTCACTCAGGCCTGATATATGAGGGAAATAATTCATATAGGCCTACTATAGGCTAGGCTATGTAACAAGGGTTAGGAAACAGGCTCATGTAGGCCTAATATGATACACGGCATCTTTAAATAGTAATTTAAGTTACGAGAAATCGATAATTATTGCCACTAGAGTGTTTTTTTTTAATTTTTGCTGCAAGTTAGGCCTAACTCCCACTCCTATTGGTTAACGAACTCAACCTCAAATTTCTGTATCGATCGGAACTTTATTTGCCGAATAAAAATTGCGGCCGTTAGAGACACACATATTTAGGCTATGCTAACACACACGGATGCATTACTTTTACTTATTACTTTTTCCATATTACTGAAATAAATCCTATAGGCCCTACTACGATAACATTTTGCGCCATTCCTTTAGTAGTGCTATAGTTAACTAATGTAGCTAAAAGCCTTTGCAGTATTTGAATTAAATAAATAAATAGCCTAAAAATATATATATATATATATGTATAGGCCTATATATATATATATATATATATAGGTTATATTAATAAATAATGAATGTTCATGTTATAACTTAAATTACATAAATAAATAAATTAATAAAATGATGCGTTTAGTAGAAATTTCCCTGATGTTAGAAGTTCTCTGAAACAACATTATTATTATTATTATTATTATTAATAATATTATTATTATTATTAATAATATTATTATTATTAATATTATTATTATTATTATTATTATTATTATTATTATTATTATTATTATTATTATTATTATTATTATTATTATTATTAGGCTATTATTACTTATGTCGATGGAAATGTATTTCTTGAGAAGAACAGCAAGATGTTCAAAATTAGAAAAAATAAGAAATAGGCCTTCTGTCATACGAGAAAAAATGAATATTAGACATTCAATAGTAGATTATATAAGATATAGGGTAAGCAATTAAATTGGTATGGGCATGTACGATGAATGCAAGAAGAAGGTTACCCAGGAAAACATTGGAATGGTGTCCACCTAGAAGAAGAAGGAAAGGAAGAACTCGAAACTCGTGGATGCAAGAAATAAGAACTGGAATGAGAGCAAGAGGACTGGAGGACATGGAGTGGATGGATAGAGACGAGTGGAGAAGAAAAATAAAACTTTATGCACAGAAAGATATGTAAACATTAAAATTCTGTAGGCCTATATAAGTAAATAAATTATTATTATTATTATTATTATTATTATTATTGTTGTTGTTGTTAATATTATTATTACTATTAGTTGGTATAGCACTGTGATCTCGAGACAGTGTCACTATAGCCTGTCCGTAGAATCTGTAGAGAAGCTGTTCCAAATAAGCCATCTACGCAGGAGGTGGGCAAAAATGCATGACCAATGAGGCTGCTGAAGAAAGTGCAGGAGGGAGAACAGACCACGTGACATTAATTTCGCTCTTGTGCTTCAAGCTCTCCAGAACGCAACACCATGTCAGCTTTCCGATTACACATCGCTCTTAGGCTCCGCTCTGTCTCCCTCAACACGATGCACGGATTTCTCTACACTTTCCACGGACAGACTGTAGCTCGTACGCAGCGGGTTCCGGCGGTTCGATCCCTGGCCGGGAAAAGATTCCAGGGTGATGATTTTTCTCGGGATTTTTGCTCACCTGTAAGACAAGTGTCCCGAAATTTTAATTCCTAAACAATCCCCAAAATCATGTTGTCCTCATAATTATCATTATCATGTTTAGTATGGGTGTGTGTGTTTCGTCTTAATGTTGTGTTGTCTCGGAGAAGGCCACGGCATCGAGCTGATCACTAAATGGAGGAGGCACTCCATGCTATTGTGTGGTCAAAATTATGTGCGTGATCCGTACTATGAAATCCCTGTCCCGACAGGTCATATCACTCTAAGGTCTGGGTGGCGTGTGGCATGTAAAAAGTGCCTAGACCTTTACAGTGAGAGGTTAAACCGAGTTAATGAAATGGAATTATTATTAATTGATAAAGTAAATTTGCATGCAGGTGACTGATGCGCTCACTTCCTCCAGAACATAATTGCATTTTAATGACTAATAAAAAGTGTTATGCACAACGCAATAATATATCACGTGTACAGTTGAACTCAATATCTTTCCTTGTTCTGAGTTCGACCTCTGGACATCACAAACTAATGTTTTGTAATTTAATTAGCTTAAGTAGCCTAGCTAATAGCCTATATCAGTTTACCTAAATTAGAATGGATTTTTGTTTAAAAAACTTCGTTAATTAGTTAAAACCAAATGACATGCCGAAGATGGAGGATGACTGATATAGCCTATCCTATCAGATAGGCTACATATAGGTCTATTAATATTAAAAAAATACTACATAACCTCAAACGTGATTTTAATGACCTTTAGAAATATTGTTAATTACGTCGTTGGACTAATAATTTAGACGTTTACAACTGAAAGTTCAAGTTTGCATCAAATAATTTTTATCTAGATATTTTACATTGTCCAATGGTATGAGGTTCTCTTATGACATTTCCTTTATCTCTCCTGGCATTCGGGGAATTTAAATCGACAATGAGGTTGGGGTTACTGGAAGGCGAAGTTGTAGGCTATTACCCCGGTTATATGACGAGTGATAAAATGATAACGAAGCGCCAGGAGAGTTCATAAACTCAAATTCAAGATCATGGGCGACTACAGGTAGGCCTATAATTCTATTTAAAGAAAAATTCTTGTGGTCTGAGCGGGAATCGAACCCGAGACCACATGAATTGGAGTGAAAAAACTCTGACCGCAAGACTATGGGAATGGTCAATGATGAATATAATTATTATGAGAATCAGTATTGTGATTAATATCCGGAACTTTTGAATAGATTAAATAATGTCCATTAATTAACGTACACACAAAGCCGTGAACAGCGCACGAGTGACGACTGACAAACACCTGGTCACACGCTTCTAAATTATAGACACATTAACTTATTTTTACTTGCATTTATATTGTACGTTCATTTCTGAATGTATGTTGTCTTATCCCATCCCTCCTGCTATGCTAGTGTCCTTGTTGCCGGACATTGGCAACTTTTAAAAGAAATATAAATTTATATTTGCTCTAACCTCGACTTCATCATTACCCAGTGTAAGGTATATAGGCCTATATTAATTGGTGTTTCTCGTATAATTTAGGCCTATCATATTTATATTATTATTATTATTATTATTATCATCATTATTATATTATTATCATTATTATATTTTTTATTGCGGATGAGCCCATGTAGGACTACGCAAAGTACTTAGAGACGTTTCCTTTGAGCCCAAATTTCTTTCATTCTTTTGCTATGAGCTTGTTTTCTATCATCTGTCCAAGTTGTTCCAGTTTTTTTCTTCGGTTTGTCCTCTTGGTCAACTTGTCACATATTCACCTTAATTCTAAACAAAGGCCTATCTCTGTTTGGGATATCTTCCATTATATTGTTATTATTATTATTATTATTATTATTATTATCGTAAGTATTATTATTGTTATTATCGTATAAAATGCTGTTCGTACATGAAATTTACATTGCTACATTTAATGTATCTTTAACTGTTTATAATTAGTATAGTGTATATCTATATTTGTCAAATATTTATTTGTATTTGTGCTGGTTGAGTAGAAGAGAAGGCCTTATGGCCTTAACTCTGCCAGAATAAATAAAACATTATTATTATTATTATTATTATCCCCTCCACCACACAAAACCTCGATCGCATTTGCATTTCAATGAGCTACATTTGCACAAACTATCTTTTTGAGGACTAAAATAAGCGCCAACAATAACAACGTAGCTAAAGCGACCACATATTGTGACGCGTCGTAGAATGACGTTTAGATTGAGCGGGTAAAGGCGAGAATGGTGGTTTCGCATTGGTCGGAATAGATTTGTGAGTCTCCGATTCGCGAGTCAAAAGGCCCGTGCAAACCAACGAAATATCTGGGCCATCATTACAGATATTTTTACGCACCTCTACTACCCCCTTCGGGAAAGATCGGTGGCGAGAGGTTTGCATGTGGAAGTGTCTAGATCTGCTCTGTCCTATATATCTGTGGCGAGGGCAGGAAAAAGTCAGTCTTGTTTTTTACTGCGAGAAGCGAAGATGAAGTGTAAGAGAAATTGCAGTGAGAGGACTCATCAGGGATTGTGAAATAATTGTGTGTGAGATAAACTTTGAATCAAGATTAATTGATGTTACCAATTGTGATTAACAGTTTACTGATAATTTGTAGAAGTAAATAAAGTAATTTGTGAGATTTTACTCGAAATCTGTGTGGATTATTTACGACGTCAAGTAGGCTACGTGAACACGAACTCTCCGCCAAAGCTTCTGTAGGCCTATAATACTAATAATAATAATAGCGAGTCGTTCGATACATTTGGGTAGGTTTGATTTCGATTTGAATGCGTTAGCTGTATTTAATTGAAGTTACGGAAATTATCAAGTTATGTAGGCCCTACTGTATCCTGGAGGAAATGGAGGCAGCGATACCGAGTGAGGCAACGTGACCGGTCAGTATGACGAATCCGTTGGGGTGGTAATTCTAATTAATTTCCTCCCTCTTTATGTATTTTTTATTACAAAGAACTATGTTTAGGCCTATATAAGATACCTCGTGTCGGCAAACAAAATTTTACAGCCTAACTGTAAATTGTTCATCTTTTTTTAAGTTATGGTATTCTGTTTCTCTGACAATCCCCTCTCCTTGATTTTTACAGTGGTACTTCAAGTAAACTAATGTGGACACTTTTGTAATTTTGCTATTGGTGCTTAAACAATATTTCTTCCCCTTAAATTGGCGCTTAAAATCGTATGCCTTGCATTCGATGCTTGTATAGAAGTAAACAATACTGAATGAATACAGTGCATTCCAGAAATAAATAGATAGTTATAGGCCTATTTTTTAAATCTTATTGCATTAAATCAAAATTTTCAGAAGAGAGAAAAAAAAACTGTTGATGTCTGATGCCTGGGAGTTAAATTAAATGTAGCCTATATCTACTTTTTTTTTCTTCAATTTTTCAAAAAAATATGTTTCATGAAATTATTTTGGACTCTATGGTCAAAACAGATAGCCTAGCCTATTTCTTTTGTCATTTCCTTAAAACATGAATGGCATATCTCCTTTAGGTTTCATATAGTAAGATAGGCCCACTTGGTTTGCTTTCTTGCCGTCCAATTTATCTTTGTTAATCGTCTCCATAACCACATTTTTTGTATCCAGCTTCATAATGTCCCCTTTTTGTCAGAGCTCAAATTTCACAATAGAATTCTAAATATACGTCTAAGATCTATAAATTATTACCTCGTCTCTATATTTTGGTTTCCGTTTGTAAATGTATTTAAGAGATTATTTCTTAGCTATGCGATTCATTTCTATATTTAAACTATTCATCAATTGCCATTAATTATTATTAGGCCTATACTGCCTATGGAACGTAAAACTAACATTATCAGTCAGGAGCTTCTTGACATAACTTCTCTGCAGGCCTGGTATACCTAAGCCTATCTATTCTGAGTTAATGTTTTTAGTCATTTTCTACACAATTCATTTCTCTCAGACCATGATTAATGTTGTTCTCCCACCTCATTAGTTGCCTAATTCCTGGCCACTTTCCCTCTGCTTTTCCTAGAATAAGTTTCCACATACCTCTTCCATTCCTCATTCGTGTCACATGCCCTGCCTTTCGCAGTCTATGAGACTTAACTGTTCTTATTAGGCCTATAGGCCTACCTGGTTTCCAAAAGACGCCTAAGGATAAGTTAACATAACTCACTTTTAACCTCCATTCAATTGTATGTTCGTTTCTCTGTGTACAGTATTTTATAAGCATTTTAATTTCAAATAGGCCTACTCTTTTTTTTTTCTCTCTTAAAATAGCATAATTTAAAATGTTTCACATACATTAGACGAAGGTACTGTAGGCCTGTAACTAGGATAATGTTAGAAATGTTAGTAAAAATAAAGATATATCTAATCAATAGTGATGTCATAGTTGAGGATTTCCAGAATCATATTTTGACGCATTGTGGATCCTCGTTTAAATGGCCGCATTTGATTCTGGCGGGCGACGAAATAAGGTTATAAAGTTACGTATTCGAAACGTGGGTTGCATGTGGGACTCGCGAGTGATCTCTGCGGACTTGCTTTCCAGAAGCATTGTTTTCCAGATGCGTCTAATTTATCTCTTTTTAAAAAGAGTCAACATCTCGAGGTTTCTATTCAAAAGAGTTCGAGACTGGGCTCACAGATTGTTCCGATTCTCAGTTATAAATGGGATGCGAGCTGATTGACATTCAATCGGTCAGTCGCGAATCAATCGATAGCGAGTCGTGTCTGAGAAATGGACCAGTGAAGGTGATCTGAATAGTAAAGAAAATGTTGCAAATTATAACTTGCGGTGAGAAGACGTGAACTTTAAGATAAATTGTGTTTGTTAGAGACTCAAAATGGAATAATTACAAGTAATTATACAGTGGATTGTCATGAAAGAGATAAAGAAGATTTCGAATTTTGTGCAAACTAGTGTGAAGTAAATTAAATAAATTACACCTGTTTCAGCGGTATCAGAACTACGCAGTGACAATATGATTATAAAAATTCTTATTTTAGATCTCAGTGATATGTAGATAAGATTTTTTGAATAGTGTTTTAAAACTAACTTATTTTACCAGCTAGGGATGACTGAGACCTCAGGTGTTTCGTAATGAATTTTAAAAGCATTTAATACCTATGATTATGACGATGTACTTTGTTTTTTATAGGCCTATGCATAGGGCCTACGTAATTAATATTCATATCTTTGAATTTTCGACCATTGTTTTTTTCTTGGTCCAATGCCACCAGGTTGTATTTTATAACATTTCTGGTTTTCTCCCTTGGCGTTGGCGGAATTGTAATCCATTTCTTAGGTTGGGATAGCCTACTTGGAAGGCAGTGTTACATTACCCCGATGATATGATGGGTCATAAATGATAATGAAGCGCCAGGAGAGTTCTTAACCTAAACTTAACTTAAATTCCAGACCATGGGTGACCACAGGAGTAGGCCTAAATCCCTTTAAGAAAAAAAATCTTATGGTCTGTCCGGGAATCGAACTGGGGACCTCATGAACTGTAGGCAGAAACGCTGACCACTAGCCTATGGTGTTGGTCTTGTAATCATTGTAATGTTAATCAATCAAAAACCTCTGCATTATACAATAATAAAACCATTGAAATACAATAATCTCGATTATAATCAAGAAAAATAAAATATAAAAATATTGAATGTAAATAAAGGAGACGATAGCTGTTAAGTTGAAATTATAATTGGAGAAATTACGTTTATTAGAAAATCGGTTGTGAAAAAACACATTTTGAGTGTAATCAGAGAGCTCTGTTAGCTACTATAAATAATGGGGGGAGATTTGTTTAGGGTCAAACGGACATTAGCAAGCGGTGTGTCCGGCATCAGCAAGTAGCAAAAACTCTGCATCTGTATTCATTCCGTTATCTCGTTCTGCGGTAGCAGATAAACCATTCATCGACAAAAATTACCTATAGCATATCAACCAAAATCATAACATGACTTGGCCTAAATTTGTGATTAATATTAATGAAACTTGTACCTGAACGCATATGAAACTTATTAATAGGGCCTACATCAAATGTTAGACCGACACTTGTGTATTGCATCCTCATCATCTTCTTCTTCTTTTTATCATTCATAATTTATAGGATTTTCATCGTGTTTATTTCCAATTTCACTCCTCGGAGGAACACGTAGGCCTATTGGATGTGTATCCACTGTTTATTCATCCCTTGGCTGGCCTTCCTCTTGTTCTTCTTCCGTCCATTGGTCTATCTTCTTTAGCTCTTTTTGCAAGTCGGTTGTCTTCCATTCTTTCTATATGACCTTTCCAATATTTTCGGCAATCTATAGGCCTAATAAATTTGGTTATGATTTGAATATGACATTTGTCCCTAATTTCTGTGTTGTGTAGGCTAGGTATCTTGTCAGATAATGTTTTCCCCTGAATAGTTCTTAAGATCTTCATTTCACATGTGCTTATTATTTGTTTAGTTTTTGTTGTGTCAGCCCTAGTTTCTGCTCCATATAGGCCTACGGTAATTGGTCGAACTATCTTTTGTAGGCCTATAGGTCTACACGGATTTTGCTAGCAGCACATATATCAGGATAGGCCTATAGCCTATGCAAGATTTAATTTGGCGCAACAAACATCCTCATCAATTTTGTTTAAGTGCACTTGGATAATCTCAAATTACTTCAGTAGGTGGCGGAATAGCCTACTGATTGTCATATCATATTCACCTCTGGTTCCGAAGATCGCGGGTTCAAACCCAACCGGAATCGATGGATTTTCAGGACGTAAAAATCCTGAGCATGGGCTCTTCGGATGGAAATTAAGCTCGTTGTTTGGGGCCTTGTATTTACAACTGTAGAAGAAACTGAAGCTTGAAAAAAGAGGTCTCTGTGCAAAAGTTGTCTTTTCTTTCGCTCTCGGCCTTGAGTTAACCTAAGCCGTTAATGACTGTCCTTAAACAGAAGTAATAACACAAAACTATGGAGCTCGATTCTTTATAGTAGACGTAACACTTAATGCAAACAGCTACACTAATGTAATTGTCATCATTTTATGGGAGAATATATCATCATCATCGCCTTTATCTCCTATCAAGAGCATAGGACATCCACAAAGCGTGGCCAACGGATCCTATTCTTTAGCCAACTTTTTCACTTCCCTCCAGCTCACCTCCTTTGCAGTTTCTTCTTGGATGGTTCTCTTCCATGTCTGTTTCTGTCTGCCACTTCCCCTGTGTCCTTGGGGGTTCCAATCCAATGCAACCATTTCAATCGAATCGTGGTGTTTTCTTAATGTAGGCCTATGTCCTATTCAGTTCCATTTTAAGTTTTTATTTCTATTTTAATTTATTTCTGGTCAGTATTTTTTCCCATAATTCTTTATTTTATATTGTTTCCGGCCATTTTCAGAATATTAATAATAATATACCTATTCATTCATAGTATTCTGCTCAAGAGCAGGTCTTTCACTGCAAACTCAGCATTCTCCACTCTTTGCTTAACTCAGCTTTCCTTTTTGTATTTGCTTACAAACCATTTATTTTAATAGGCCTATTGTCTATCATCTGAATATATTTTTCTGCCTCTAATTTTCTTTCCGTTGACCATTCCTTCTAGGGCATCCTTCAGCAGGCAGTTTCTTCTTAGCCAGTGGCCAATCCAATTTATTTTCCTCTTCTTTATGAGTTCCAGCATTGTTCTTCTTTCATCCACTCTGTAATGGAAAGACTCATCACGCCATGTTTGCAGCTTTACTAGGGATATATAGGTGTGGTAGCTTCCCGTTTGTTTCCACACCCCACTCTCTCTTTTGCATCTTAAAATATCTTAAGAAGATCCCGAGGGGCCCCAACTTGGAGGTGAGGAGAGTGGATTTGGCTGAATTAGACCCTTCGGACTTCACCGAAATTCATCCCAGAGGTTAAATATCAGTTCCATCAGGGTTTCTGACCAGATCAAAGATCCGGAAATCCCAATTAGCCTCTGCCCCCCAATAGACCTATATCGAATTAAAATTTCCAGTCATTGAATGAAGTGAAAAAAAATTAATTCTTGAAGACGGAGAAAGATATTAATGTTAAAATGAAAGTGTTAAAATAAAGGCAAATAAGATGAAATAAAAAAGAGAAACCAGAAAGGAAAATAAGTGATATTTAGGCCTACAATAAACGGAACATTGTTGTCAAAGATTTAAGTGGAGAACAAAACATAACATTTATAACATCAGTGATAATAACATTATCACCTATGGTGAGGACATTTTTGACGACTAGAACAATAAAAGCAGCCTAATTAACATTTTTTTACGAGCAGACAGAGTTTCATGAGATAACAAAATTAGGGATGAACTGTACAATTGTATAATAAATAAAATTAAAACAATTTAGAGTGACATGATAATTTAATAATAAGGTTGCAAGAAGACTGGATACAAAAAATTAAAAAAGTTTTCGTATGGATTTAACCAAAGGAAAATAAAGAGAGGAGGAGCAATATATTAACGATAAATAAATTGAATTTAAAAAACGACATATGTTACAACACGTAAGAACAACCTAGATCAGATGGCAGCAATCAAGCTGAGACAATTATACCGGGTGTCTTGAGTTCAAATTCCAGAGCCGACAAATGTTACTGATATCATGGTTTTCTTCACAAGGGAACTGTGAGGCAGTGCATGTCGAAACCTACCTGAAATTTCTCCCAGAGAAGCGTTCTGAAGTATCAAGGTTGCATAAAAAAATATCTGCCGCTTTTAACTGCAAGGCATTAAAATCCAGCGACAAATTTCTAATTTAAACTACAGGGAAAAAATAAAATTCTGGACTTCATGGATTGGATAACCCTCACAATCTTCCGTCCGTGCTGGGTACCACTTTACTTCACTCCGCTTTATATCAAACAGAGACGTCCATTTGTTTCGCATCGTGGGTTGCTATTGCAGAGTTTTTACTTCACTCACGGCCTTGGTACATCACAACGCTTCTCTGGGAGAAATTTCAAAGTATGTTTCGGAATGCAATGTTTGACAGTTCCCTTGTTAGTTGTAAAGGCAAATTGCATGGTTGTAATCTCATTATCTTTAAATATTATTTCGAATTTAATTAAAAATTAATACTCAGATAACTTGGAAAAGGCTAATTAAAAACGCACATCAGTATTCTTGACTAGGTCTGGGAAGTCGAGGACCTATAAAATGCCTATAAAAGACCTTTAAAAAGACCTAATGATATCCTAGAAAATACCTAAAAACTGGAAAAAGGACGTAAACAATGTTGCAAGTACTAACGAGTAGATAAAGACAGCTTCGCTGCCTTAAACCTTTGCTCGAGGTAGCCTAATTTTCACAAAGTGGCAACTTCTTAAAACAATTGAAGTCGAAATTCAGTAGTTCAGGTGCTCAGTAGGCTTATGGTTAAAATAATTGGATATTTTGTGAATCTTCAATAATTTCTCGCGGAATAAAAGTGTTTGGAATGTGAAAAGTCTTTAGAAAGTAAAACTAGATAGTGTTTCTAAAAGAAGTTGGAAATTAGACTAGACTCTGCGGATTCTTCAATTATAGGCCTACAAATGGTATGAATGTAGTCAAAAGAAAATATTCTTCTTCTTCTTCTTCTTCTTCCTTTCATGTGATAGACCTAGTGGTCTGTTACGGTCTCAATTCAACGTTTGAAGGATCTGCCCAAAGATCTCTTGCCTGGTGGCTGGTAATTTAAGATTTGACGTGGTATTCCTGTTCTGCTCATTCTTCTTACGTGAGATTTCCAGTTGTTTCTGTATTTTTGTACATATTCCGTGACTGATTCTGTTTGTAATTCTTTGAGAATCGAAGAAAGCAAAGTTACAATAAAAGCCATTAAGACCTAAAAATAGGTTAAAAAGGGACTAATAAGCAAAATATGTAAAAAATGACAAAAAAGACTAATAAAATCCTCAATTATCTCGTCTACAATGACCCAAAATGTGCGTATATTATGTTGGGCCTCGTCTTCAGACGTAAATAAAAAAATATATTTTTTCTCAACTACTTGCCTTATTCATGACCTATATAGTTTAATGACATAAAAATGCTCCAGGGGAAATATGACTGATATGTTGAAGAGTTCTTAAATAAAATATTTTAAAAAATGGTAAATGTCTGCTGCATCTTAAAACCAGTAATTTGCTTAAAATAGGCCTAATAGAGAGACTCTTGTAAATGTAAAGTTAGAGTTCAATTTTATCTGCGTAACCTAGGCCTATAGCTTAGAAACTATAGGAGACAGTCCATTAATTTGAAGTAAATACTTGTGATTATTCAAAAAGACGAATGGGCACGACACAGTTTTGTTTTGACATCAGTCTAATCCACATAAGAATGTGTTGACGTGATTCTACAAAAAGGAAATACAATATCCGTTTTATTGATATGTTTTTAATGTAGTGTTCCATAAGCATTCCAAAATAAATGCATTTTGTCTATCGCATTCATTCTCAATTTACAAGCAGGCCTAATAGTTAAATTCGCAAATAAAAAAATAGTGAGATTGATTATTAGTTAATTAATTTAAAATAAATAACTAGGGCCTAAGTTAAATAGTTTTTCTTATAACTCTGCCAATAAAGTGGGTGCTCGATCTAAAAAAAAAATTCCATTATGGAACGTATAGGCCTAATTATCACACAATTATTTTATAAATTTAGGGGGTAAACTCAATTATTAGAACAGCGGGTAGAGGAGATGCCAGTGAACCTTACCCTTTCAACTATACTTCGTTTGTCGAGTACAGCCGTTGTCAAAAAAAAAACTAATATATCACGTGTGGTTTAGAATGTTCTGAAGCTATTGGCGTTTCTGTGGTCACAATCTATAACATTCCAAATGTTAATTGTTCTTTGTAATCACATTAGAATGACCATGAATTTGATTTAGTATTAGTATTGAAGATAATCCATCCATAGTACTTCTGCCCGAAGGCAGGTCTTTCACTGCAATCATAGCATTTTCATGCTATGCTTGCAGCTTTACTAGGGAATTGTAGGTGTGGTAGTTTCCCGTTGCTTTCCACACCGGTGAAGGATGAAGATGATAATGATGATGATGATGATAATGATAAGGATGATGATGATGGCCATATGATTTCGGGGACCGTTTGGGCCTTAAAGTTTCCCTGACATTTGTCTTACAGGCGAGGAAAAACCCCGATAAAACCTCACCCAGAAAAACTGCCCCGACCGGGGATCGAACCCGGGCCCGCTGCGTGACAAGGCAGCACGCTACCCCGAGACCACAGCGGTGGACCTTGAAGATAATTGTCCATAAATTTATGTTGCTACTGTACTTATGCTAGGAGGAGAAGCGGGAGATATATTTCTTGTCTGTCACTCATTCTACGGCATCAAGTGGTAACAGCGTTCCCATAAGAACAATACAATTTTCTAGACATAAAAAACCATATAGTCCTGCATACATACATTTTTTGCCGTGGTTATTTTTGGCGTCTATTACGAGTATTTGAGAATAAAGTCCTTAGGCAAATTTTTGGACCAAATAAAGATAAACAGACAGGTGAATGGAGAAGACTTCATAACTGTCAACTACATGGTCTTTATAGGAAGCCAGATATAATAAGAATAGTTAAGTCTCGTAGATTGTGATGGGCAGGACATGTGACTCGAATGGGGAATGTAAGATGTGCATGGAAGCTTCTTGTAGGAAAACCAGAGGGAAAACGCTCAGTTGGTAGAACAAGAATGAGTGGGTGAATAATATTAACTATGATTTGAGGGAAGTAGATTATACAGGGAATGATTGAAAAAAGTTAGTTCAGGATAGGGATGTATGGAGAGCTTATGTCCGTGCGGCCATGAACCTGCGGGTTCGATAGTGCTAGTGAGTTAGTTTTAGTTAGTCTACTTGGTAGGTTCGATGGAGATATGTAAATATGTTTTTTAATTTATTTCATGAAAATAACCTTAATAGGTTGTTGTAGGCTATATTAATCCCTCAGAGACTATCTTATCGAACCCAAGACTAAAATGATCGAACTCAAGACTTCAGTTGCATGACATAGTTGTTTTATTATCACGTACACCGGATGTTTTTAATCGCTCACATAACCCGGTCACCGCTTCTAAATATGCGTAATTCACACACTTGTTATTACAAATCATCATTGAAGGTCAACCGTAAATTCCCTTTCATTTAGAACAGATATTAAAACGTCATTCGAGGCGAGGACAAAACACAGTAGGCCTATACAGACCCATGGTTTACTCCCCAAAAGTGTGACATCTAAGAAGACGCTACTGGGAGATTGTTAACGCTAAAGACAACTATGAAACTCTACTTGCTTACTCTAAGATGTTAATTATATAATTTTTTACCTGGTAAGTCAATCGTTCTCGACTAAGTTATTAAACTTCAAGTTATTCTAATATGGAGGCCTTTCGAAAACAATGTTTCAACTTCTGCGTTTTAACTGGAACTGATGGCTGATGGTGTTGTAGGCCTATATACAGATGACTTACCAGGTAAAAAATTGTATACGGTAATTAACATCTTATTACACAACCTCAACGGTGCTTTAACATGAATTTCAAAAGTGTTGATTGCTTACTTTATTCGGTAAGACCGTCCATTTGTAATTATATGTAACTATTTGTCATACTATTTTAGTATTCATAATTTTTAACTTTGTTATAATATGAACAATTTGATTAAAGCTAACATATTGCATTTTAAAGAAAATAACTGGCTGAATACTCCTTAATTAAGAATAGGTTCTAGGTGTAATCAGATATATAAGAATATAAACTTATATAATAAGATAACATTTATTTATTACATTACAATTAAAGTCATTATTTAAGTAAATTGATTGTTTCAACTTTATTTCGAGTCATCCACTCAATACCTACTAAGGGTACCAACCATAATAAGGTTAATTCCTAGGGAATTCGTTAATAATGCGATTTATAGGCTAATATTTTACAATTTAATTACCTATAGCCTATGTTTTATGTACTTTGCAAAACAGATAAGAAATTTGTTTGATAAGAATTATGAAATGCTTATAAGCATAAGTGACTCCTGGAATATAACACGTCAAGCTATTCAAAGTCGCGACTCGATATTGATTATATGTTATGCGATGACGTATTTTAAATTGTTATACAAAAACCTCTCTGACAGGGAAAACGCTTTCCTTTAAATACAGAGTGAACGAAAACTAACAAAACACATTCATATCATCTAAAGGAAATAAATGCCTTTATCATAAGTAATGCCACGAATGATTTCCAAATTATTGATAAATTCAAGAAGTCACGAAGTGACGATTGAATTTATCTAGACTATTTAACTCATGCCCAAAATGGCAGTCAATGACCAATAACATTTCAATGAATTTTGATTTACAACCAATCACAGTTGTTTTTCACATCTATTTTATCACTTTAATTTTATCGCTTTCATTTTACCAAGTGGCTCCCATATTGTATATATAGTGCACGAGTGTAACCAGTTTCTGCTTGCGAGATATAGGCCTAATAGAAAAACATTCGTAGCAATTGATTATACCATTAAAAAAAAAGAAACCACTGTTTGCACTTTCTTAAATGTATTATTTCCCAAGAATTAACGTTGCAGAAAAATATAGGCCTAATTGACATATTTACATCATAGGACATCAAAAATTAATTAATAACCTGTAATAATGTTTCATTTTTTCTCCACTAGGGTGCAATCTTACAATATTGCGATTCTGTTTTAGAAATAAATATGATCTGGTTGCAGTGATGAACAAATGAAACAGAACGTTTCTCATTTGTTTTTAAACATCGCCGTTTACATTAAATACACATAGGCCTATAAATATTTTAAAATAACTATATTTAATCAATGATTTCTGAGTAAACAGCTTAATTTTATTCGTTAAATAGTCCTAACAATTGCCACCTTGATTTCCAAATTCTGTCCCGCGCCGTAGCCGAGCGGTTAAGGTAGGACGCCTTGGCGCAGAGCTACGGGACTTGCGCTGGTTCGAGTCTCTATGGGGGAAGAAATTTTCTCATGGTATTTCGGCCAGTATGGGACCGGTGCCCACCCAGCATCGTGAGGCAATTGGGTAGCTACAATAAGTAGCGGCTCCAGGTTGAGGAACCAGCTATAACGGCTGGGGGACTCGACATGCTAACCACATGTCACCCCTACACTGGCTGTTGATCATCTACCTCTGTGATTGACACATGTGGATGTGAAGGGCCAGCAGCCGGCTGGTAAAAGGGCAACCGCTGAAAAGTGGAAAGACCCTCAATCGGATTTCCAAATTCTCTAGATTTATGGATCATTTGGAAATCACTCGTAGCATTACTTAGGCCTATGAGAATTTGGAAATCAAGAGTGGCATTTGTTAGGACTATTTAACGAATAAAATTAAGCTGTTTACTCACAAATCATTATTTAAATATATTTATTTTAAAATATTTATATATTTAAAGTAAACGGGGATGTTTGAAAACAAGTGAGAAACGTTTGTTGTTTCATTTGTTCATCACTGCAACCAGATCATATTATTTATTGCCAAAGGATCGCAATATTGTAAGAATGCACCAAGTGGAGAAAAAATGAAACTGTTTATAACCAACATTTTAGGTTATTAATTAATTTCTAATGTCATATGATGTAAATATATCAATTGTATTTTTCTGGAATTTTAATACCTGGGAAATAATAAGGTCAAGAACGTGCAAACAGTGGTTTCTTTTTATTGTGGTATAATCAATTGCTATAATTTTTTTTCTATTATATCCCGCAAGCAGTATCTGCTTACATTCGTGAATTATGTATACAGTCTGGGCGCCATTTGCGTTTTAGGATTCTTATATCTTAATATATAAATAGTTATATTGAACATATTTCTTAGAGAGTCACTGCAAAATAATGTTATGGCCTATTCAGAGTGTTAAAAAGAAGAGCTTTCTTTAATATGATAAACTTGTTTGATAAATTCCAGGTGAATCTGATAAACTTGTTTGACAAATTCCAAGTGAAACACGACTGTGATTGGTTGTAAATCAAAATTCATTGAAACGCGATTGGTCATTGACTCCCATTTGGGGCAAGAGTTAAATAGTCAGAGAAATCATTCTTCTCTTCTTTCAGCTACCCTTTTCATTTATTGATACTAATCGAATCCTATAGGCCTAAGTTCGATTCATCTTCCAAAACAGTCTTCCTTGGTCTTACTTTTATTATTTTCCCAAAAGTTTTCTTAAAAAATTATTAAAGAAATCATTGTGGAGGAGTATTTTGCCAAAAATACAATTTTTCTACCATTTATTTTGATGATTATTGATTTATCTTCTTCAGCTTCATGTAGTAGGCTTACTTTTTTAATATGATTTGTAGTCTATCCAATTTATTTTTGCTTATCGTCTCCATATCCACATTTTTATTGATGTTAGTTATTTTATATCACTTTTTGTCAAAAGTAAACTCTCACATGCATAGGACATATAACAGCACATACAAAACTTAAAATTTATAAATTGTTCCTCTTCTTTTCGGATAAAATATCTTTAAGTATAAAATTGTAAGTTTGATTTTGTTAATTTCATCTTGTTTGTATTTATGTGTGACGTTGTGCGCACAATTGAATGATTTTAATGTATTGCTATGATAAGTTTTGAATGATGTTAATATGCACCTCAGTCTACAACCGCACGTTGACGGAAACAGTTCTATTGTATAGAGAAATCAAGCGCAATGAAAAATACTTCGACAAAAAATTTACAATCACGAACAAAATCAAACATGGTTCTTAAAAGATTTATTTTAATTACATTTGAAGTATCAATTTCTACGGTTGATAACTAAAACTGAGGTATGTTTTTGTTTTGTTTTATGTTTAATTATGTTTATCGTAAGAAATTGTACAGTACCATTTCCAATTTGTTTATATGATTTTTGCAGTCTTGAGAATGATCTCACACAAGGAGATCGATACGTCGACGAATTCTTGAATAAACATGTATTTGATTGGGATGAAGAATTTTTTATCAATTTAACTTCGAAAATGAAGACATAAGAAAAGAGTTGAACATGTTAAATCTTAATCAGAAAATAGGCAAGTTACAAATCTCACATTATGAACATGGTTTAAGAATGGAACATCTCCGACTCCCCAAAAAGAAGACCTATGAGAGATTTAAGATGGCCCCCATCCAAGAGATGGATAGATCAATTTGACGTTTTTGAAATCAGGAAGCCCAATGGTCTAAACGATGCTGTTGTTAATTATATTAGGCATTTAAGGAAATAAATTTGAGACGAAAGTATAAAACCAGAAATAGGTTTATTTTAACTCCACCTTACAGTACAGAACCCCATACCCGAACATTATGGCGGTTAACATGTCCACACAAAGAAAGTCACTTCATCAGAGAACATCACCCTCTGCAGGTAGTCATTGTCTTTGTCAATTGCGTTCAGCATGGAATCTGCAAATTCAGCACGCCGAGTGAAGTCAGTTAGCAGCAATACTTGCGTAATTTGCACTTTATAGGCCTGAAGATGTAGCCGCATATGGAGGATTTTATGAATGGTTCATTTTGGTAAATGAAGCTTCCCGTGAAGCATGATGAACTGATTTTTGAGGGCTGCGTTGAAATGCAAGTTGCACATTGGCTCACACCTTCTTGTCCACTCCGTGGCTGGTCCATTACACTGCCAGTCGCTAGAAATTTCTCGGCCCATCTAATTATGGATGATTTCTATATTGCCCGCAAAAATTTCGCTGCATGCCATCATACATATTGGGCCTTATCCTGTAGTGCCGTCATTGTCTTTAAATCACAATCTGCAACAAATGTAGACGAAACTTTGAGAGATGTAGAAAATATATAGGCCTACCTTAAAAAAAATGCACGTCTCTTACTCAAATAGTTTATGAGGTAGGTTTCATTGTTTTGGTAGTAGGACTTTTGTGGACACTCTGTATAACATTTTTGTGGGCACCTTATTAAATTTAGGATACTTTACGATTAATCGAAATAGGCTACTCCTGAGGACGCATCAGAGGGTCGAGACCCATAAGTTGTAAACGCTGGTCTACTGGCTTCTGTAGGCCTATATGACACGATGTTAAAATTTATATAAATAAAATGGAAATAAAATATTATGTTGATGAATAGATGAATATATGATTGCATTGTGAAATCTCATAGGCCTAGCGTAAATATCCGATGGTTATAAACTTGGTTATAGTTTGTGTTATTTCAGGAAATAGATTCTGGCAAACGGAGCGTAGTCTATAGCAAGCAATTCTAGGTATATTTCTTTATGAAGAGTTCTATCGTTTACACGCGCCAAACTCCGCTCAAACGATCCCTTCATAAACTTAAAATCTCCCATCCTATCGTCAATTCGCTTCTGGAGATAAAAATAACGATTGTACAAAATGTGCCTCAACTTCAGCCGTTATCAAAATATTGAAATACCGGAAATGGTAGCGACTGACTGTGAGATTCAGTATTTAGAAAATCCTGAGTTCAATCCCTGTCCTTATAATCTCATATTTTTATGGTTTTACTGAGTTGTAAATATGGGATGGATTTTCATTAACATTAACATTATATCATTAATTATAATTTGATAAATCATTCTTCTTCTACTTCTTCTTTTTCTTCTTCTTCACGGTTTAGCCTTATTTACTAGCCTGTTCTGGCTCCAAATTGCTGCTCTTTTCATCTTTTCCTTGGTCTTCACAAACTTCTTCTTCCTCGTGGTGCATAGTTGTGTGCTGCTTTGGGTATTCTATTCTCAGTCATCCTTGCCAAGTGTTCTTTCCAGTTTGCTCTTGAATTCCAAAACGTTTATCCTTATGCTTTGCGTTTGTCCTTATCGATTGGACAGTCCGGCTATCTCTTTGGAGCTTTTAAGTATTTTGAAATGTCCCCTGAGTACGCTACTATCGTTCTGCAGGGTTAGTCCTTTGGAGGGGCTGCCTCCTTAAAGCCTTTGAACTTGCTTCCTTGTGTTTTATCCCCACAAGAAGGGTTGCCTCTTCCACCTTCTACCGTTGAGGACTTCACTCTTGTTTCCCCGAGCTGGGTCTCTTATTTCATCCCCAGAGACTGGGTTGCCACTTCCGCCATTTTTGTCGTTCCGATATTTCTATCTCCGTCGTGTCTGCTGTTGTGGTCTTCCGTGTTTGCAGCTTCCAGTGTGGTCTTTGCTCCCACGTTGCGGATTATTCTTAGTTCCCTCTCCTCTTATCTAAGCCAAGGCTTCCCGGTTAATCGTCTGGGTCATTGGTACTAAGCCTCCCTATTACGACAAGGTGATAAATCATTAAAACTTAATTTCAGTTTTATTTGTAGTCAGCAATAGTGATAGCCTACTCAGTTTATTATTATTTTATTTTATTCATACTTACGATTTAACATCTAAGGTCATATCAAATATAGCATCTTTAGTATTAAACATTAAAATGCACCTATTGGCAGGTGTCCTCGTCCTCAAATTCGTTAAAATGATGTAGGCCTATAGGCTTATGTTAAAAAAGTTGAAGCTATTATACCCCAGCTGCCATATCTCCAGCTCTGAAGTTTAGGTTATAGGCCTACGAGGGGTAAAGGGAGAATTCGCCCTCTACTGCCAATAAGGAAATGGTTGTCGTTAGAGTAGATGTCTGCAACAACCAATCGCTGCTCTTGACGCAGCTATATCGCACTAGTAAAGTTTAAAATTGCAGAGATGTTGTCAGCTGTAGGCCCTATGTCTGCTAACCGCATACATAAAGCGGCTACTCCCACTGAATATCCATATCGGCAACACTGTCGTGAAAATGTCAAGGCGAGAGAGTCAGTGGCTGCAGTATAGTATTGACTCTATAGCCAGTTAGGCTGAATCAAAGTTTAACTTTTTTTAAAAAGTTGAGGACGACGGCACCTGCCAACAGGTATATTTTAATGTTTATCTTATGACTATTCACCTCAATGGAATTTGATATGAATTTTATTAGTATTGAATTTAGGTGATCCAGTAGGCTGTGTGCTTCTATTGTTTTGTCGTGTGTTATGAAGAATTCACTGCTTTCATTTTAATTATATCAAGAAATGATGTTTATGATAAAATTCAACCTGCCAATGAAAGTTATTCCAATCTATAGTCTAACTACTGAGAAAAAAATGTATTTTATTTATCCATTTAGACTAATCTGTTTTATTGATGTTTACTTCCAGTCTTGTTTTGTCTTATTGCTTTTTTTAACATGCCCCATATTGTGCTGATCTCTTTTGGAGAGGCCCTTTATATCCTTGTGTGGTAAAAAAAAACGAGTATGTTTTTTTATTCAAATTTTAAATATCCTTTCCTGGCAAGACGTATCAATGTAAGGTCCGGGTGCCATGGGATACACTTAAAAAAGGCTAATTACCTAAAAAGGAGATTTTAAACTAAGAATAAGAAAGAAAAGAAAGTAAATAGGTATATGTAACGATGCTCTTTTACAGCGTAGCTATGTCATTAGCACCGTAATTCAAATCGGACTTGAGAGGGCCGACAACTTTGTATTAGAAAGCCTCTTATTTCAGGCTAGAGATTAGGCTGTGTTAGTTGGCGTAAGTCAACGACGCGGGACTGATGAACGTGTAAATTTTATCTCACAATCACTGTCAACCATTGCATGCCGAAACTTATCTTGAAATTTCTCCCCTCTCCTTGCATGAGTTAAGCACAGAGTGGAGTGAGGCGGGACGCGGCACGGACGACGAGTAGTAAGGATTTTCCAGTCTGCCAATACAGGAGTTGTATTAGTTCCCTATAGTTTATATGAGAAATTTAGCGCTTGATTTTAATGTCTTACAGTTAAAAAGTCAGACATTTTTTAACACGGCTTTTGAACATCACAACACTTCTCTGGAAGAAATTTCAAGGTAGGTTTCGGCTTGCAATGGTTGAAAGTTCCCTTGTCAGATGTCGATTCATACAATGTTTTATATTGTATTATTAGGCCTATTATTATTATTATTATTATTATTATTATTATTATTATTATTATTATTATTAGGCCTATAAGGAAAGGACGACCATATCTTAAGTGGATCAAGGGATTAGAGAAACTTTGAAGGACTGGGAAATAGAGGAAGAGATGTGTTATAATAGAGAGGAATGGAGGAAAATTTTAAGTGAAATAGAAGACAATTCATTGGTGCCGGAAAAATATAGACTGTAACATTGTAAAAACCGGAAATATGTTATTATTTATTATTATTATTATTATTATTATTATTATTATTATTATTATTATTATTATTATTAAATTGGTATGGGCACGTACGACGAATGCAAGAAGAAAGGTTACCCAGTAAAACATTGGATTGGTGTCCACCTGGAAGAAGAAGTAAAGGAAGACTTCGAAACTCATCGATGCAAGAAATAAGAACTGGAATGAGAACAAGAGGTCTGGAGGCCGTGAAGTGGATGGATAGAGACGAGTGGGGAAGAAAAATAAAACTTTAGGCACAGAAAGATGTGTAAACATTAAAGATCTGCATATAAAATTATTATTATTATTATTATTATTATTATTATTATTATTATTATTATTATTATATTAGATTATTTATCGTAGAATTGTCGAACAAAAATTGTCAGAATATACCACTCTTATACTCCTGTTTCTCAACAAGTGAACGTGTACTTAAGATCAATAATTTCCTGTTCGAAATAAGTTGCGTCCTCTAATTATCTTCATCGTCCTTGTTCGGAATAAAACGCGCAACCATCGATTCCCATCAGGCATATAAAAAAAGTGTGAATTATATCGCTTGGGCTGTGTGTAAAGAAAATCATCACTCTGATGGAAGAGAACAAAACAGCGCCAGGGCGGCACACGAGGTGTTCCGTGTAGATAATTACATGTCAATCTCTTCTCTCACAGGAAACCAACCTCATGTTGTTAATTGTTTGGCAACACTGTGCCCGCATTGTCAACACAGCGGGCTCCTGTCATCAACACCATTATTACTATTAGGCCTATTATTATATTTATTATTGCCATTATTATTATTATTATTCATATTAATTCTATAATTAGGCCTATCATTATTATTACTATTATTGTCATCATTATCATTACTATTATTGTTCTTATTGTTATTATTATTTGTATTATTATTGTCATTATTATTATTTTCATTGTTATTATTATTCTCGTTATTATTATTATTGTCATTATTATTATTGTCATTATTATTATTATTATTATTATTATTTTCATTGCTATTATTCTCATTGTTATTACTATTGTCGTTATTATTATTATTGTCATTATTGTTATTATTATTATTATTATTAATAATAATATTATTATTAGGCCTATCATTATTCTTATTGTCTTTATTAAATATTATTACTGTTATTATTATTTTGTCTTCATTATTATTTTTTCATTATTACTGTTATTGTCTTATTATTATTGTCATTCCATCAATAGTAAGTCTGCCCGAAGGTAGGTCTTTCACTGCAATCATACTATGCTTTGCAGCTTTACTAGGGAATAGTAGATTTGGTAGCTTCCCGTTGCTTTCCACACCGGTGAAGGGTGATGGTAATGATGATGATGGCCATATGATTTCGGGGACCGTTTGGGCCTTAAAGTTTTCCTGACATTTGTCTTATAGGTGAGGAAAACCCCCGATAAAAACCTCACCCAGAAAAACTGCCCCGACCGGGGATCGAACCCGGGCCCGCTGCGTGACAAGGCAGCACGCTACCTCGAGGCCATAGCGGTGGACATTATTGTAATTATTATTATTATTATTATTATTATTATTATTATTAATATTATTATTATTATTCCACAATAAGGAAAATTATGCAAGTTGAAAATACATTAGAAAAAATAGAAGAAAAACGTTTGAAGTGGTATGGACATATCATAAGAATGGAAGAAGAGAGAATAGGCCTACCAAAGAAGATCCTTAATTGGAAAGCTAATGGAAGAAGTGGAAGAGGCAGACCTAGAGAACGTTGGATAGATGGAATGAGGAGAAGTATGGAAGCAAGAGATTTGAGGGAAGAAGATGCTTTAGACAGGAACCTCTGGCGACAAATTACTCTGAGTTGACGGAGAAACCCTGTATTGTGAAATATTCCTAATAAAAATTACTATTTTTTATTATTATTACTATTTTTATTATTATTACTGTTATTATTATTGTTATTATTAAAAATTAGCGGAGTGGTATAAGGCATGAAGCCATGGTGTAGAGATGATTCAAGTCCTATGGGGAAAGGCATTTTCTCGAGGATTTTCGGCCAATGTGGGACAAGTGCCCACCCATCATCGAGAGGAATTTGGATAGCTACAATAAATGACGCCATTAATTTGAGAAAATCAGTATTATGGCTAGGGTGTCGATGTGCTGATCACGTGTTACCCCTAAACTGGCTGGATGTTAGTCCTTGTGATCAACACATATAGAAGTGAGACAAGCAGCAGGCTGATAGGCCAAGGCCTTAGAGGCCTGTACCGCTATGAAATTCTTATTATTATTATTATTATTGGTATTCTATTAAGTCGTTATTATTATTGTTATTTTTATTATAGTTTGTACTTCATAGTTATTAGGCCTAGCGCCTTTATTTTTTATTTGCATTTTATTCTTATTTAGGCCTATGAACTCTTTAGTATCAAATTGTTATAGGCTTATTGTTTTTTGTAAATTATGAAATGGTGAATATAATGAAATATGTTCAGGCACTGATTTCCAATCCAGCATTTGCATAGGCTACACGGAGTACGGAAATCAACTAAAAACAGCAAGTCTATTTCGTCGTACAGGTGTTTGAACCTGCGAATTTCCAAATACGAGTCTCGCATGCTACCGCTTGAGCGAAGTGGCTCGGTATCATTATGATCATTGTTAATGCCGGTAACATTATTATTATGATTATAGGCCTACTATAAGTAATAAGGTAATACCTTTTTTCTACTGTATTATCATTGCCATCATTTTGTTATATTATTATAATTGATATTGTCATTAGCTATTATTATTATTATTATTATTATTATTATTATTATTATTATTATTATTATTATTATTATTACGGGCCTATTATTATTATCGTCATCATCACCATTCAATCTTGTTCAGATTAATCATGGGTCTCATCTGCCTTCTATAAAATTCAAGGGGAATTTTCCTGGTCACTCGAAGTGTAGAACTAGCCAACTAGCCTAACGTAATTTTTTGCCGTTGTTTGATAACCGTGAATCCTTATTTACATTTACACCTCATCTTAAAATATGTAATAAATAAATAAAGGCAATAAATAAATATTAACAGGGTAAATAATAATAATAATAATAATAATAATAATAATAATAATAATAATAATAATAATAATAATAATAATAATAATAATAATAATAATAATAATAATAATAATATAATAATAATAATAATATTAGTATTATTATTAGATTATCCTTAATTAAGCACCTTTAAGCACCTTTACAATCTAGGCGTGGATCCGCATTAAATGTATACGGGAAATGCCGCATCGCCATAACAGACAAAGGCCGTGCGATTTATGGTGTCTAATATGGCAATAAAATAAAGCTGAGTAGTACGTTAATTCTCACTTGAACTTGTTTTGGACTAGGTTATCCATTTTAGCCCATCTATTGCCTTCTGAAGCTACGGTTCATCAAATTCTATGTTGTCTCAGATAATATTGTTAACTCAAAGGAAATGCATTAGGCCTATTCTAAAACAGTTTTAAGGGTTCTTTAGTGACAAACATTTCGCTAAGAGATATGGATCACTAGATTCACTGAAACGCGGAATGACCAGTTGTGGAAATACGAGAACAATTTGGCTCATAACAAAGGCACTATTTGCACAAATGTGGCCAACATCTTGTTTGGTAAACAATGAACATTATTGGTAAAAGATCCTATAACAGAAAAAAACATTTTTGTAAAGAATTGAATTGCAGCTGGATTTTTACATTAGGCTCTATCTTTCAACTGTCTCGTCACTCAGGTCTTAAACAATAGAAATACATAGTATGAACTAATATTTTGCCATTAATTTGTTATTATTTGCACCACCACTATCAAATTCTCCAAAGGATTAAGCCTTGTGGCCTGTTACTCCTCAGGTGGACAGTTATTTCCATCGCTTCTGCAGCCTTCCACGATAAGGGCTATATCTTCAGGTTAGGTCTGTAACAAACAGTTTTTGAGGTAGCTTGTCACTCACCTTCATAGGCCTACAATGTTTAGAAATTTCAATTCATCAAATTATAAACAAGTTATCATAATGTTTAAATTATTAAATTTCATTATGTGTTTATTTAAAATTTGTGTTCAGTTTAAAATAAAAAGCCAAGTCGCCTGTCGCGCCGTGGATTTTTTTAATCATATTTTTTAATGTGCTTACTTTTAATTCTAAGAAATGTTTAATGTAATTGTATAACACAATGTTATAATTATTGTAAATTATTATTATTATTAACATTATTCAGCTATTTTTGTATTGAAGCCGCACTCTCTTTTCCAATCTCTGTATTTGTATAGTAGCTACGTACATCTTCTTCTCGAAGTACCTTTGAAGGAATATCTTTTTTAACATTTTGGTACCATGATTTTTTGTCTTCCTCTAATATCTTATTGTTGATATTTTTTATGCGATTCTCTTTAGCTATCAAATTTATTTTAACTTCCTTTTTTCAATTATCTTTATCACATTTTCCTCTGCCTTTCATCTATTTTTCCTAATTTTTTTACACTGTAGTATTCTTTTCAATCTTGATACCGATGTAAATGTGACACTCGGTTGTAAAACATGATAACTAACGAAATGAAAACTTTTGAGAAATCGATTGTTAAGTTTTGATGATGTGCTAATATTACGTAGGTACTTTGTTTTATCGAAAATTGTCTGATTATGTTGCACAAGTAGGCTATTTGTGTCTATTGAATAATATTTTTTTTATTAGCTGCTTCTCATATTTTTTCCCCCCTAGATAGGCTATAAGAATTAATAATAGAGGAGGAGTACATACATATAGGGGCCTACCTTGTTTTTCATCCAAACTTGATTTTCTGTTTCCTAATAGTTATAATAAAATGTTTACTTTGTTATTAGTATTCTGCAGAAAATAATTAAACATTTTTTAATTACGTTCAAGCATTGCATTTATATTTTACAAAGTTCAATTACGATGCACTGAACTCACAGTTGATACATGAAAAATACAAAATTTAGTTTCTTTACATAGGCTAAGAAAATTGCGGAAGGGACTGTAAAAGTAGGTAAGTACAGTACATAGGCCTACCATGCTTTATTTCAAACGAGTTAAGAAGTATAGGTATATTTTCTTATCTACCACCATAGGAGTAACTTGGATTTGATTTGTTTACATTCCTATACAACATCATAGTTTCGTCATCACAAAAAGAGCTGTTGTCACAAGTATTACGAACATTTAAAACATAAGATTTAAGTTCCTCATCACTACAATCTGCGTCGGGCGGCCATGTTTTTTAGTTACAATGTTTTACCTCCAAACAGCTGTCACTTACAATAACTTACAACTGACATTATTCTTACAAAAAAAATCCTAGAAATATTTTCAACAAACTGTGAAATCAGCTGCAAGGTTTCCGATGTTAACAACTTAAATTCACAAAAAGTCAGTTACCATGTTTTACGACCGAGTGTCTCAAATAGTTTTAATGAAACATTACGCCTAGTTTTATTAATCAATGATTTATTTTCTTTTATTTTCACTACTATTGATCCATAGTATAATATAAAGTTCGCATAGGCCAATATTATTCTAGACTTGGGTTCGTCATATCAGGCATCAGTTTTTTGTTTTAGATTTTAGCGGATTTCTAAAAAAAATCTTATTGTTAAGAACTATACTATTACGCTACATTATACAATTCCGATGAAATATCAGTAACAATGTAACATTTTAGAATATAAATTTATAAAATGAATGCATATAATTATTCCTCAACTTGACTAAATTATTATAAAAACTGTAACAACCTCCAAACTTACTCTATCATCAGCAGAAGTTGAAACTATTTGTAACATGAGAAACCTGTGTAGAGAGGGTTGATTTAAACGAAAATGCAACCAGTAAGAACTGTCTCTACAGAATTATGAATGTACGCATCATGGCTGCAAACATATGTTTTTTTATTATTATTGGGTCGTTTTGAAAGGAAGATACGAAGATCCATTTTCGGTGCCATGAAGGAAAATAATATATGAAGGAAAATATAGGTCTATAATGGTGAATTATATAAATTGTATAATCAATTTGATATTCTGAAATGCGTTAAAATTAACAGATTGGCATGGGCTGGATACACTATTCGCATGGACAGCAAAATAACTACAAAAAATAATTTACAATGAGCAACCTCTATTGGCCAGAAGAGTTGGAAGACCTAAATTAAGATGGGAGGACAGTATAGGCCTAATTCAAGACATTAAGATTTTAAAAATAAAAAAAACAGGATGAATGGAGCTCAGGATAGGGAAGTCTGGCATATGAGCTTCTGAAGGCGGCCAAGGCCCACATGGGGCTGTCGAGCTATTAATTATGATGAGGAGTCGCTGCCCTGTACGTTGGCGTGTCCGAGTTCAATTCCCGGTCGGGGTTTTTCCTCACCTGAAAGAAAAACATCAGGAAACCTCTATGTCCAAATGGTCCTCGAACTTCGTCATCGTCATCATCACATTTACGATGAATGTGTCTTCATGTTGTGATGTCTCGGAGGTGGTCATGACATTGAGCTGATCTCTCATTCAAGGAGATCCTCCATGTACTTGTGTGGTTAAAAAAGTATGCTGAATTCTATTTTAAGAGTTCACATAACAGGCTCGGGTTATATCACTAAAAGTAGATGGTTTTAGGTTCGACATGCCGGATAATCTGGTGCACTGGAAAATTCTAAAAATGCACAACATTTTCGAAAAATGGCTTAAAAAATCGAAAATTGTGTGATCCACGGTTTAAATATCCTGATAGCTCGTGTCACTGTAAGGCCAGGGAGCTTATGACACATAAAAATGGCTATAAATAAGAGGTTAAACTGAGATGAAGAATAACATTTGATAAATGACTAGTAAAAGTATCATCCTTCTACTATGAATAGATTATGAGAAAACATATTTTTTTTTTTGCTGTATTTTACATTAGTTGTAGGGAATTACCAAGCCCGCTAATGAAATTCTAAGTTATTTACTATGTTTTGAGTAATTATAAAACAATATATTATTAATATAATATAAAAAATATTGTAGAGCTAGAGAAACGTGGAGTGAAAATTACAAATAAAGTTTTCAGTCCTCAGTAAACGTCTACATAAAGTTAACAACAGATCTTTGCTCATTAATTAATGGGCCAGACCGTGTCTCTTGCCAACTCACATAAAAAATTCAGCCAAAACGGCGCTGTTAAATATATTTTCTTCTCCATGTTAACAATCATTTTCTGTCTTTCTTGTAGATCGATAAAAAACTTCAATTCTTCGGAGTTTAATAATATTAATAGTTCAAAAGAAAGTCCACCGCTGTGGTCTCGGGATAGCGTGCTGCCTTGTCACGCAGCGGGCCCGGGTTCGATCCCCGGTCGGGACAGTTTTTCTGGGTGAGGTTTTTATCGGGGTTTTTCCTCACCTGTAAGACAAATGTCAGGAAAACTTTAAGGCCCAAACGGTCCCCGAAATCATATGGCCATCACAATCATCATCATTCATATTCATCTTAGGTTAAGCTTAGGATTAGGGACTCTCCTGGCGAACCATTATCACCATCATCACCTATCATATCATCGGGGCAACGTAACCCCGCCTTCCAGGCGTCCTAACCTCAGAAGTGGGTTACAAGTACGCCATGTCAGGAGAGAAACCAGGAATATCGAAAGACAAAACTGGGGCATTTGAAAAAAAAAAATAAAAATAAAAAGAATGTATAGATTTATAGGTCCTCACGACAGGTTTAGAAGTAAATGTTTAAAGACTTAGCGAATTGACTCAGACGTTATCAATAGACCTCTTGATCTGGAGATCCCGCATTCAAATCCCGATTCCTATCAATCAGACGTCAAAAAAACTAGTAGGTTGAAATTTTAATAATAGCCATTTCATATCTAGCTCACCGGCACTATCAAAACCGGAGGCTGTCGGCAGCGCGGACATAAACTCTCCATGCATTCCTATTCTCAGTTAAAATTTACAACTGTTCCCTGTGTAGGCGTAATATTCACCTCCCTCAAAACAATGATATTCTCCTATTATCATTCTGTTTCTTTTCCTGTAGGCCTATATGTTTTACCCAAGTTTTTTTATTGTTATTAGATTCCTTTTCTAGTTTAGTTATGTTAAGTAGGGCCTATATTGTTATTTATTTTCTTACGAATTTATTTATAATATGTTCATTGTATTCGTTGAAACATTAAAATTAGCCAATACATTAAAAAAAACCGACAAAAGCATAAACATGGCATACAGAAATGGTAACAAATTAAATAGCATAATAAGCAATAGCATTGATAAATTAGTATATTACAATAAGAGGTTGGGAAGTGATTTTTACAGAATCGAGGGAAAAAATTTAAAAACCGAGCGATAGGCTAGCGTTGTACATTATTTTTTGCGCGATGGTGTTTTCTAAATAATAAATAATAGTAAAATAATAACATCTTTGTTGGAAATATTTGCGTTCATTATAAACAATTGACAGACGTTAGCAGTCTGGCCAATGTATATATGCTAAGTGCCGAAAATAATTGTTGACATTACAGCAGGCCTTGATATCAATCTCGCATGAAGTGGCTGCAAGTTTGAATGATTGTAATCAAAACGACGAAATTGAATATGCGTGGGAAGTTGGGTGTGCTTCTTTAGTACCAGAGAAATCTGAATCAAGATATGAAAAAAAAAACATACATTTCATTCAGAAAGTGGTGGAGGAGAAGAATTGTAGTGTAAGTGAAAAAAGTATGGTTGCTTATTTCGTGCTTAGGAGTGAAACATTATAGTCTCCAACGAGTTTGTGGTCAGAATATTAAATGTTGATGACGATGATAAATTTAAAAGAATGTATCAATATTGCAGATTTTGTTTTACTGGTTAGCTTCCTTAAAAAGAAGAATATTGGGCATAAAGCTAAAAAGCCTAAACGTTCTCAGTAGAATTTTGTTAAGCCAACTTTCAATATTGTTTCAAATGAAGTTCAGTTCATTTAAAATGCAGTAATTTCTTTCGTATAATGTATATTAACATTACCTTTTGGATATATTTTTGTATATACATAAAGGGCAGTAGTTTTACTTCCCACACGTGGGTTGTAATAAGTAGTATTACAGTATAGTTATTTAGGTTGGCAACCCCGAAATGTAGGAAGTTGAACTTTCAATCATGGTCGCCATTGCTAGTAAGTAGGCTACGACAAAACGCACTATCGCGCAAAAAATAATTTTAATAATAAAGGAGTATATAAATTAATGTGTAAAGACGGCAACAAATTTTATATAGGAAGAATAAGCAAGAGTTTTGATATTAGATTCAAGGAACACTTTAGAGATTTCATTTATGCGGAAGGAAAATCAAGCTATGCTAAACATGTTTTCAGGCAGGACATCACATGTTAGACACTGACAACACCCTCACGATACTGCACAGGGAGAGTAACCCTGCAAAAATGAAGGTACTTGAAGAGATTGAAATTTTGAAGGAACCCAACAGCAACCATCTATTAAATGAGAACACACCCAGTGCCTTCAATCCTCTGTACCAGATCATTAATAGTGCACCAGTATTGCATTCGGGGTCAGCAGATGAAGGCTTACCTCCTGCTCCTTCTGCTGATGATGGTACTAATCCCGAAAGGCCTACAGAGAATCAATAGTTTACTAAGTTGAGATACGAACCTATTAGGTAAAATTTTATAATTTTATGACTAATAGCCTACCTCAACGGAATTTGATCATGTATTTTATTAATGTTGACCTAAGGAAAGGAATTAAAATTATTTTAGAAGTAAAATATTTTGGGTCGATTGTACTTACGTTTGTCTAGGTCTATATAAATATTAGATTTATTTTTAGTATTCTAATTATGATATGTAACCTAAAACTTAATTCAAAATTACGTACCTTTTTTAACATAGAGAAAGGAAACTAATTTATGTATTGAAGGAAGCATATGAATACACAATTTCACAAAAAGTGATCTACAATGAATAGGCCTGTATCCTGTACTCCCAAATATTGCAGATGTAAATCAAAAACTATAAAATCGGAGGAAAAATCAATTTATAACTCTCATTTATAATTTTAGAAGTAGTAATAGTAATCCTGGTCACTCCACTGGTAAGCATAGGGCCTTGTTAAAAGTTCGCCAACGTTGTTTGCAAAAACCTTAATTTCATTCCAACTCATCCCTGCCTGTTCAACATCATCCCTGATGGTATTACTCCATGTTGCCCTATGTATAGAGGTCTTAACAAAAATATTTTGGTTGTTCAGACAACATGAGAGAAGATTGCGGCTAATAAAAACATTCGTAATTTTAAAATAGGAAGATAGAAAAACTTTGCTGCCTAGACAATATATTCAATCACCAATAGCAACAGATCAGTAGCTGAAATAAAAAATAAATAGAACTGCATTAATAAGAAAACAATTAATAAGGAGAGATACATATATAGGCCCTATTTATAAATAAAATGTTTAAGTATGGAGAAGATAGGACATTAAAAAAATCTCATACTTTGAGTGTAATATTATAGGCCTATATTTATCAAAGTTGGTTCTGGCAAAAAGAAAAGTGACATAAAGAGATTGGCAGAAATATAAATGTGATTATAAAAACGATTAGCAGGCAGATTAATTGAACAGACAGGAAAACAAGCGAACAAGTAGGCCTACTGGATGAAATAGAAGAAGATATGACATTAATCTTCATAATTAAAGGTAGGTAATATTTTTTTGGCTATTTTTTTGGCTATGCACTGCATTTTAATAATTTTTGAAAGCAAAATTTCTGGCAAAAATAATTCGAAGACAGAGGATAATTTTTTTAGAAGATGTAACAGAAATTATGGGATGCAAGGAGTACCAATAAATGAAAAGAATACCTGAAAGAAGAGAAGAATGATGGTTTCAATGACAAGTCATTGCTTTTAGACGATGAACAAAAATTAAGCATGTTTTAAAAACATAAATGAAATCAACACTTCTTGTTGATTGTGTTTGAAATTTGATAAACATTTTGTAACAGATAAATCTGTTTTATGTGGTTTAGTTGGTTGCAGTTGGTTTCTGTAAAGCGAGGAAGTAGCGTGGATATATCTGTCAGAATTTCACCCCAAGAGGAAAGTTGCCTTAATGAACGACAACCCCACCTGGCTGCAGGGTGACATTACATCATTAGAGGATGAACTTTGAATTTAAACTGGGGAAGAAATCATAAACACGCCAAGAGTTTCTCCGCCACTTAATTTGAGAGAGGGGTTATTTATTTAATGACTTCCCAGGACAACTGAGCATCTTAGTGCAACAAGGGATTATACAGAGAGACTAGTCACGTCATCACTATGACTATTTAACTCATGCCCCAAATGTTAGTCAATGACCAATCACGTTTCAATTAATTTTGTTTTACAACCACTGACAGTCATGTTTCACCTCGCACTTTATCGATTTCTCTTTATCAGCTCCTGCTTTTGTAATTAAGAAAGATCCTCCTTTGTAATGTTCTGAAAAGGTCAGAGCATTATTTTTCTCCAACAAATACATTGAGTATATAGCAAATTATGAACAGATTCCTTGATTTTACCGAGTTGTTTACTAAAATAATAAATGAATAACCTATAATGTTTATCATAAGGCTCTACAGTTTGATGTGTTTAATTTTTTCTCCAGTAGGGTGCATTCTTACAATATTGGGATCCTATTTGACAAAAAGAAATGATCAAGTTGCAGTAAATGAACTTTAAATTTCTCATTTGTTTTCAAACATTAAATATAGGCCTATAAATATTTTAAAATGCCGGTAACTATATTTAAATAATTATTTTTGACCAAACAGCTCATAGTTAAATAGTTCTAACAAATGCCATTCTTGGTTTCCAAATTCTTTAGATAAATTGGAAATCACTCGTAACATTACTTATGATAAGGTAAAAAAACACTGTGTAAGCCGTTTCTTATTTAAGAAAATTAGATAGATTATCGCTTGTTTAATGTCTTTGACATCATCCGATTCCTAATAGCCAATTTTGTCGGTTCATCCAATCTCCTGGTTGTAGGCCTTCATGTATAAATATATTCTCTGACTCCAGGTAGTTTTAGGCCTTCCCCTGCCTCGTCTACCCTCAGGTTTCCATTTCAAAACACATTTTGGTAGCCGATCCTCTACCATTCGCTGGACATGCCCGTACCATCTTAATTGCTGAGTTTTAATATAATCTAAAATAGTGTATTCAACTTTCATTTTCTCCCTTATAACTGAGTTTTTTATTTTTTTCTCCTTTTTTTAATGATACCATATTAAAATCAACATAGGCCTACCAACCAACGAGACATCTATCAGCCAACTAAGATATTACTAATTTTATGAAGTCGGTAAATTTTGCTTAGAAGCTTTTTTTTATTCAGGCTTAAGGATCTTTCAGGAGCCTGAAAATCTTCAGACTCAAGACCAACAGCTTAAACTCTCTCCCGGAAGACTTGCTCCTTGGATTTTTCAATTCTAAAAAAATCCATCATACCTGGCTGGGTTTAAACCCGCGACCCTAGGGACCAGAGACGAAGAGCTTAACCACTAGTCCACCGCGGCTGACACACTTATTTAATGTTTCTTATTCATTTTTTCCTTTCTTCTCAAATACAGATAGTTCATTATTTAATTATGCTTTCAAAATCCATGTTCCACTTCCAAATGTTAAGTCTCATCCAGTTTAAATGTTAAAGATTAAATATAGTTTCAATTGCCCTCGAAAGACAAATACCTCCTACCTGAGAATTATTTAACACGGTGAGGTGTTCCGGGTTAGGGTTATCAATTCTGATTGTTCATTCATCACTCTTTTTATTAGACTTCTAGAATTTATTAAAACACCGTTGAGGTTATGTAATAAAATGTTAAAATATTAAAATAAGTACCTGTTATATCAGTTATCCTCAACTTAATTAAACTTTTGTTTAAGACACTTTGTCAAGTTTTAAAACCATGATTTAAAACATTGTTTTAATAACTTGGCGAAATTTCTTACCAGAATGAGCACGACTGATATATCAGGTACCTGTACTTATTTTAATATTTTGTACTAGATTTCCACTATTGTTTCTTGCTATGCTAGATCATTTCTGACTGGCTTGTGTTGTGTAGAAGTTAGCCCATCTCAATCTTTGTCTGTTTCTGTGACAGTTTCGTTTTTTTTTATAGTAGCCTTATATGTCCATCAGTCGTCCTGCATCTTCGCGGTGTGACCTTTCCATTTCTGTCGTATGGGTCTTCATGTGATTTTTGTTGTTGTTGATATTTAGGACAGTAATACGTTCGAAATTTTATCTTTCTAAGTTATTCAATGATCTTCCATTCCATCTTCCCCTGGCATATTTGTATGCGGCCATATTACGGTTTTATAAATATTGATTTTATAGATCCAAGAACTGCATGACCTCTTGGTAATAGGTGGAGTACATAGACTAAAACTTTTGGTTATTATTTTTCATGCAAATAAAAAATTATCTAAATGCATACGCATTGCATTTTAAGAAAGTCGTTATTAATGAGGTAATAGCTATTCAATTTTGCAAAATAAGGTATAATTTAGAATATTTGATTGGAATACGTACTTGCGTGTTGAGATAAGAGTAAAAAACAAGAAATCCCACGAAAGTTGGTAAGAAGATGTTCAGTTTGCCGGTTGTGTGTGGTTAATGCAACAATGTTTTTGTGTGAAATTCTTTCTTTACATTTCAGTTTTTGTGTTGCAATGCCAACACTTTGCGGTTTTTACTGTCATATATAAAAGTACATAAGATGCATGTCCTTCCCATAAACACCATGTAATTACATACCGCTATATATTAGGCCTATTAGTGTCATTTTAGAATGACATGCATTTACCGTCAAAAATTAAATGCAAAGATGTAATTTGATTCTGAAACATTAAAATGTTTTTACTGTTTTCGACACAAAAACTCGAAGGACAATATTATTATACTAAGTTTTCAAATAGCAGGCCTTGCGCATGTTTCATGGCCGTTCTTAATAATACTGTACAGCATGGAACTGATTCGGTTGGCCAGATTGTTTTTGTCCCCGAGCTCAATTTCTTCCCCGAAAGAAAACTGATTTTGTAACATTATGAAAATAATATATTTTTTTAGCTTTATGTGCCAATAGTTTGGAGATTCTAGTCCATATGACAATCTATAATAAATCGATAAAAAATAAAAATATACTCATTTTGTACGCTGTATGTACGTAACGACCTGACAATACACATGTTATATATATATATATATATATATATATATATATATATAGGGGCCTATGTAACTAACATACTGGTACTATCGTAGGTTCATGGCCGCGCGGAAGTAAGCTCTCCATACATCCCTATCCTGAAATGTTTTCCAATCATTCCTGTATAATCTACTTCCCTCAAATCATAGTTAATGTTATTCTCCCGCCTCATTCTTGGTCTACCAACTGGGTGTTTTCCCTCTGGTTTTACTACAAGAAGCTTCCATGCACGTCTTTCATTCCCCATTTGTACCACATGTCCTGCCCATAGCAGTCTATGAGACTTAACTGTTCTTATTATATCTGGATTCCTATAAAGACCATGTAGTTTACTGTTACGTAGTTTTCTCCACTTATCTATCTGTTCATCTCTCTTTGGTCCAAGAACTTTACCTTCTTTCAATTATAGGCTATTTATACCATTTATATAGCCTAATTTATGTTTCTAGCCAAATATGCTTCTAGTTTTTCGAATTTAAATTTATTTCTCCAGTATATGCAAAGCGGGTTCGCTGCATTCAACGAAGGTGGGAAAAAATCGTTCATTCTAAATTCTCCAAGAACTTTTTTGGGGAACACAAAATTCCCTTTTGAAACAATGTTAAATTAAAAAAGATATATACGGTATGATAGAAGAAACATTTTAGTCATAATTAATTATTTTTTCGCTCTATGTGTTGCGTATCACTAGAATTTTGTATATTTTAAACATTTTATTATATTCAATAAAAATGTATTTGAAATTGAAATTATTTTATTTGAATTACTTTTTTACCTCCTTTTTCCAGTTTTTAGGTCCTTTTAGGATATCTTTAGGCATTTTGAAGGTCTTTTATAGGTTCTCAACTTCCAAGCCCTGTACATTACCAATGAAATAGTATGATATAGGCCCAAATAGTAACGAAGTTGTAATTTCTTTGTGTTGACAGAAAAGTTTGTGGAGACCACAACAACATCGTCATCTGTAGCGAGCAGTTCGCCTGAACCAAGCACACCGAGGCCGAATAAGGAAGAAGATTTAGAGGAAGAGGGCAGAGAGAGCCCACCGGAAATATCGTCTTCGACGTCAGACTGCAGTGCAAGTCATTCTGGAGGTAGAGGGAAGAAATCACCCCCAACATCTCCACCACCGCCTAAAAATCCTTTGTTACAAGAACGATATAACTGCGAGGAATTGAGGCATGTGGTGTGTCATTTGGAAACCAAAGACTTGTGGGATAAATTCAACGAGCTGGGAACCGAGATGATCATCACCAAGTCCGGCAGGTCAGTTTGAGAGCTTAGAGTAAGTAGTACTACTCTAAAAAAATTATTTATGGCGTAATATAAACCCAGAATTATACATTCGGTCGCACATGAATTCCGTGAACTGATCGACATTTTTCAGCAAGTCGAACTCATGGTCCAATTTTGTTGGTTTGTGGAACATATCTTTCTTTTGTTATTCCTTCAATTATAGAAACTCAATTTATTGAGCCAGCTTATTTAAATGTGTCGGACAGCAGTGAAAACAAACTATGCATAACCATAAGTCATTATATAGCCTACCGCATATTACTCTAAAATAATTTGACACAAATTTAAATGATGATCTTGAAGAAGATTTTCGGGCTGTAGGCCGTGGTCGTGAGGCTTGTAGTTCCCCGACGTTTCGCCAGAGACTGCGTCTGGCATCCTCAAGGGTTGTCTTGAGACTGGCAATTCTGTCCGCTGTCTGTCTTATTTATACCGCGGTGAACGTATAAATAGGACAGACAGCGGACAGAATTGCCAGTCTCAAGACAACCCTTGAGGATGCCAGACGCAGTCTCTGGCGAAACGTCGGGGAACTACAAGCCTCACGACCACGGCCTACAGCCCGAAAATCTTCTTCAAGATCATCATGGCAACTCCGGCCATGAAAGTCTACGTGAATACACAAATTTAAATATTTTCTACTCATCAATTTTTACATTGCTTTATTAAAATATCAAATATATTACAATAATATCCTATAGGACATAGCACCAATTTAAGGATTAATTGAATTGTATGCTGTATCGATACATTGGGTCATGGCTTCCATAATCCTAGTGAATTAGTTAGTTTAGAGTGTTGAAAATATTCAAGTTTTCAGGTTAACGCTCTCTCTTATTGGTTCGATATTGCAGGATATTTAACTCATAGATCGATAATTTTGCCTCTTCCTGTTGATGATTTTGCTTCTTCCTGTACGTAATGAGAGATATCTCCGCAAATTAACTTCTTTGACAAGGATATCGATTGAACAATGTACGATCGATATGTTGCAGCAAGAAATGCTAAAACAAAACAACTTAAAAAATTACAACAAAAAAAAGGTTATTTCTGTTGCTCTAAAAAAATATTAAATGTCTTATAATGAATCTGCTTTATTATTAATAGTTATTTCTCATACAATCATCTCTTATTGAATTTCCCAAGTCCAAAGAGATTTAACAATAAATATGTGCTATTTATAACTATCCAGCCGGCTTAAAAATCGCCCGGAATAAAGATCGAAATACATAACCTCACATTTGTTAAATATTAAACATTATAATTATTTTTAGCTTCTGATGTTGTATTATTCGCTAAATAGTTACTCCAAAGAAGAGTTTTATCCCCTTAAAAGGTTTACAATCTTTCACCTTTCACCCAGCACACGCTTTTATCATTATTTTCTTTATAGTAATGCCAATCTTAATTGGAGGGTTTGGAAACTGGTTAGTTCCATTCTAACGCGAGGTTGAGTTTTTCATTAGACAAAATCACTCGCCAATTTATCACTCGTGATTTTTTCAGAAAAACATAATCTCTTGTTAGATTACTGTTGATAACCAGTTTAATGCTACTTTTGTTATTGAAATGTTAGATGCTGAGTTTAATTGCGAAAAAATAAGAATGGTGTTAAAACAATGTAAATTATAGTTTAGAACTTCATTATCAGGATTCATTTAACATAATTACCGTATCATTAAAATTAGATCACTGAACGTCTTCATAAAGCACTTTATAGTCTCAAAAAATAGAAACATAACCTGTGGATACACCTAGACTCGATGTATCTTAGATGTTAAAGTTTCCGTAAGTAAGTGTGAGATAAAAATCGAAGTAGAAATAATTCTGTTAGCAAGATCAGAACGAGAAAATGGAAAAGCTGTGCTTATATGCCGTCTTCATGGCTCGTTTTATATCTAGACCGAATTCAATCTCTTGACATTCTGTAATTCTCTTACTAGATTCACAGAGCCAGGAAAATGCTACAATTTTTGTTTCAAAATGTGAAATGTACAATATTCTGCTGTCAGTCCATCAAACAAAACTTTTTTTTGTTTCTCTTTGTGAACATGTAAACCACAAGACAATAAACACATTTGCTTCTGTGATATAGGTCTAATCCCTTCTGATTTTCACTAAACTAGAGGTTTCCAAACGGTTGTCGAGGGACTCTACCCGAGGGGCCGCGCCGTAGATTCTTGGAATTATTAATAAATTACCATTATTATAATTATTGTTATTATTAGAATTACATTAGTTCAGAGTAGGGATATATGAACAGTTTATGTCCGCGCGGCCATGAACCTCCGGGATCGATAGTGCCAATAAGTTATTATTATTATTGTTATTATTATTATTATTGCTAACAAACTAACTAACTCACTGGCACTATCGAAACCGTAGGTTCATGGCCGCGCGGACATAAGCTCTCCATACGTCCGTATCCTGAGCTAATGTTTTCCAATCATTCCCTATGTAATCTACTTCCCTCAAATCATAGTTAATGTTATTCTCCCACCTCATTTTTGGTCTACCAACTGGGCGTCTTCCCTCTGGTTTTCTTACATGTCCCTGCGTTTGAGCCTTTGGCATGAGTTCCCTGAAGTAGTCCCCGCCCGGAGAACCGAATGGGGGACTATTTGACCTCCGGAAAATTTTACCCCAGTGAAACATGTCCGCATTTTTTGACGATTGTATTTTTACGGTTTAAGATTGTCACTCTTTCGACCAAGGTACTTTTTTTCGTCTGGCTTGTCACCTTCACCCTTTCGACAGCAATGCTACCGCCGACAGAGCTATCGGGATCATTTAAGCACGCAAGCCATTCCACCACAAGGTAAAGATATATTTATTATTATTCTTATTATTGCTGTTGTTGTTGTTGTTGTTGAACCGTATGCATGAATGGTCAAATAACATGAGGCTAAGGTTATTAATGAAGTAATCCAATAATGGATTTTACTATCCAAAAAGGGGTCATTTATGTAATAGATTTGAAGAACACCAAAAAAGATGCACTAGATGCTTTTTTCCCAAACATCTGGAATCTGTAAACACTGGTGATGTACTCATTTTTCTTGAGCTCACACTCTGTATTTACTCCAGGTTCTGTAAAAAAGGTCAAGAATAAATGAGTGCAGAGTCAGTGTCAGACGCTAATTTATTTTGAGTCGACAACGCGAATGTGAACACCTATCAGAGTCATTGTAATTGAGTATGATATCTGATAGTATCATAACTGTGGCTTCGTTGCTCATATTCTTATTTATTTTTTTCTAACTTATAGTTAAAAACTTTTGAATAGACCTAGGATTTTAGGCAAAAACCTATTTTGTTCCTGAAAAGATTGAAAATGAAATTGTATTTACACATTTCATATATTTATATGATAACAAATGGTGGTTCTATAGTGCATAAAATGCCTGAATTAACGCTATAACCTATTTTACTCTATTCCTAAATTCCTATATATTATCACTAAAATAATAAAAATATTTTTTATTTCATTCCGAGAAACTAAAATATTTAGACCTACATATTCGTTTTCCTTATCTTGAAATGTGTGGTTCTTTACATACTTTGTACAACAAAATCTGACTTTTTTTTGGCGAGAAGTTTGTATAACAATTAACACATCCTCTGAAAAAATATTTCTGCACGGGAAAAATTTGCCATCTGCGGATCGCTATAAATTAAGCACCCGGACAGGTCTTGAAAACACCCCAATAATGTGTGTCACTACGCGGGGTGTTGGAAACAAAACAATTCATTTTATTCTGTAAGAACATTGCATCATGCCGAAAGTCCCAGCTTCCAAGTCATCTTTAATTAAACCGTGGATACGCGAGTTTCCCCATTTCACATCGAATGGAAAAAGTTATATTCTGTGACGTTACAACAAACAGGTAGTTAATGTGGTTCACATTTCCCTCTAAAGTAGCCTAAGTACTTAGCTCTGCACATTTGTTTAATACATGGGCCTAGTATTTCTCTGCGTTTACGATTTTAAATAGGTCTACACTAAACCAAGAATAAAAGCCAATATTTAATAATCATTTTATAATATAATCTTCTTGTAAGCCCATGTTTCCCTTAACAGAGATTTAGGCACTCTCCTCCTACAGGGAAGAATTTGAACCATACTAATTTAGTTACAGTTGTTTTCGTATAGATGTCATTTTGAGTGATCCGTGGTCAGCGTTCCGCCTCATACTGACATCTATAAAACCAAGGTAGTATTAGGACGGGAAAATTCAGTAAATTTTGCTTAGAGGCTTTTCATTCAGGCTTAAGGATTTTTTACGAGCCTGAAAATCTTCAGACTCGGGACACACGGCTTAAAGTCCCGCCCGCAGGACTTGTTCCTTAGATTTTTCCATCCTAAAATAATCCATCGACCCCTGCCGGGTTTGAACCCGCGACCCTCGGGACCAGAGGCAAGGAGCATAACCACTAGTCCGCCGCTTACTGTATTTAATATAATATTTATAATATAATATATTATTTAATATCTTCTTCTCCTTCTACGTCATGAAATTAGGCCTTTTGACCTGTTTTCACATCAAGTGGGATTTAATGAATCTTCCCATCTATTAAATGGGCGCCCAACACTTTTATGTCCTATTTAATATAATTTCATAAATTAGAAACTTTACAAATTATTCACAATAATAATAGTTATAATAGTGATAATAATAATAATAATAATAATAATAATAATAATAATAATAGATAATAATGATAATAATAATAATAATAATAATAATAATAATAATAATAATAATAATAATAATAATAATAATAATAATAACTTTTTAATTGATAAATGCATATTAAAATTAGTAAACCTGAATCTGCTCAAAAAAAAAATTAGAATCTACTTTGCACGTAATCAGAACTTATTTTAGGCACCTAAAATAAGATTTTTTGGGGGGACACGCTGCAGCATAGTGGTTAAGGCACTACTATACAAGCCGGAAGATCGAGGGTTCGAGTCCCGGTAGGGTCAGGATTTTAAACTGACCCAAACCTTCTGGCGGCACTATGAACCCTGGGGTCGACTCAGCCTCTAACGGGAATGACTACCAGACGCTTGTTCTGGGGGTAAAGGCGGCCATCACGCAGGGTTGACAACCTGGCTGACATCAAGTGCCAATTGTCTAGAAAAAGGCTTATAATGGGTTCTCTTTATATTTACCTTATAATAAGATTTTTAGAACTTAAAAATCCGAGGTGTAGGCCTATTTATAAACTGTAGGCTATCATACATGATAGCCATGTTTGTTTTCTCGCAACTAAATTTGACTCATACGATGTAACTTAGTTAACTAACTATGATAGGCCTATAGTCCGTAAACCAGCAAGATCGAACTATAAATTTGACTTATTGAGGGATTCGCTTAGTTTACGCAGTCCCTTCGCGACGCACTTCTTTATATTGCAGAAGAGAGAAATTAAACTAATATATTTGGACTGGTTTATTCAAACATTTGAATCCACTGACTCATGCTATAGGCAGAACATTGTATGAAAAAGTTTGTATTATCGTTTGAAGTGGAGTTCCTAAAACCATATATGTCCATTTGGTTCACCGCGATTACTATATGTTACACGTGTCAACGCAAAAGGACTGTAAACTTTTTATTTCGATGTCCGGGCATTGTAAGGCGATCGTTTTCTGCAGTGAGCTAGAAGACCTCTCAAGACCTGGAGTTTTATGGAGTCTACTTCATGTTATTGTTAACCAATCACCGTGTGGCTTAAGCAAACATTACTTTCTGATTGGTTGCGCGGTTACAACTTCATTGAGCATTAAAAAATATTATAGTTATAGGTCTTTGTGTCTGATACGTGTTTGATTAGATCTATAATATTGTTAGCATTGCTTGAACGTCTGATATTTCAGATTACGACCGTTGGGTACATTGACAAATAGAAATGTTATTACTCTATGGCGATATACTTAAAATCGCCTCATAAACTTGGTCGTCTGTAGCATGAAAGAATCAATTCTCACGCGGAATGTTGTTCCACTTTCTGCAGAGATACGCCTCATTTTACGATATAAGGTGGATGTCCCTGTTATGGCCATGTTTTTGATATGGTCACCCCCCCCCATCATGAGTTATTTATTATTATTATTGAATCTCCAAATATTTTGAAACCCTATTTCGCCACAAATGTTTGTTGGGGTTGTAGCTTACTGTAACATACTGTATAGACTACCTGTAGCCTATATATTATAAAGCAGTCCACCGCTGTGGTCTCGAGGTAGAGTGCCGCATTGTCACGCAGCGGGCCAGTGTCCGATCCCCGGTCGGTGATGGTTTTTTTCGGGGTTTTTCCTCGCCAGTAAAACAAATGTCAGGAAACTTCAAGGCCCAAACGGTTCTGAACATCATCTGGCCATCATTATCATCAATAATGCCACGAGAGATTTCCAAATTATCGATAAATTCACTACTCACCGAAGTGAGGAGTGAATTTATCTAGAGAATTTGGAAATCAAGAGTGGCATTTGTTAGGACTATTTAACGAATAAAATTAAGCTGTTTACTCGCAAACCATTATTTAACTACAGTTATTTTAAAATAGTTATATATTTAATGTAAACGGCGATGTTTGAAAACAAATGAGAAACGATTGGGTACGCTTCATTTGCTTTTTTTGTTCATCACTGCAAGCAGATCATATTATTTATTGCCAAATGATCGCAATATTGTAAGAATGCACCCTAGTGGAATAATTTATAAGCAACATTATAGGTATTAATTAATTTCTTATGTCCTATAATGTAAATATGTCAATTATATTTTTCTGCAACGTCATTTCCTGGAAAATAATTAATTAAAAAAGTGCATACAGTGGTTTCTTTCTTTGTCGTATAATCAATTACTACAGATGTTTTTATATTATCTCCCGCATGCGCTATCTGCTAACATTCATGCACTATATATACAATCTGGTAGCCGCATTTCTTACAGAGTCAGTCACTGCAAAATAATGCTAGGCCTATGACCTATTCAGAATGTTAAAAAGGAGGAGCTTTCTTTAATATGACAAACTTCGGTTGATAAATTCGAGGCGAAACACGACTATGATCGGTTGTAAATAAAAAATCATTGACATGTGATTGGTCATTGACTCCTATTTGGGGCATGAGTTAAATAGTCAAAATTAACATATTTAATTAAGTTTAGGATTAAGGCCTCTCCTGGCGCATCAGTACCATCATCATCACCTATCATATATCATCGGTGTAGCGTAACTCTACCTTCCAGGCAACTCAACTTCAGAAGTGGGTTACAATAACGCCATGCCAAGAGAGAATACAGAATGTCGAAATGGCGATGTGGTGGCATTAAATAAAAACAAAAATATTATAAAGCAAATATATTAGCACATGGTTTTGAATAAGTGTTATGAAGTTATGAGCAGAGGCCTAATTTTTATGCAGTTTTATATCCCGCGCCGTAGTCGAGTGGTTAAGGCAACATGCCTTGGCACAGAGCTATGCGATTTGCGCTGGTTCGAGTCTCCATGCGGAAGAAATTTTATTATGGAATTTCAGCCAGTATGGGACCGGTGCCCACCAAGCATCATGAGGCATTTGGGTAGCTTCAATAAGTACCGCCTCCAGGTTAAGGGAACCAGCTAGTGCTATAACGGCTGGGGGACCCGACATGTTGACCATATGTCGTCATTATACTGACAGGATGATCATCTACCTCTCTGATTAACACATGTAGATGTGAGGTCATCAGTCGTCTGGTAGGCCAAGGGCCTTCTAGGTCCCTCGCGCCATGGATTTTTTATGTATTATTTAAATTGCCCCTAAATATCTAGGCTTGCATTGATAGGCCTACAATGTGGCAAAATCCAGTTTTGATTCCATGCTTCAAAGATTTCGTATATTTTACACATGCCAGTTTAATTGTGAAATATGAATAAAATGAGCGCAGATTAAGCGATCATGCGAGATCTTAGAATCCAATTAGGCCTATCGGTAGGCCTATTACAATATATTTACAATATTCTTACATAATATTATTCTATGATTTATAAATTAATAGGCAGGCGTAACAAATGACAAATTTCACTGAAACAATATGAGTGAGCGAAAAATGTTGGCAGGCATATAAATATGTTGCCACCCTGATCGTGAAGATACTAATATAACCCCTTGTCACGATCAAACTACAAATAATTACGCAGGAAAAGATCGTGCCTGTGCTATATGTTTTCAATTAACCGACACCACGTGATTGGATAGCAATTATGAGAGTAATAACACAGACGCTATCAATCACAACTCGGCGAGACAGCGATCTACTGCCGCCACTCTATCACAGCCTACTTTATACTCTTTCTGCAGGTTTAAAAATATTAATTAAATCACCATTTTATGAGTGATTAAAGGAATGAATAATAAATAAGAATGGCAATAATAACATTAATAAATATAATAATAATAAGAATAACGATAATGTAATAAGAAAAATAGTAGACCTAAGAATAAAATGAATAATAATGATAATAATAATAATAGTAATAATAATAATAATAATAATATAAGAAGAAGAATAATGATAAAAATAATAATAATAATAATAATCAATAAATGTCGGGGATAGGCCATTGACCTGTTCCGCTTCAGATTAGAAATTGGTCCCTCCATCGCTCCTTAGATCGTCCTGTGTCTCTTCGCCTTCTTCGCGAAGGAGAGAAATAATAATAATAATAATAATAATAATATTAATAATAATAACAATAATAATAACAGTAATAATAATAATCAAAATAATAATATCAATAATAATATCAATAACAATAATAATAACAATAATAATAATAGTAAGTAAAAAAAAAGAAATGAGAATGATAGGAGCTTGTAGCAAAAAGCTAGAAATGATTAAAGCAAGGTAATCCTTAGTAGTCTAATTGAAAAATATAATAATAATAATAATTAGGCCAATTATTATTATTGTAATTATTATTACAATTATAATGCTATTCATACATAGTACTTCTGCCCGGGGGCAGGTTCTTCACTGCAATCATACCATTTTCATGCTATGCTTTGCAGCTTTACTAGGGGATTATATATGTGATTGCTTCCCGTTGCTTTCCACACCGATGAAGGATGGTGATGATGATGATGATGGCCGGATGATTTTCGGGGACCGTTGGGCCCTACGCTTTCTGACATTTGTCTTACAGGTGAGGAAAACCCCGAAAAAGTCCTCACCTAGGAGCCTGTCCCGACCGGGAATCGAACCCAGGACTGCTGCGAGACAAGGCAGCACGCTACCTCGAGACCACAGCGGTGGACTTATAATGTTAGGCCCTATATTACATTATTATTATTATTATTATTATTATTATTATTATTATTATTATTATTATATTATTATTATATTATTATTATTAATAATAATAATAATAATAATAATATATTATTATATTATTATTATTAATAATAATAATAATAATAATAATAATAATAATAATAATAATAATAATAATAATAATAATAATAACTAACTCACTGGCACTATCGAACCAGGAAGTTCGTTCCTGCCGTGGTCATGAGTTTTCCATACATATTATTATTGTAAGCTTATAATTTCCATTGATTCCTTATATTATCCACCTTTATCAAATTGTCGTTAACGTTATTCTCTCACCTCAATTTTATTCTACCTACTGGGTATTTTCCTTCCGTTTTCCTACAAGTAAAATTCATGTTCCATTCGTGCCATGTGTCCTGCCTATTGCAATTTATCTCATAAAGATAATAATAATAAATAAAGTAAAGTGATCCCACAACCCGGAGGTCCTTGGGGTAGTAGGAGGTTAAGGCTCCCACTTTTTCTAGACAATCGGCACTTTACGTCAGCCGGGTTGTCAGCCCTGCGTGACGGCCGCCTTTACCCACAGAACAAGCGTCTGGTACTCATATCCGTTAGAGGCTGAGTCGACCCCAGGGCCATAGGGCCGCCAGAGGGATTGGGTCAGTTTAAAAATCCTGACCCCAACGGGACTTGAACCCTCGACCCTCCGGCTTGTAGCTCAGTGCCTTAACCACTACGCTACGGCGTGCCCCAATAATAATAATAATAATAATAATAATAATAATAATAATAATAATAATAATAATAAAATAATAATAATAATAATAATAATAATAATAATAATATAATAATAATAATATAATAATAATAATAATAATAATAATATACTTAATATAATAAGAATAATAATATTAATAATAATAACTATTATTATAATTATTATTGTTATTATTATTTTATTATTATTATTATTATTATTATTATTATAACAACATTGTTGATTTTTATTAAAAAATATGAAAATGTAGGATTCCATTATAGTAAAAATAACTGTTAAATATGGTGCTCAAACATGGAAATTTAATACAAATTTACAATTAAAGCTCATGCTTGTGGGTATGATTTTTTTTAAGAGTTTAAAGAAATGTTCAGAAGTGGAAAAGTGGAAACCAGGAATTGAGATGTACGGAGAAATTACTTCCGAGCTTAGGCCTACATAAACCTTCGATAGTGTCAGTAAGTTATTAATTATTTAAATAATAGTACTTATTATCATTATTAATATTATGTGTCACTCGTATGCAGTAGCTATCCCCGGTCGGGATAAGTTTCCTCTATGACAAATGTCTGAAAATTTTAAGGCCTAAAGAGCCCCCTATCACCATTTGGCCTTGCCTTGTTTAGTAAGGGTGAATGAATAAATGTCGTGTCATGTCTTAAATATTATTGTTGTCTCTGTGATGACATGACATTGAGTTTTACTTTCATCCAGGCTCCCCAAATCCTTGTGTGAGCAAGAAAGAATACATATTATGTTCCAGAATTACAAATCCCCTCCCGACAGGTCGTCCTGTAACCCGCGTGGCGTGGGGCTGTAAAGGAGCCTACAAAGGAAGAAGTTAAACGAAGATAGAGATTATTATTATTATTATTATTATTATTATTATTATTATTATTATTATTATTATTATTAACAACTAACTAACTAACTCACTGGCACTATCGAACCCGCAGGTTCATGGCCGCTCGGACATAAGCTCTCCATACATCCCTATCCCAAGCTAATGTTTTCCAATCATCCCCTGTATAATCTACTTCTCTCAAATCTTAGTTAGTTATTCTCCCACCTCACTCTTGGTCTATCAACTGAGCGTTTTCCCTCTGGCTTTCCTACAAGAAGTTTTCATGCACGTCTTTCATTCCCCATTCGTGTCACATGTCCTGCCCCATCGTAGTCTACGAGACTTAACCGTTCTTATTATATCTGGCTTCCTATAAATACCATGTAGTTCACTGTTATGTAGCCTTCTCCATTCACCTGTCTGTTCATCTCTCTTTGGTCCAAAATTTTTCCCAAGAACTTATTCTCAAATACATACTCGTAATCTCCTTTTCTCCCTTAAGGTAAGAGTCCATGTTTCGCACCAATATAATACAACTGGTAGAACAACAGTTTTAGATATATATATTTGCAAATGCCCCAGGTTGTCTTTCGACATTCCTGGTGTTTTCTCTTGGCATGGCTTACTTGTAACCCACTTATGAGGTTGGGGCGCCTGGAAGGCGGGGTACGTTGCCCCGATGATATGATGGGTGATGCTGATGATAGTGGTGTGTCAGGAGAGTCCCTAATCCTAAGCTTAATCTAGATGAATAAGAATGATGATGATTGCGTTGGCCATATGATTTTGGGGACCGTTTGGGACTTCTGACATTTGTCTTACAGGTGAGGAAAAACCCCAATAAAAACCTCACTCAGAAAAACTGTCCCGACCGGGAATCGAACCCGGGCCCGCTGCGTGACAAGGCAGCACGCTACCTCGAGACCACAGCAGTGGACACAGTTTTAGATATTTTGAGTTTAAATTATTATTGTTATTATTATTATTGTTGTTGTTAATTTAACTAAAATAGACTAATGTAATGTTACGAGGTATTGATCGCATCAGGTTAAAACCAGTGGAGACACAATGGTCAAGTAATGCATAGAAACAGTAATGCATTATTAAATGTGAATTAAATGAGAGCAATGTGTTTTGATAAACGTAATGTAGGTGTCGACACAATGTAATGAGGTTGTCTTGGACAAAGCTTTCGCACGCTAAACCCTGACAATAACTAGGAAAAGCCTATGTAATGCCTCGTGTCAACGCATTTTATGCAACATGTGAATTATTGTAGGTTAATATCAGACCCGAACATACAAATCAACGTATTGTCAATTCCAGCTTACAGCACTCTTCCTTCCCGAGATTCTGATCATCCAATTCAGTACACTCAGCTCTTGTATCCTCGTTGCTAATGCTATATTGTACACATTATTGTAAAAAAAACTATTTCTTCTTCTTCAATCAGAGATTAGGCTCTTAAGCCTGTTCTGGCTTCACATATTCTCCAACCAACGTTTCCGCGGTCTTCCCAAACCTCGCCTTCCTTTAGGTTTATAATGAAAAATTCATCTAGGAATACAATAGCAGCTCATTCTTTGTAGGTGTTCAATCCATGATCTCTGTAATGATGAATCATTTCCTCTAATGAAATTACATTTTATTATTTTTATAGCCTCATTTTTAAATTTATACTAGTGGTCGCCGAGCGGTCGAAATTCGACCACAATTCATTAAATGTTTGTCACAAATACGTCATTATGCATTTCTTTTCGATTTATTTAAAAAATACGGACGATAGGAAATGTGTGGTATAGCTTGGCTAAGTCATATTTAAAAATCAATAACGCGTAATTTGACATTTGTATACTATTTAAATTTGCATTTGGCATATTATTATATGTACGGAAATATATATCCCTTCTTTGTCTCTCACTCCGACCCGTGAATGTTCTATGTCGAGGCATAGGCTAATGGAAGTAAGTGCGAGTATCTAAATATATATAAAAAAATGTCATGAATTTACTGAAATCAAGATTAGACAGGCATTAATTTAAGTTTAAATAATAGGCCTAAAATGTACTCACTTTTTTAAACCGCTAATAATAAACCTCTAATAATAAATACGCGAGGGTAAGCCAATTATTCACATTGCTGCTGCACAATTTTCTTTTTGCAACTGTGCACATTCAGTATGAAGGCAAACAAATGAATGAGTAATACACATAAATTCCTCAGAGAAAATTTATTTTATTTTGTTTATTTGTAACACATATTATACATAAATTATATTTTTCTGCACTCCTTCTCTATATGAACTTTAATTATGCCAAATATCACACTCCTCCGTGCACGCAATGTGCTTAAAAAGGGGTAGAAAGTTTTTCCTTCACATATTAATATATAGATAACCTAGTGAAACTGTTAACTGGTCTCAGAAATCTCATTTCTGTAGCCTGTAATTTATTATTGTAATTTTTTGTCATGGTCCAAGTTCCTGATCCATAGGCCTATAGTTGAGCTGGTATTGCTGTCACCATATAGAACTTTTTTTGAGTTTCTTTTCTCTTTTTCTTATCAACGTTCTATTTATTGTATTCGATTTTGTCCGTCCGGTCCACTTCTGTGAAGCGCCTGGGTAGTATAAAATGTCCTCCAGATGCATTACCAGCGCTTTGTGCAGACAGGATTGTCTGTCTTCTGGCCACACATCACAACCATCATTTTTACTACCCCACAGAAGGGTTGACTCTTCCGCGCCAAAATAATTGCACCGTTAAAGACTTTCTCCCCGTTACCCTGTAGATGGGTTTCTATATTTGTCCCCTGGATAAAGCGTGCCTCGTCCACACTTCATGTCCGTTGAGGTCTTTCTCTCGATGTAGTCAGCCGCCCAGTCTGGAACAGACGCCGCATCTTCCTCGTTATGAACTATACTTAGCTTCCCCTCGCCTCTTACCAACCAACAAGCTAGAAAAACTTACTTTCCCGGTTTGGTCGTCTAGCTCATTGGATACTGAGTCCCTCCATCATGTCAAGTCCCTGGGGGGGATAACAAAATTATATTATATTAATCATTATTATAGTCCGTGTAAACAAATAAAGAGAATACCATCACCATGAGGTTCGTGGATAAGCCTTATGAGTAAAGAACGATGGAATGTTCAGTTTTTTCTTTCGCTAAGTGCCAACGGATTATAGCGGGTTCTATGCGAAATGCCAGTCTACATCAATTTGAATAAAAGAACAACAAAAAAATCACAACTCGCACAGAAATTGCGTTATAAACAGATTGCGGAAAGATAGTACCGAGTTGTGAAGATACGAACAAACGAACTTAGTTTGCTTATAAACGTGTTCGATAGTGTCAGTAAGTTAGGTCTATAATATTTTAAAAGTAATTCTGAACCACCGTTTAGGTTTCATATAAAAAGTTAAAATTATAAATCGTAAGCCTACAAGAGATCGCGGTCATTCTCAACTAGCCTAAAACTCAGATAAAAAAACTTCCTGCAAGAACTTTAGGAAACATGTTCCATCGTAACATTCTCAGCCACCATAACCTTCTGTACAGATTAATTACCGAAAATAAGTAATACTTTAACAGCACCTGAAGATGGAATATTTCCGAAATACGACGTTTATAACCTACGATTTTAGTTGAGGACCACTGATATCTCGGGTAGTCTCATATATAAAAATTAATGCGCGGCCGTACCGTTGATCCGATTGTAATGAGGTTTTTGCAAAATGTTCAGGAGATTCCCGGGATGAACATAGGCTATAAAGAGAGTTGTGATACTCAACTCCTACACCTTTAAATTCGCCCTTTGTAGTGAAAAGTCCTTTTTTTGGCGCTTAATTGGCCTACGCTGCCTAAACCATAACAAATACACAAAATTAATGTACACGGAATTGAATATCTGAAAAAACTCTAAAAAAATCCGTGACAGCATATGTTTATCTTTTAGGGATAACTCATAATAACCATTTTTGCCTCTCATTGATGCCAAGAAGATCGGGACAAGTAGATTCCCGGGCAAGCATAACAGCGCACGGCAGGTATTCTTTTACTGTACGGATAACTCAAAATAACGAATTTTTTGTCTTTCAGCTCATTTATGCCAAGTACGTCGGGATACGTAGATTCCCGTGCAACGCCGGGTAAACTGCTCGGGGCATCTAAAAATAATTACGATATGACTTTACTTATAGTGAATGCTTGAATATTAGCCTACATTTTGGAATAAGAAATTCTATTTACTATTTGGATTGTATGAAAGGTGGTTTGGAAATAGAATTAATTAGTTTATTGGTTGTTTAGCTGCAATAACGAAGAGAGCAAATTTATAATTATTTTCCTTTTACTTGTTTAACTAAACATAAAAACTCAATTTTCGTCTTTCAGTTAATTTATGTCAAGAAGATCGCGATAAGTAGATTCTTGGACAACGCCGGGTAATCAGCATGGGGTATCTAAAAATAACAACGATATACATTTATAAGTTATTTTCCATTTACTTATTCAACTGAACGCAAAAACACATAATTTATTTAGGCGTAGCAGCGCACGCCGGTTATATGAGGTCTATAACATTAGTTTGTTAGTAAGTAATAGGCCTATTCATTTACTATGTTGGGAACGCAACTTGCAGGTTCTACTGTAAATCTTTATTTTTATCCATAATACTAATCGATTAATCCGTTTGGAATCTGAAAGTAGTGAATGAAGTAAATTAGAGAAGAAGGAGACAAATTTTCAAGTAAATTGATGTCGGTTACGAACGGACTCGTCACCGCGCAGAGTTGCCAGTAAATCATCAAACTTCATATTCAAAGTGGGGTCAATTTTTCAATGTGGCGGGTGTTTATTGGCCCAGTTGTGCCTCCTGTTGGGTCTTCACAGACATATTTCAAACGAAATCCGGGAATGTGAGCTATGCTGGCGATGAGCGCGCATTTAAAAGAAGCCGCGCATCGAGCCAAAATCTTCAATTATAGCAACACATGTCCTCTGCAGTCAACTTGTGGCTCTTCTTGTCAATAAGTAAACATTATTTCAATAAGTTTATAGAAGAAGAAATAGAAAATTTCAAATTGTCATATTTATATCATACTAGCTAGTACCGGGCGTGCGCTGCTACACCTAAATAAATGGACATTAATGTATTAATTAAATAAAAATAAAACTTAGTTTTATTTGATTTTCATATTTATTAAGATATAACTCAGTGACAGCTTTTTCGGTACACTGTATCTTCGTGAGACATGTTAACAAATTATGAATTGTGTTATTATAGTACATATCAACTGATCTAAGCAACAATACAACAATAATTTATTTAAATTTTTTAATTTAACAAAGCCGATTCATTCAAATCAAGTTGAGAATTTAACAGTTTGTTACTACTTTTCAATTTATTTTTTTCTACAGCCTCCAAAAGGTCCAATTTCTTACCCCTATCACAAACATGTAAAATTTCAAAATTTGGATCGAAACAATGATTAAATTGGAATAGGTGGTTAACATATTTTGAATATTCTATATTTTTGTTATATGCTCTCATGTGTTCCTTTATCCGAGAGATAAAAGGTATACCAGTTTGTCCTATATAGACATTGTCATAGCCTATGTGCCACACTTCAATTTATATTTATACCTATTCCAATTTAATCATTGTTTCGATCCAAATTTTGAAATTTTACATGTTTGTGATAAGGGTAAGAAGTTGGACTTTTGGAGGCTGTAGAAATAAATTAATTGAAAAGTAGTAATAAACTGCTAAATTCTCAACTTGATTTGAATGAACCACCTTTGTTAAATTAAAAAATTTAAATAAATGATTGTCGTATTGTTGCTTAGATCAGTTGATATGTAACACAATTCATAATTTGTTAACATGTCTGAAGAAGGTACAGTGTACCGAAACAGCTGTCACTGAATTTTATCTTAATAAATATGAAAATCAAATAAAACTAATCAAATAAAACTAAGTTTTATTTGTATTTAATTAATAAATATGGATTTTCATCAAGTAAACACCACCTCAATTGAAAATTTAATGTGCTTTTATGTTTACTTGAATAAGTAAGAGAAAAATAATTATAAATTTATATTTTTAGATACCCGGCGTTGCCCGAGAATCTACTTATCCCGATCTTCATGACATAAATAAGCTGAAATACGAAAATTAATGCATTTTATGTTTAGCTAAATAAGTTGAGGGAAAAATTTATATAGTAATTATTTTTTGATACCCTGTGCTATTTACCCGGCGTTGACCGGGAATCTACTCATCCCGATCTTCTTGGTATAAATGAGCTGAAAGATGGAAATTGATGTACTTCTTATGATTAGTCGAATAAGTAAAATGAAAAATAATTATAAATGTATATCGTAATTATTTTAAGATTCCCCGCCGCTGATTACCCGGTGTTGCCCGGGAATCTACTTATCCCCAACTTCTTGGTATAAATGAGCTACAAGACAAAATTCGTTATTGTGAGTTATCCGTAAAAGAATACCCGCCATATGCTGCCATGCTTTGCACAAGAATCTACGTACTTGTCTCGATCTTCTTGGCATCAATGAAAGACAAAAATGGTTATTGTGACTTATCCGTAAGAGATAAACATATGCTGTCGCGGACTTTTTTGTAGAGCTGTTTGAGATATTCAATTATGTATACATTAATTTTGTATATTTTTTTATGGTTTAACCCGTCAGCGTGGAGCGACGTGACGTGTACGCAAGTTGAATTCTTCACCCAATGCGGAACGACGTGACATGTACGCTAGTTACACGCACTGCTTTAAACTGTAATTATGACCTTTGTGTTTACATTAACTATTTACCGTGTATACAAATTTTATGTAGAGACTTCAAAGTTTCTATTAGTGCATATATTAACTGATTTACGGCCCTGAGTAACAATTTAAAATAATTTTATATTGCATTTATTCTTGCGGCCTCTGACATTTTTCTTAAATTTATAACTTGATAAAGGATTTCTTATAAAACTAAATTCGCCTTTTTTTGTAGATTAGCTTGTCTATCAAATTGAATCTATTTTCAAATCTCTTCATTTTTAATAATAATGTCGCAAAATTCAGTATAAATAAAGGCCCAACAAAGTTATTTCCGATTTACGCTACAGTACAGGACCACAACAGTAAATTTCAGATATATATATATATATTTCAAATGACGATATCCTTACATTATGGAAAGTTAGTTAGTCTACAATTCAGTCAGTATCTAAAAGGAAAGTGGTCCACTACAGACCTTAGAAGGTTCTTGGGATATTAGGAGGTTAAGGCTCCCACTTTTCTAAAGTATCGGTACTTGATGTAAGCCGAGTACTTATTTCTGTCTGACGGCCCATAACAAGCATCTGGTACTCATTTCAGTTAGAGGCTGAGTCAACCCCGGGTTCACAGTGCCGCCTGAAGGTTTGATTCAGTTTAAAAATCCTGATCCACCGGGACTCAAACCCTCGATCTTCCGGCTTGTAACATGTTAATCTTTTAAGTCCACACCTCCGGTGAAACTATTATAGTCATATTTCATCAAATGGTTTCAGTTTGGAAACCAGAAGAAAGGCATTGAAATTTAGGGTTGATGAAGGTCTTTTAGTACAACAGGTCTGATGTGTAGAAAGACCATTTTTTGAAGGCACACGACCTAAAATAATGTTTCAAAAGTGTTTTAGAAGATACATTTGGAGAAGGCTGCCCCCCCCCCCTACAAGAAAGAAGGTCAGCGCATAGAAGCAATGTGTTTGTAATAAACATGAACAAAGTAAACACAAGGGGAAAAAAATACACTTATTGTTGCCCGAGTGTCAAACAGCTGGTTTACATTTTGAAGATTTATCACACCAATTTTTGAAGTTCATTTTTTTTAAGACCCTTCTCTTTGTGTAAATATTTCGTTTTGTTGTTAGGTAAAGCCGGTTCTCTGAATTCTTCAAAGAATTCCTAGTGCAATACACTGTGTCACTTATGTGAGAAATTTACAAAAAGGACCTATTTCAACTGTGGCACAACAACCATAAATAAGTCTGCAAAAAATGCAGAGATGTTATGTGAGAACCGTAACAAATTTAATTAAATAAATATTATATTAAGGGTTCACCATAAAGGAATTGCAAAAACATTTAAATTACTGAAGATATATCAATTTAAATGCGTTATTGGAATACTGGCACTGAACGGCTGAGTTTAAATACCGGTGAACTTCCTCCCACATCAGAGTATTCCCGGCCATTTAAATCCATCCACTCTGAAGGGTTAAGCAGCGTAAGCCATTTAAGCGTCCAAAGAACTACTTTTTTTCACGTTTTTCACTACAAATGACGATTTTGAAGGGTGTAGGAGTTGAGTATCACAAATCTCTTATAGCCTATGCTCATCCTGAGAATTTCCTGAATTTTGCAATAAGCTCCGTCACAATCCGATCAACCGTGTGGCCGCGCATAAAGTACAAACAAACCAACATTCTTTTTTATATATTAGATGTACAATTCTTCTGTACGTGTGTTTGTCACTCTACTTCTCCTGAACGACTGGATCGAAATTTTTTGCGTCTGATTGGGTCCCTCATTGGTTTAGATTCACAATTGGACCCTCTAAAACCATTAGGTGTAAGAGTTCACCTGAAGTGAAAATTTAAAAATCGCTCTAACGGTCACATTTTTAGATATTTCGCAGCGAAACTCAGCTTATATTATTAAAATAATCCTAGGTAGGTATTATTAAAAAATGAGCGAAATCTGACAATTAGAAGTGGAGGTTTATTTGAAACCCGAAATTAAAAACTGCCTAAACGACTGGACTGATTTTGATGAAAATTTGTGTGTGTGTTTAAATGAGTCCCTGGATGATTTAGATTCACAATTGGACTGGTAGGTGGCGCTTCAATCGGGTCACAGGACTTTTTTTGTCAGATGTGTAGTCAACTGCTTTACCGACATATTCCGCGTGACAATGTGACGTCATCATGCACGCTTCTTGAGCCAAAAAATATGACAGTGAGGAGTTTTCTTGCGAATTTATCAATTAGTGAATTTTATGGTAAAAATTAACTTATATTTTTATCGTCCGGCCATGACATGAGAATTGAACTTTCGGCCAGGATAACGTCTGCCGGGTCCTCTAGTAGGATATATTCTGATATAGGCCTATTCTAGGTTTAATTTTTATTATTAATTAATCAATTCAAGATCAATGTGATTTGGTTTTATTACGTTTTTCGTAACTACGCTTCATCTTTATATTTGCAACAAATGTCGCACATTTTAAAATACCTTTCACACATTCTAATCTTATTTTACTTTCACGGATTATTATTATTTTTTTAATATTTACATCACTATTTTAAACATATTCTAAATATATTTTCCATTATATTTTATTGCATATTAAACTGTAGTACCGGTTTGATGTAGCAGCCATATTGGTTTCCTCGCCATTTTACTTCTTTGTTCGAATGCAGCAAACATATACTTCAGAATTTCTTAACTTACTATTTACACTATCTATTTTCTGGGCGTTGCATTACATGCCATTCTATTACATACTTTTACAGGTTAGAGTAGGCCTACTTGAAGTGTGTCAGGCGAGGTTTCAGATTGTTTTAGGACACCTAATAGACTCCAATAAATTTTACTTTCCTACCAATCCAAAGTAAGAAGAAATGTTTGGTCGCCCTATAATTAAATGGAGGGAAACAGTTTCTTGGCGTGGAAACAGGCAAATGGCCTAACTCCATGACGTAGAAGAAGAAGATAAATATACAACAAAGGGGCAAAGGATCTACTCCTTTCTGAAGAAAGCAAAAAAAAAAAAAAAAATGTACGACCTGAAAAGGGGCACGCCGTAGCGTTTTGTGGTTAAGGCAGTGCGCTACAAACTGGAAGGTCAAGGGTTCGAGTCCCGGTGACATCAAGATTTTTAAACTGACCCAAACCTTCTGGTGGTACCATTGCCCTGCGGTCGACTCAGCCTCCAATGGAACTGAGTACCTGACACTTGTTCTTAGGGTAATGGCGGCCGTCACGCAGAGGCCCCCCTTGGGGACAAAAACCCCTGGATGACATTAAGTGCCGATTGTCTCGAAAAAGTTGAATCCTTATATCTTACTTACCCTACGCCCAAGGGTCTCTCTATGACCGGTAGTGGGCATCACTTTACCTTTACCTTACGACCTGAAAAAGTCTACTTATCTCTATTGGGATTGAACCAGCGATCATCAGAATGCCATATTAGGCTCTGTATTCTATATTATCATATTAACGTTATAGGGGGAAAGAGAAGGCGTCAAGGTTCTAATTCTGGAGCTAAATGAATCAAACACTGAATAGGGAATAACCAATAGTTTTTAATTTGAACCAGGATTGTCAAGCGATGGATGTGGTGATTTCAAGTTATAGTGGCAGACAGTATAGAATCAAATAGCGCAATGAAGACGACTCTTAGTCCATCGTCAAATTAGAGCAGGAGAGAGCGTGACAAGAGATAAAACATGTGCCAGCGCCTCATTTCTTCACTATGTGAGACTTAGCCAAATTCATATGTTTAACTGACAACTGCAACACTTGCTAAGAGCTTAATAGCCTCAACACAGCATCAATACACTAACTACAATACATCTGTCTATTGTAAGGGGCACACCTTAATAAGACCAAAAATTAGGCCTATAATCCGAGAGATTAAAATTATAAAATGTTTTTGTGCGATAGTGCGTTTTTCGTACTTACAGCAATGATTGAAAGTTCAACTTCCTACATTTCGGGGTTGCCAACATAAATAACTATACTGTAATATTACATATTACAAACCACGTGTGGGAAGTAAAACCACTGCTCTCTATGTATTCTACGTACAATTTATATACAAAAATATTCAAACGCTAGTGTTAATATACAGGCTTCCCAACTCCTTTCAAAAAACGTTAAACTGAAAATATATAAAACTATTATTCTACCTGTTATATTATATGGAGTCCACCGCTGCGGTTTCGAGGAAGCGTGCTGCCTTGTCACGCAGCGGGCCCGGGTTCGATCCCCGGTCGGGACAGTTTTTCTGGGTGAGGTTTTTATCGGGGTTTTTCCTCACCTGTAAGACAATTGTCAGGAAAACTTTAAGGCCCAAACGGTCCCCGAAATCATATGGCCATCATCATCATAATCATCATCATCATCATCCTTATCGTCATCATCATCCTTCACCTGCGTGGAAAGCAATGGGAAGCACCCACACCTATAATTTCCTAGTAAAGCTGCAAAGCATAGCATGAAAATGCTATGATTGCAGTGAAAGACTTGCCCTCGAGCAGAATTACTATGGATGGATGGATATTATATGGATGCGAAACATGGAATCTTACTTTAAGGGAGGAAAGGAGATTACGAGTATTTGAGAATAAAGTTCTTAGGAAAATTTTTGGACCAAAGAGGGATGAACAGACAGGTGAATGGGGAAGACTGCATAACAGTGAATTACATGATCTTTATAGGACGCCAGATATAATGAGAACAGTTAAGTCTCGTAGACTACGATGGGCAGGACATATGACACGAATTGGGAATGAAAGACATGCATGGAAGCTTCTTCTAGGAAAACCAGAGGGAAAACGCCCAGTTGGTAGACTAAGAATGAGGTGGGAGAATAACTTTAACTATTATTTGAGGGAAGTAGATTATACAGGGAATGATTGGAAAACATTAGCTCAGGATAGGGATGTATGGAGAGCATACGTCCGCGCGGCCATGAACCTATGGATTCGATAGTGCCCGTGAGTTAGTTAGTTAATGATTGGAAAACATTATCTCAGGACAGGGATGTATGGAAATCTTAGGTCCGCGTGGCCATGAACCTACGGGTTCGATAATGCGAGTGAAGTAGTTAAATCGTTTCCAAATTCCGAGCTCATCCGTAAATCTCTTATTTCATCCGTCGGTTTGAATCCATGTAAATTATTTCGATTAAAATGTGAAGTTGTATTGGGAAAGTTAGTTGAAAGATGACGAGTTGAAGATGTTGGAAGGGTAAAGGTTATTTGGTGTAATGACGGAAGATGGTAAGGAGTTAATCAAATGAGGGGTTTGAACATCCCCTGTGCACAGCAGCTGGTGTCATCTCGCGCGTCGGATCATTGGCTGCAAGACTGGGGGAGGCTTGCGATGGGGTGATGCAGCTCCAATCCCAAATTATATTGCGTCTCTTAGCTTCCATATGTACGTCCGCGTCTCATGTTGCTAAACACAGAGTCAAAACCGCACAACTCCATCTTCACACTCCATACTTCAAATTAACTTTAACCGCAACAAGCATTCGTTTCATGTCTTTATAATTAAAATACAATGCACTGTCGTCCTAATTCCAAAACATCGCTCTAAATATTTTACTTTCAAAACAAATCAAATTAAATTCCTCAATATTTAGAAATTAGTAACTTCAACTATAGCTAATTTAATAGTAATAAATTCGTTATCTCAGTCAAAATTTCGTTTATTTAAAAATTCGGCGACGTTTCGATCTCCTTATATAAGTTAATTCTCAAGACATTAATTATTATTATTATTATTATTATTATTATTTACTGCCCTTGGGCAGAATTACTATAGATAGATAGATAGATTATTATTATTATTATTATTATTATTATTATTATTATTGTTATTCGCTGTGGTCTCGGGGTAGCGTGCTGCCTTGTCACGCAGCGGACCCGGGTTCGATCCCCGGTCGGAATAGTTTTTCTGGGTGAGGTTTTTATCGGGGTTTTTCCTCACCTGTAAGAACAAATGTCAGGAAAACTTTAAGACCCAAACGGTCCCCGAAATCATATGGCCATCGCAATCATCATCACTCATATTCATCGTAGGTTAAGCTTAGGATTAGGGACTCTACTGGCGCACCATTCTCATCATCATCATCATCATCATCATCACCCATCATATCATCGGTGCCTTCCAGGCGCCCCAACCTCAGAAATGGGTTACAAGTACGCCATGCCAGGAGAGAAACCAGGAATGTCGAAATACAAACCTGGGGCATTTGGAAAAAATTATATTATTATTATTATTATTATTATTATTATTATTATTATTTATTATTATTATTATTATTATTATTATTATTATTATTATTGCAATAAAAATGAATCTACGGGTTTGATAGAGCCAGTTAGTTAGTTAGTTTTATACCTGAGACCAGTTGTCATCCATCCATCCAATGGCTAATTGCCTCAAATTCAAGCGTTGGCTTCCCTTAACTTCTGCCTCCAATCATTTCTATATTGAGCGGCAAGCCTCCAGTTGCGACCCTTAAGTACTGTGGCATGTTGGGTTTCTGAACGTATTTGTTTTTACGGGGTGGGCATGTCAACCCCACGCCAAACCTCCACCAATCAAAGGGCTCGATGATTTTGTGTTGGGTTTTTCTCCCTTAGCTGGTATTCCCAATTTTTAAGAGTCAGGAACTCGCTTTTACGCCCCTGCACTTCTTTGTATTAACCAGGAATCACGACGAGAACGTAGTGCATTGGGATGGGCAGGGATAAATGACATTTCTCGGGTTTCATTAGTGTACACCCACAGTTGTCTTCAACCATGTATAGTGCCTCTACGGTGTATTATAAGAGTGAAGATAGGACAAAAATGTCCCTATTTTTGATCCAAAGTTATGTTTTGTTATTCTTATCAAAATAATATGTTTACTAGTTTTATAATGCTAATATTAAAAGCCTTGAACAAATTGAGTGAATAAAATGTTATATATAAATTCAGTAAAAATTTATATGAATAATTTTATGGCTATAAAGATGAACAATAAATACGGTTATACTGTAATGTATAATGTAAGAAAGACAACATCCACAAGTTTCATTCAAAAGTGAAATATAACTCTATATATAAAATATTAAATTCTTAATAAGCAGTTAATTTAGTTTGTATAGTTTTTTACTGTAGTTCTCATTTTGTCTTTGTAAATCGTTATTTCTATAGAATGTTTGAATTTTATTCTTTAATGTACTTCTTTCCATTTTTAAATGTTTAATTTCTTATTTAGCTTCTAATTAATTACGTATGTCATACTGTCCCATACTGGCTGAAATTCCATGAGAAAATTTCTTCCCCATGGGAGATTCGAACCAGTCCAAGTCCTGTAGCTCTGCGCCAAGGCATCGTATTTCATAGTCGGCTACAGCGGGGGACAGAGGATAACGTAAGATTGGAATTTCATTACCATAAACAATTTCATCATTAATCATAACTCCGTAATTAATTTGAATTAGAACTAATTGCATTTGTACAAAACATAGACGATCATTCTGTGTGAAAACAATCTACATGCAAAGCTTATTGGTACAGGGTCTACTGTATACCACACAAAGATCCTAGATGCGATATTACCAACGATTGAACGCATCTCAAAATGAAATTTAAAATAAAATCACACGATCTGCGGTTGGTAAACAAAGGAAACAACATTCATTGATATTATGAATACTTACCACAAGCATTATACAGAAATGTCTTATTTTTCCATCAGATATTTCCATTTTCCATATGGGTTATACGACATAGCCTCATTCAGACATTTCTATCTTCCCAGCATGTTTCATGATTGCTGACTCTTGCCTGTAAAATATTCCTTACCTGGTATATTAACCCCAATCTTGATCTTCCCAAAGATAGCTTCCTATTTTTTATTTTCAATCCCAATGCCCTTCTTCTAGCCTCTCTAATGAAATTCGCTTAATGTCCAATTTTTTTTTTTCAGTTCCCGGAATGGTCTAATACCAAACTGTTTGCTGATTCCTGTATTACTTATTCTATCTCATAGGCCTATAGCTTTACCTTCTACGCTTCGTACAATCATCTGATGCACTCTGCACACGTATTTTAACAAAATTAGTAAGCATAGTCATATAAATATGTAGGTTGCGTACTACTGATAATGAAATAGGCCTATTTAATCGGTAGAGTTCAATAGAAAGAAATTATTAAAATTGTAGGAATTGTAATATTACAATTGAAGGGTACAGGGGAAAAAAATCAGATAAGGCACTCTTTTAATGGAGTTTGATGCATTATTAGGTTCTCCATGGGGAGTGCTATCATTTAGAAGTGTGAAACGGTAAAATATATAGTTAATTTGTGGGTTTATTTACCTCCAAAGTTAAACATGCAGGTAATGAAGTATGGATGTTGTGCAATTAAAAGTACATTTTCTAGGTTTCAAGAAAAAAAGTGACTTTCATATACAGGTCGTCACTTTTTTTTCTTGAAAAAAAGTGCCTTATCTGATTTTTCCCCGTGTACCCTTCAATTGTAATATTACAATTCTTACAATTTTAATAATTTCTTTCTATTGAACTCTACCGATTAAATAGGCCTATTTCATTATCAGTAGTTAGTAACCTGTAACATTTACGAACGAATTAACCTATAGCCTAAGCCTAATATTGACATAAAACAATAAATAGTGGCTATAGGTTAAGAAAACCAGCGATAATGGCTGCGGTATTAGATATTCTGACGACGTGTCACCCCATGGATTTTTCCACCCAGTTTTAGTTGAATTGTCATTAGCTACGTAAATTACCGGTAACTGATATTTTATTTTTATTTAACTCTTATTTATAGGATATTTAACATGAAATCGCATCTAAAATCCTCATATGTTAATAGCTCTTCATGTTAGGAGCTTATTTAAAAATGTTTCGTCCATCTTCATAAATTTGTTGGAAGTAATTGGTCGCCATTTTGCTGCAAACAAGAGTAGTTTGATTACAACAGCCACTTTTAACACAACTTTGTAGCGATTTAAAGGATATTCTGAAACCAAATGGTGTCATTTGTGCATAGAGTATTCTAATAAGTTTGCGGACACAAACATTTTGGTACAAGATGGACAAATGACATTTTGAATATGAGGTCCTCGTGTGTGTTTCTACATTTTCGTGTATTTTGTTATAAAATTAAGGTATTTAGTGATACTATGAACTGATGGTTATAATAAAATGGGTTCTGATAATGCAATTCAAACTTACGAGGAAACTGTCAACCAATGCATGCCGAAACCTACCTTGAAATTTCTCACAGAGAAGCGTTGTCATGTACTAAGGCGGTGTTCAAAAATGTATCTGCTGTTTTTAACTGCAAGGCACACAAATAGAAGCGTTGTCATGTACTAAGGCGGTGTTCAAAAATGTATCTGCCGTTTTTAACTGCAAGGCACACAAATAGAAGCGTTGTCATGTACTAAGGCGGTGTTCAAAAATGTATCTGCCGTTTTTAACTGCAAGGCACACAAATAGAAGCGTTGTGATGTACTAAGACGGTGTTCAAAAATGTATCTGCCATTTTTAACTGCAAGGCACACAAATTGAAGCGTTGTGATGTACTAAGGCGGTGTTCAAAAATTTATCTGCCGTTTTTAACTACAAGGCACACAAATAGAAGCGTTGTGATGTACTAAGGCGGTGTTCAAAAATGTATCTGCCGTTTTTAACTGCAAGGCACACAAATTGAAGCGTTGTGATGTACTAAGGCGGGTGTTCAAAAATTTATCTGCCGTTTTTTTAACTGCAAGGCACACAAATAGAAGCGTTGTGATGTACTAAGGCGGTGTTCAAAAATGTATCTGCCGTTTTTAACTGCAAGGCACACAAATAGAAGCGTTGTGATGTACTAAGAGCGGTGTTCAAAAATGTATCTGCCGTTTTTAACTGCAAGGCACACAAATTGAAGCGTTGTGATGTACTAAGGCGGTGTTCAAAAATTTATATGCCGTTTTTAACTGCAAGGCACACAAATAGAAGCGTTGTGATGTACTAAGACGGTGTTCAAAAATGTATCTGCCGTTTTTAACTGCAAGGCACACAAATTGAAGCGTTGTGATGAACTAAGGCGGTGTTCAAAAATTTATCTGCCGTTTTTAACTGCAAGGCACACAAATAGAAGCGTTGTGATGTACTAAGACGGTGTTCAAAAATGTATCTGCCGTTTTTAACTGCAAGGCACACAAATAGAAGCGTTGTGATGTACTAAGACGGTGTTAAAAAATTTATCTGCCGTTTTTAACTGCAAGGCACACAAATTGAAGCGTTGTGATGTACTAAGGCGGTGTTCAAAAATTTATCTGCCGTTTTTAACTGCAAGGCACACAAATAGAAGCGTTGTCATGTACTAAGGCGGTGTTCAAAAATTTATCTGCCGTTTTTAACTGCAAGGCACACAAATAGAAGCGTTGTGATGTACTAAGGCGGTGTTCAAAATTTTATCTGCCGTTTTTAACTGCAAGGCACACAAATAAAAGCGTTGTGATGTACTAAGGCGGTGTTCAAAAATTTATCTCCCGTTTTTAACTGCAAAGCACACAAATAGAAGCGTTGTGATGTACTAAGGCGGTGTTCAAAAATTTATCTGCCGTTTTTAACTGCAAGGCACACAAATAGAAGCGTTGTGTTGTAATAAGGCGGTGTTCAAAAATTTATCTGCCGTTTTTAACTGCAAGGCACACAAATAGAAGCGTTGTGATGTACTAAGGCGGTGTTCAAAAATTTATCTGCCGTTTTTAACTGCAAGGCACACAAATTGAAGCCAGAATCCAGTAATGGCAACCCATTGTGCGAAGTAGGTTGAATCCCTACGCAAGTAAAGGGACGAAGAGTGCGGGCAGGTTGTTAGGGTTGGAGTGTGGCGGAACGCGGCATTTGGGCAGGGTATCCATTTAACCAATTCAGGAGTTGTATTACTTCCCTGCAGTTTAAATGAGAGCTTTGGCGCTGGATTTTAGTGTCTTGCTGCTAAAAAAGTCACATATTTTTTTTGGACACGGCCTTGGTACATCACAACGCTTCTCTGGGAGAAATTTCAAGGTAGGTTTGGGCGTGCAGTGGTTGGTAGGTTTGGGAGTGCAGTGGTTGACAATTCCCTTGTTAGAATTTGTATTGGCGATTGAAGGAAATCAGAAAAAAAAAAATTGGTTGGGTTGGTCGGCACGGGAGATTTGAACCCATTACTCCAGTCTCATGTTGTTTCAATTGTCTCATATTTAAAAGAAAAATGTTGTAAGTAAATGAGGTTAACAAACGATGTAAGAGAGATGCTTAAAATTCTTAGCGATATAAACACAATGCTAACAGTAAGAAATGCAAATGGGCACGACACGCCGGTTTATACTGGCATAAACCCCTGTATAGTAATCGCATTAATTCCCGGGCTTCTCTCTCCCTATCTCTTCATAAAAAAGATATCAAAAACTTTCCAACTCTGATAATATTTTATTACGATTCTCTTTAAAAAAATGCCTCTTTTTTTTTCATGGCGCGAATGCTCCTGTTTAGCACACAAGGTACTGATTTACAAAGTGAAGAAAAAAAAACACGTCACGAGATTGTAAATTGAAAATCATGCAATTCTTTGATGTATCAAATATTATCTTCTTCTTCTTCTTCAATCAGGAATTGGACTCTTAAGTCTGTTGTGGCTTCACATATTCTCCAACCAACGTTTCTATGGTCTTCCCAAATCTCTCCTTCCTTCAGGTTTACAATCAAGAATTCTTCTAGGATTACTATTGTAGCTCGTTCTTTCTAGGTGTTCAATCCATTGATCTCTATAATGAAGAATTCTTCTAGGAATACGACTCTAGCTCATTCTTTCTAGGTGTACAATCCATTGATCTCTATAATGATCAATCCTTTCCTCTACTGATATAACATTTAATTATTTTCTTGTATCCTCATTTTTAAATTTATCTAACTTAGTACAACGATTAACTGATCTCAAAAACCCCATTTCTGTAGCCTGCAATTTGTTAATATAATTTCGTCGTGTCTTGGTCCAAGTTTTTGATCCACGTAGTAGAAGTGATAGTCTATTTCTATCACTGTTTAGAACTTCATTTAAGTTTCCTTTCTCGTTTTTCCTTTCAACGTTCTATTTATTTTACTGCATATCTGTTCGAAAAGCTGGAGTTTTGGAATATTATCTGTGGTTGTTAATTTTAAGTTCGAGACGTGAAGACTCATGCAATGAAGCAACGTTGTAATCATTCAAATAATTTTTATTTTTTTATCATTGAAGATTCTAGCGCGGTTGGCTTGAAATAGTAATTTATAAATTATGAAAAAAGGTAGTTCAATATGTATTCCATTCCATAGTAATTCTGCCGAGGGAAGGTCTTTCACTGCAATCATAGCACTGTAATGCTACGATTTGCAGCTTTACTAGGGAATTATAGGTGTGATAGCTTCCCGTTGCTTTCTACACCGGTGAATGATAATGATGATAATGATAAGGATGATGATGATGGCCCGATGATTTTCGGGGACCGTTGAACCCTAAGCTTCCTGTCTTACAGGTGAGGAAAAACCCCGAAAACAAACCTCACTCAGGAGCCTGTCCCTACCGGGAATCGAACCGCTGCGTGACAAGGCAGCACGCTACCTCGAGACCACAGCGGTGGACCTCTAAGATATAATGAGATATATACGTATATAAAAGAATCGAAGTAGTTTCCTACCCGTTACAACAAGCATACCATTAGCGCTAGAATAGGATTTTTATTGTCTACTAGCTAATACCCGGCATGCTTTGCTACAGTTAAATTAATGATAATGTGTTTTTGCAATTAGTTGAATAAGTAAAATGAAAAATAAATAGAAATTTATATCATTATTATTTTTAGATACCCCGTGCTGATTAACCGGCGTTTCCCCGGAATCTACGCATCCCGATGCACTTGGCATAAATGAGTCGAAAGGCAAAATTCGTTATTTTCAGTTATCCATAAAAGAATATCCGCCGTGCGCTGTTATGCTTGCTCGGGAATCTACTTATCCCGATCTCCTTGGCATCAATGAAAGACAAAAATGGGTATTATGTGTTATCTGTAAAAGATAAACATATGCTGTCATGAACTTTTTTGTAAAGTTTCGTGAGATATTCAATTCTGTGTACATTAATTTTGTGTATTTGTTATAGTTTAGGCTGTGTAAGATATTTAAGGGTAAAAAGGGACTTTTTCACGTTTTTCACTATAAACGGCGCTTTTAAGGGTGTAGGAGTTGAGTAACTCAACTCTCTTATAGCCTATGTTCATTCCGGAAATCTCCTGAACATTTTGCAAAAAAAACCCATGACAATCGGATCAACGGTATGACCGCGCATAAAGTATGAACAAACAAACATTGATGTTTATATATTAGATAGACTAAATTTCTTCGTTTAAAATGCAGTTATTCATTTTATTCAACCTTCTCGCCAGTAATTGAAGATATAGTCAGTGATATAGGATACTTCTTAGGGAGAATTAATTTGGATTGTTTTGATACAAGAATGCGGAGATCTCCAAATACCTTACCGCACATAATTTCCTATTAACGAGCTAGACATTGAGTGCGATTGTCAAAGATACATATTAGGAAATACAATGGAATGATATTTATTCTTTTTGGGGATTTTTAATCTTGAAGTTATTACGAGAAATTCCTAAAGATATCCATTGATACCAATAGTCTAAGGATTTTTAAGTAGGCCTACTTTAGCTTTGGTCCCGAAGGTCGGGGTTTAATCCCGGCCGAGGTCGATAGATTTTTAGGATGAAAAAAACCAAGGACAAGTCCTCGGAGACGGAGATTAAGCCATAAGTCCCGAGGCTGAAAGCTTATTGGTTCCTGAAAGAATCTCAAGCCTAAATTAGAGCCTCTTTCCCATACAAGTAATGCCTTAGTTGTCTAGGTGCTTCTTTCAGGCGATTGGTTAACCATTTGCCACTCGCTGACATCTGTAGGGGAATAATCGTAAGTAACTTACCTTCACTCACTCACTCACTCACTCACTAACACCATCGCACCCGTAGGTTAATGGCCAAGTGGACTTAAGCTCTCCACACATCCCTATCCTGATCTAATGTTTTCCAATCATTTTATTTATATGCAGATTTCAATGTTTACACATCTTTCTGTGCCTAAAGTTTTATTTTCCTTCTCCACTCTTCTCTATCCATCCATTCCATTTCCTCCAGTCCTCTTGTTTTCATTTTTCCAATCATCGCCTGTATAATTTATTTCCTACAGATCATTGTTAATATTACTCACCTCATTCTTGGTCTACGAACTGCGCGTTTTCTCTTTGGTTTTTTTACAAGAAGCTTCCATGCCCATCTTTCATTTCCCATTCTTGCCATATGTCCTGCCCATCGCAGTCTACGAGCCATCATCACTACTATTCAACTGAGGAATAACATCTTATCGTCGGGCCAACGGATCTGTGCCTCTCAAGCGCTGCAGTCGTTCTTAGAAAAGTTAACGCCTGTACCTGCATATACGTACTCAACCATTCCACTCACTTCCATCCCACCAGCAACCACGATAATTTTCATAGCAGGGATGTTGCCAAATTTCCCCCAAACAGTGCCACGGATCTTCAATGTTGAATCATGTAAAGCTAATTATTACTTCTTCATATTTAAGTAGATCTAATGACGCTAATTGACTTTTATTATTTGAATAATAGTGTTTCTTCCACCAGTCCGTGTTACAGTGTTCATGTTGAGTTGACTTCTAGTGCGTATAATCTGTAACCCAAGAAAGCACAAGGTGTGAGTAGTGGGAAGGGCGAAACAAAAGAGAGAGATTAGAATGAAGTGAGTGAAATTATTTACCGAGGCAGAAAAGGAATTAGTATTTAGTTCGGATATCTTACGGGGGCCCAGATCCGATGGTCATACTATACCTTCAATGCATCTAAAACCCAGATGGGACTTCAAAAAAGTCATTTGGAAATTGTACATAGAAGAACTGGAAACTAAATTTGAAAATTCTTTGAACGAATCGCTTCAATCTGATCAAATTAACTAGTCTATAGGTCTATGTGAAATTATATTAAAAGCAAAAAAAAAAAAAAAAAAAAACATACATACCACGAGGAATAGGCCTAATTAAAAATTACAAACTCTTCTGAAATTCAAAACTAAAAATTATGAAAATGAACCGAGATCTCACTAGAAGAAAAGCAGAAAAAAGAAGCAAAAGGTCCAAAAGATGTACAGAATTGGAAACAAACTATGCGCACAATTTAAAAAAGAAATTAATAGTATTAAAAGAGAACATTTTAATAACTTTCTCCAAAAAATGGAATATAGAAAAGATAAAAAAAAGAAATATAAAAGAAAAAGCATAGGCCTAGGATTTATACATAATATAGGCCTACAACATAAAAAAGAACGATAACACAATTTATCTACAAGAACAAACAAATTACAAATGAAAAAGAAATAGCCAACAAATTCAATAAACACTATGTTAATACCTATACTTTGTCCTCAGGGAACAAACATAGGCCTAAACAAAAAACAATAAAAAATACAATAAGCCTAATCAACAAACAGCCAAAAAGTATATAATTTTCAATAAGAATTTAAACATTTAGAGTTAAACATCCATAGTAATTCTGCCCGAAGGCAGGTCCTTCACTGCAATCATAGCATTTTCATGATATGCTTGCAGCTTTACTAGGGAATTGTGTAGGTGTGGTAGCTTCCCGTTGCTTTCCACACCGGTGAAGGATGATGATGATAATGATAATGATAAGGGTGATGGCCATATGATTTCGGGGACCGTTTGGGCCTTAAAGTTTTCCTGATATTTGTCTTACAGGTGAGGAAAAACCCCGATAAAAACCTCACCCAGAAAAACTGCCCCGACCGGAGATCGAACCCGGGCCCGCTGCGTGACAAGGCAGCACGCTACCTCGAGACCACAGCGGTGGACTAGAGTTAAACATAGCCATTGATAATTTAAAATCAAACAAATCTCCAGGAGCAGAATTTCTCAAACACTGTCAATAAAGCCAAAATTCAATACTTTGACTATATAGGCCTATTCTTTCTGAGGCACGCCGTAGCGTAGTGCGCTACAAGCCGGAAGGTCGAGGGTTCGAGTCCCAGTGGGGTCAAGATTTTTAAACTGACCCAAACCTCTGACGGCACTATGACCCTGGGTTCGACTCAGCCTCTAACGGAAATGAGTACCAGACGCTTGTTCTGGGGGTAAAGGCGGCCGTCATGCAGGGTTGACAACCCGGCTGACATCAAATGCCGATTGTCTAGAAAATGTGGGAGCCTTAACCTCCTACTACCCCAAGGACCTCCTGAGGCCTGTAGTGGGATCACTTTACTTTATATAATCTTTCCTGGAACACAAAATTTCCTGATGATTGGGGGGGGGACAAGCTACTATTAATTTATTTCGAAAAAATATATACATAGCAAATATATTCTCAAATTATCTCCCAATAGCATTAACTAGTGTAATCCGAATGTTAATTGCTGAAACAAGGTGTTCCAAATATCACGTGACTTAACGATGCTGGGTGAAGTACCATAATATGTCGGTATATATCATGATAGAAACATGGAAAATAAATAATTAGTTGTAATCTGTGGCCCATTATAACATATATATATAACAAGCCAAATGAAACAAATGATGGTAATAATTGATCTTGAAGATTTTCGGGCTGTAGGCCGTGGTCGTGAGTCTTGTAGTTCCCCGACGTTTCGCCAGAGACTGCGTCTGGCATCCTCAAGGACTGTCTCCTACAGCCCAAAAATCTTCTTCAAGATAATCATAGCAACTTCGGCCGTGAAAGTCTACGTCAATACAATGGTAATAATTTATTTTAATATTAATATATTAATAATGGCTATTTTAGAGTAAATGATATAGGTCCTATTAACAATAAATATAATAGTGTAATGTTACGAATTGTTGGCTTTCTTAGGGCTTAAAGGACCTTCTGGACATGGATTTTTGGTGACATGAGGTTCTAGCCGAGTGTGGATGTTTTAATTATAAAGGTATACGTGTGTTCGAACATAAATAAATGGATTCTTAATTTAACTATTTTATTTCTAGAGTATAATGAATACAATAACCCTAAGTATTCTAAGCCTAAATACCTAATCTAAGCTTATATTAACAAAACCTACATTCTAACTTTCTTGAGTTTCGAGAGAGGGAGATGTGGGTTTACGAATCTACCCTAATTTACATTCTAATAATTATCTAATAACTCTTACTCTTTGAAATATAGTTATAAACTATTTAAAATACTTGACTCCATTTCTAATCGTCCTAGGCAAATTTTGTTAAGAAAAATGGTATGCAGACATACCCATCAGCTCACTGCTTCAACAGACACGCGTCCCATATTTTGCAAGGTTTATATACTAAGCTTCTGCGCCTACAGCTATAACTAACTGTACTAACATTCCTATAGTCTAAATGCAGAGATTTACAGTTAGCCTAGCAATACTTTGTTCTTGCCATTTAATCAAAATTCTATCCTGAAATATAATAAGTCTAAATGCTTTATATTTCACCAACTGTTTTTATATGGAATAATTACAATAATCTATGAAATAATTAAAATAACTATGTAAAATAATCCATGTATTCGTAACATGTAGTTTTTTGTCCAATGCCACCGGTTATCTCTTATAACATTTCTGGCTTTCTCTCCTGGCTTTGGCAGAATCGTAATAATTTTTTTTAGGTTGGGGCACCTTGAAGGCGGAGTTACGTTACCCCGGTGATATGTGGATGTTAAATGATAATGAAACGCCAGGAGAGTCCTTAACCTAAATTCCAGACCATGGGCAACCATAGGAATAATTTCCTTTCAGAAAAAATTCCCATGGTATGACTAGGATTCGAACCAGGGACCTCATGAACTGTGGTCGGAAACGCTGACCACTAGCCCATGATGCTGGTTGGTAAAAATAAAAGTGTCAGAAACTATTCCAAAGTTTGGTGAACCCTAAGACTAGAGGGTGAATGTGTAGCAGCTCTTGGAAGGGGCTGTACGGCTGATAAATGGTAACTATGGTAACACATAGAGTCTCTCCTCACCCCCCACCCCCTTGCCGGCTCGTTACTCCCGGAGCACTGGGGTTATTTCAACCACCGCCACTTCAATATTTCAACCGCGAGAATATTAACTCGTTTCATTATCTCAACATACTTGCTTCATTATCTCAACCAGTAAGTTCTTCATTATCCGAAATAATATATACTTCATTAGCTCAATAACTGGTTTGTGTTATTCCTGTGCGCTGCATTATTTTCATACTTAAAGTATAGGCCTATACATTCCCGTTATTGCAATTTATGTAAAATATTGGTCACAGGAAATTGGTCCAAATTACTAGGATTGTAAACCTGTCCATGATTATATGTAACTGTAAATGTAAGAAGACTGGTAAATTCTAACATTTACCGGCCTTCGTTCATTTGCAGTAACATATGTATTTATATCCCAATATTTAAAGTTTTAGTGCAGTAAAACTATCTTTACAGTGAATAAAATGCAATGTTTACACGTTCTTGCCTTGACTATACATTTCTCACTACTGAGACCAGTGTTCCCCTCTATGTCTCCTTTTTCAGTCAATCAGAATCAAAATACGTAGGTCTACCGCTTGCACTGGAGCTGATGTTACTAACAAACGGTGCAACTTAACAACAATGCTGATGTAATTGACGTCTTTCAAGATTGAAACTAAATTATGTGATCACGGGGAAAACCTGCTCAAGCTGACTGGTAGGGGGACATTACGTTATTGAATTCTAGCGAATGCGCAACGCGATTGCATTTTGTTCGATGCCACACTATATATATATATATATATATATATATATATATATATATATATATGCATTTTGAACATTTACAAAGGGATGTTGGTAAATCTCAGTTCAAAATGTATACTCCTACAAAATGATAGCCTATTTTGGAGGTTTTCCACACCATAGACCTAACGATAAACGTTGCGTTAGACCGGTAAATTCTAAGATTATTCGAACGGTCTTAGTAAATTTACAGTTATATATAACGACTAGACATAGAATTAAAAACTATTGTACTTGTTTTTAAGTAAATTTGTATCTTAGTATTCAATGAGTTGTTCCGAACAATATTCAGTAATCTTGAATGGTGTTCCAACTATTTTCTGAAGATCAGATCAGAGCGTCAAGTGATCTTTCTTCATTATCACATTTGTGTTCTTGCATATAATGCCTAGTAGCTTAAGATGTGCTGCCAAGCAATCATGACTAGTTTCAAGACGAAATGATGTAACTGCAATTGATCGAGGGCTGTTTGTTATAGTATTTGGTTCTAATAATGTCTTCCATATCTTGGTTTCACATTGGATTTTGTTTTGTTCAGTTATCGACCCATACTAATTCTGCCTGAGGACAGGGTTTTCACTGCAATCATAGCATTTTCATGCTATGCTTTGCAGTTTTACTAGGGAATTATAGGTGTGGTAGCTTCCCGTTGCTTTCCACACTGATGAAGGTTGATGATGATGCTGATAAGTATGATGCTGATGGCCGGATGATTTTCGGGGACTGTTGGGCCCTAAGCTTCCTGACATTTGCCTTACAGGTGAGGAAAAACCTCGAAAAAACCTCACCCAGGAGGAACAACCTTTCCCTTTAACTTTTAATTATATTTCATATTATTTTGCTCCAGTATTTAGTTTATTTTTACCTTTATTGTTATGAATAATTTTTCCTTATTTAAGAGGACTCCATTAATTTGAATTTGGATTTTTATTTTTTTAAAAATATTTTTGTACTTGAGAATAATTATAGCATTTAGTAAAGTACCAATTTTCTTGTGTATTAATATTAGTTTGATAGATAAAAATGCCGTGTACAAATATATTTCTTACTTAATAAATGTATGCCATGAATTGGGAATGAAAGAGGGGCATGGAAGATCTTGTAGGAAGACCGGAAGGAAAAATCCTATCAGGAGGCTAAGAATGAGGTAGGAGAGTAAGTTTAACCTTGATTTGAGGGAGATGAATTAAACAAGGAATGATTGGAAAATATTAAAGAAGATATAGGACCTATGGAGTCCTTCGTCCACGCGGCCTGAATTTTCGGTTCTACAGTGACAGTTAGGTAGTTAATTTTTAAAAAGTTAATTTGTTGTCTCTTGGAATGAAACGAGCTACAGTGCATTTCATTTTTTCCAGTAAAGTGAAATAACCTTTTTCTGAAATCATAAAAATAGAACAAAAATGAGTTTTCGGTGTGATAAATGTAAAACTTGATAAATGCGTGATGTGTTGTAAAACAATATCCACCATCTGTTTGTAGAGCAGGTGGACTATTGTAAAATAGTGCAATCTCTTACACCTGGGTGGGCTTAATTATCATTTCAGATTTGATTACTGAAAAGATTGTTATAAGAACAACGAGAATACACTTTACTCATTATTCATTAAAAAACTGGGAAGATCAGTACGGTATCAGATTTTATGTGCACTCATAATTTTCTGTGATACTTCGATTAGTAGACTGTAAGTAGGTGTAGTTGTTGCAATATAAGCGAACTGGAAATAATCCATTGAATCAGTAAATTACGATAATGATAAGAATGATAATAACAATAATAATAATAATAAATAATAATAATAATAATAATAATAGGGCATAACAATAATAATAATAATATAATAATAATCATCATCATCATAGTACATTCACGAATTTGGGCCATTTGTTGACCTGTTTCGGCCTCAAGAGAAACACCGTCCAGAAGTCTTTTGAGTGGACGTCCTGGTCTTCTTCTTCCTGCAGGCTGATCTGGATAATCTGAATATCGCCGGGGTATCCCCGCTAGGCCTAAAAAATGTTGTGGAAAAAAAGTTAAATTTACTCCTGTGAATATAATTATATAATTTTTCCTTATTTAAGAGGGTTTTATTCGTTTGAGTTGGGGGTTCTATTTTTTTTAAGTTGTACGAGACTAGGCGTTTATACTGTAATAATTGCTGGTTGAGCTTCTAATTCTAATTATTCTTTAATAAAAATATAAATATAAAAATAATAATAAAAATTATAGATTGAATAAATCAATAATTCATTGTAAAGCAAAGAGGGATTAAAAAAATTAAAGGAAAAATTACTATTAACATTGTAATATTCTATAAGAATTAAAAAAATCATTTCCATAACTTAAAAAATTGAAGACTATAAAAGGTCTATTTTTACGAAAGTTATAATTATTTTAGGTGAAATCGGTAAGCTACGGAACTTATATAATAAAATAGATTATTTTAAGTCTGGTATGAAGGATATTTTGGTGCACTCGAAAATCCGAAAAAATGCACGAATTTTTCGAAAAATGGCTTAAAAAATCGAAAATTTTGCACAAGTACAATAAGTTATTATATATATATATATATATATATATATATATATATATATATATAAATCAATTCATTAAAATCTTTTGATGGAGGTTGAAATGAATATTTTGGAGGTCAAGGGCTCTATAATAGTTTAATATTCTTAGGAAAAATAAATCAATGGTGACAATATAATAATTTAAAAACGTTTTTCCTGTTTTTCGTTATCTTAACATTTGTTTGGATATCCTGTGATCTTCCATTCGATGAACATGTTGCATCCATCTTGACTTATGATCAGAAATTTTGTTTTCTAAAGGTTCCATGTGTAATTCTTCTAAGATGTATTTTTTTGTGATCTAGAAGTGTGAATCCTGCAGTCCTCCGAAGGTATCTCATTTCGGCAGATCTAAGTCTCCGTATATCCTTCCGTTTCAACGTCGATACTTCGCTACCATACAAAAGAGTTGGAAGAGCCAATGGTTTATACACTTTTAGTGTAGAATGTTTTTGGACTAACTGTGACTTGAAGATAGAATTTATTAACTCTAAAATTCTTAAGAATTTAGATATTTTTGCATTTACATCCTTTTCTTCTTTATATGAGATATTGCATCCTAGATATGTAAAATTATTCACCTGCTACAAAATTTTATTGTCAAGTACAATTTTACGTCTGACAGGATCTACACCTTGAAATGTCGTAATTTTCCAGAAGGAATAATATAATAATAATAATAATAATAATAATAATAATAATAATAATAATAATAATAATAATAATATTATTATTATTATTATTATTATTATTATTATTTCTCCAGTTTTATTTCTAATGCCTTTTACATTCCATGTTCCTAGAACGGTTCTTTCCCTTAGCTTCTTTCGTCGTTTATTAAATCCGTCCGGTATTTCATTATTTGGCTTTTTAGCACTGTACATTTTTTCAAACGAACTGGGAGCTGGCCTGATGCGTCAATCCCTAACCTGGAGGACCAGCAGATTTTAATCAAGGTTCTCTTCCTTTAGCCATTGACGAACCAATGCCTAACTACAAGGCAGCAGTCCTGTAACCCTAGGCAGGGGCCCTCACAGGGTTCACTCAGCCTGGAATTTCTAGAAGAGATAAAATACGAAACAGCGTAATTAAAATATGAATGTTCAAACTTCAGTGGATTTCATAAAAAAAAACAAAGAAATTGTATTGTCATGTGAAAAAAATAGCAGAAGACAGATTTCCAAGAAGAATACTAGAATGAGTGCCACTTGGTAGAAGAAGAAGAGGACGGCCAAAAATAACATGGATAGATGGTATTTTGAACAGCATGAGGGAAAAATGATTGGACGAAGGAGATTAGAATGGCAGAGAGATGTGGAGGAGAATGACAGTACATTTGTGCGCAGGAAGATATTGTGAAACCGGCTAAATAGAAAAAAAATAATAATAACAATCCATCCATAGCAATTCTGCCCGAAGGCAGGTCCTTCCCTGCAATCATAGCATTTTCATGCTATGCTTGCAGCTTTGCTAGGGAATTGTAGGTGTGATAGCTTCCCGTTGCTTTCCACACCGGTGAAGGGTGATGATGATAATGATAATGATGGCCATATGATTTCGGGGACCGTTTGGGACTTAAAGTTTTCCTGACATTTGTCTTACAGGTGAGGAAAAACCCCGATAAAAACCTCACCCAGAAAAACTGCCCCGACCGGGGATCGAACCCGGGCCCGCTGCGTGACAAGGCAGCACGCTACCTCGAGACCACAGCGATGGACAATAATAACAATAAAGGACTTAAAATTGGGAGCAATTATTCAAGAAAATGTCATAAACAGAGAGATCATTAAATTACGGTGTACAAGTGGCAGGTTGACCAAGTTGACAAACCCCCCTACCAAAAAAAAAAAAAAAGAAAACTGGAACAACATGGACAGAAGATAGAAAGAAAGCCCATAGCCAAAAAAATGAGGGAAATACGGAGTCAAAGGAAACACCTCGTAAGTACTTTACGCAGTCCTACGTTGACTCGTTTCCAATAAAAAAATAATAATAATAACGAAAATAATATTAACAAAAATAAGCGATTAGCCTCGTGTTTTTTTTATCAGAGTTTCTGACTGCAATTCTTGAGGTACCGGGTTCGATTCCTGGTGATGCATTAGGAATTTTCCTTAAAGGCAATTAATCCTGTGATCGAACATGGTTTCAAATTTAGGTTAAATTTAGATTCAAGGACTCTCCTAGTGCTACATTATCATTTATCACTAATCATAGCATCAGCGTAACTAACTCTGGATTTCAGGCGCCTCATCTTCAGAAGTGGATTAGAATTTCACCAGTGTTAGGAGAGAATGCTAGAAATGTATTAAGACAACCTGGTGACATTGAAAAAAAAAGTGATAGTAATAGATTAGCCTATAGGCGTAACGTGGTCATAATGAAAGTAGGTCTAATAATATAATATTGTAGTATTTTTTTTTCTAATATCGGAATAATTTTTAATTCGTTCATGACAGTCGATAGAACGGCAAACGACATAGGGTCTACTACCAAAAATGATCATGATGATAATAAAAGTAAAAGTAATATAGCCTATCTAAAAATAAAATATATCTATATATAAAAATTATTGTTTTTTTGTTCGTACTTTATGCGCGGCCATTCCGTTGATCCGATTGTGGTGGGGCTTTTTGCAAAATGTTCAGGAGATTCATGGGATGAACATAGGATATAAGAGAGTTGTGATACTCAACTTCTACGCCCTTAAAAATCGCTGTTCGTAGTTAAAACTGTGAAAAAAAGTAGCTCTTTGGACGCTTAAATGGCTTACGCTGTTTAAACCATAACAAATACACAACATTAATGTACACAGAATTGAATATCTCAAAAAACTCTACAAAAAGTCCGCGACAGCATATGTTTGTCTCTTACAGATAACTCACAATAACCATTTTTGTCTTTCATTGATGCCAAGAAGATCGAGACAAGTACGTAGATTCCTGTGCAAGCATAGCAGCACATGGTGGGTAATTCTTTTACTGATAACTCACAATAACGAATTTTGTCTTTTAGCTCATTTATGTCAAGAAGATCGAGATAAATAAATTCCCGGGCAACATCGGGTAATCAGCACGGGAACCTTAAAATAATTACGATATACATTTATAATTAATTTTCATTTTACTTATTCAACTAATCATAAGAAATACCCAGCTATATTAATTTTTGTCTTTCAGCTCATTTATGCGAAGAAGATCGGGATGAGTAGATTCCCGGGCAACGCCGGGTTCAAAACACGGTGTAGGCCTATCTAAAAATAATTACGATATACATTTTTCGTTTTACTTATTTAACTAAACATAAAACACATTAATTTTCGTATTTCAGTTCATTTATGTCAAGAAGATCGGGATAAGTAGATTCCCGGGCAACGCCGGCTAATGAGCACGGGGTATTTAAAAATATACATTTATAATTGTTTTCCCTCCTACTTATTCAACTAAACATAAAAGTACATTAACTTTCATTTATTTAGGCGTAGCAGCGCACGCCGAGTATCAGCTAGTAAGTAATAAATAAAAGTAAAAGTAATAATAACGAGGATAAACTGAATAAGACTTTCATTGCTATCGTTAAGCATTCTAAAATAAATAATAATGAAAATTTCATTTCACCTTTTATTTGTAATTCTGCAAGACACACGATTAATAGGGTAAACATTTGTTACTCTAAACCACAAAGGCCTATATAGGCTATATTTTCGAACACACCATGAAACTGTTCCCCGGATGGATAACTACTAACATTAATCATTACATACATTTATATTTGTAAGTACATGGGCTAGTATAAACAATTACAGTGAGCAACATTTTTTTTTGTCTCAGAAAGAAAAATATATGATTCTGATAGTATTTTTTCTCCTGAATTCAAGTATGATATCGGTTTTCTCCATTAAGCAAGGTTTCCGAGAGATTCCATCCTTTTAGCCGGGAACAAAGCATTTCAGACCGGTTTATGGATAACTTTAAATCTCGTATGAGGTCGTTAAGATCTTCTTGAGTCAATAAATGAGGCTCAGATGAACAGCTTTGTTCAAAAGTTGTATCACCAAAATCTGTTTCTTCTTCTTCCTTACTTCCGTCAGAATATGAGCTCTCTTCATGTAATGTCACATGTTCTGGAGGCTTTGGTATGGGCAATTCTTCGCAGTGTGGAACTGGTCTTTTTGCAGATTGCAAGTCAGGGTACACCACTGTATATTTTGATTTTGACGTAATCCCTTTAATGTTTGTTAAGCAGAAAATAATTATTTAAATCCATTAATTGAAATTGAAATAAAAAAGCCTGTGGGTGATGGAGAAATTACGAATAGATATTTGAAAACACGATAAAAAAAACTGCATTAAATACAACTATTGGTACTCATGAGAAAAAATCATGTTGACCAGTGTTATTTTTAATAAGTAATTTATGAAACTGTTAATAGATCCATGCATCCTATAGCTAAGAGAGGAGTTAGAATTGGCTACTCCATGAATGTAACTAGCAGTCTCCAAACTCAGTTATCGGTAATTAAATAAATATACATGCTTGAAGTGAAAACGATGGTTTACATCTGATGATAATGGAAAAGATGAACACGTGATGTTGATAAATATGGTAATGGAAGGAGAAGCAAGATATGGAGCGAGCAAAAAGCGCCATCAAGGCGGAAAACTTTGCAGCTGAGATAAAAGAATAACGAGAGACCTGGGGAACTTCCCAAGGTAATATCTAAGTCAGAGAGTACTGTAATTTAAATTTTTTTCTTTCAGTTGTCTTTATAATAACGTGAACCGAGATATACAATATTGTTCTTTGCAATAAAGAATCAGTAATTCTATCAAGTTAACCAATTAAAAAAATAATGATAGTATGAACTATACTATTATTATGCATATTATTATTATTATTATTATTATTATTATTATTATTATTATTATTATTATTATTATTATTATCATCATTACTATTATGCCTATTATTTTATAGCAGAGATTAAATATTGGCCAATCCAATTCACAGCCTATAATAGTTTCAAACAATTGCGGTCGACTCTTATTGGTATACGCCTATTGTCTAAATTAAATTGTCAAATCTGATGAACATTGGTTTGGAAATTGTCCAACTTCAGTTGCAAATGTTTCCAATTGTAAGCTATAGAACGCACAAGGCCGTTTTACCAAAACAGTTTTACACAATAAATTCAATTAAATAATATTATATAATATAGGTGGGAGGCACGCCGTAGAGTAGTGGTTAAGACATTGCGCTACAAGCCGGGAGGTCGAGGGTAAGAGTCCCGTGGGGTCAGGATTTTTAAACTGACCCAAACCTTCTGGCGACACTATGGCCCTGTGGTCGACTCAGCCTCTAACGTAAATGAGTAACAGATGCTTGTTCTGGGGGTAAAGGCGGCTGTCACGCAGGACTGACAACCCGGCTGACATGAAGTGCCGATGGTCCAGAAAAAGTGGGAGCCTTAACCTCTTACTACCCCAAGGGCCTCCTGAGGTCTGTAGTGGGATCACTTTACCTTTATATAATTTGTATAATTAGTTCCATATTATCAATTGGACTTGTTCTTTATTAAAATTTCATTCACTGAACATTTTAATTCCTTTTACTAACATAGTATTTTAAAATGCTACACGAGTTTTCATCTTTCTGGACAATTCACTTCCGTCGCTACACTCCGGTCGTAAATTAGCTACATTATGAAACCTTTATTCTTCACGTCTTTTCTAAGAATCTCATCTTGTCTTTCCCATCGCAGTCGCGAAAGTTTAATTGGTTTTACATCATCTTGAAAGATTGGTAGGCCGAGTTCATTGTTGTATCATATCCACAACTCTATCTGATCACATATATAGTCATTCGGTATCAAATATCTTCATTCTTGATATATATCATTCATACCCAAGAATAGGGACCGGGGTGAATTAACTATGAAGTTGTATTGTCCTTAAAGATAACTATTTGAACAGACTTTGAATGTAAATAAACCAGTGCTTCGTTACAACAATCTGCTCACTACGAAAACTGAAGCGGTTTGTGTGAACTTATATTATAGGTTCATTAAGTAAAACACTACAATGTGATTTACCTTTAATGACACAGTTCATAATGTTTACGTGATGTGTTTGTACTGACAGCGGATGGGATGCACGGTATTGCATAAAGTTGAACTGTGACAAAGTTTGCCACAGTATTAAGTCATCCCGCGAAACAACAACGATTACATTACAGAAAATTAAAAAGTAAAAGTAAAGTGATCCCACAACAGACCCGGAGGCCCTTGGGGTAGTAGGAGGTTAAGGCTCCCACTTTTTCTAGACAATCGGCACTTTTATGTCAGCCGGGTTGTCAGCCCTGCGTGACGGCCGCCTTTACCCCAGAACAAGCGTCTGGTACTCATTTCAGTTAGAGGCTGAGTCGACCCCAGGGCCATAGTGCCGCCAGAGGGTTTGGGTCAGTTTAAAAATCCTGACCCCAACGGGACTTGAACCCTCGACCCTCCGGCTTGTAGCTCAGTGCCTTAACCACTACGCTACGGCGTGCCCCCATATTATAATTTGTAATTAAATATATTGTAAATAAAAGTATAATGATAAGTTTTGAGCCAGAGATGATAATTTGTGTAATGGTAAATCTGAATATATTGATGCTAGGTGTGGAGGTACAATCTCTATATTGACACAAGTCGACTTGCTATGTAAATAATGCAAAGTTTTGGCTGCAGCAGAGCGGGTCGCATATATAGCCAGGAGCTCCTCACACCGATAACGAGAATGGATGCGCGAGTAGAGACTTGGCGAGTGCCTCGGGCCCCAGGAGTGTCCAAAATTCCTTTTCATAGTAAGAATTGACATGCACACTCAATTTCCATGCGCATTGTTGGGTCTGAAATAAGAAATTTGATAAGTTGCATCCTTTTTCAAATTTTATTATTATTTTTTTAAATATTTAAAGTGTGGTGTTCTGTGAGAATTGAATCCTAACAAAACAATACATAAAGAGCTTAATAGCAATAGGAATGTGGTTATGGATACGATTAACACAGTTAGATTGGAATGAAAAGTAAACCAACTCACAAGTCGGCTTACTGAATGAAATAATGAATGGTAAAAAAAATATTTTTTCTGACCACATACCCCATCAAATAATTCCCTTAAAAATTGAAGGCAAAATCTTGGAAAAAAATTAGGGGATGACCAAGGAAGTCTATTTTGGAAGATGTAACAGAAATCATAGGACGCCAGGATTAGAGTACTAGACTGGAAATACAGGGTGCGGCAGAAACAATGACCCATTTTAAACATGTTATTTTGGCATGAAGAAATACAACTACACATTATTAGTATACATTGTTCGAAAGAACACATCCTACCATTAATTACACACGTCACTTTTTGTAAATTATGTCCTTTAGGTGTCCACCATTATTGGCGATACAATCTTCTGCACGAACACGCACATTCTCCATAACCTTACGAAGAGTGTCACCTGTTATGGCCTCGATTTCGGAGTGAATCTTATTTTTCAAGTCTTCAAGAGTTCTTGGCTTGTTAGCATACACTTTGGATTTTAGGGTAGTTTATAACTAAATGTATAGTCGCATTATTTTTTATTGCAAATTATTTGTTTATTATTTAACAAAGAGTTATAATTATCTGTGAGTTCCATACGATTCTAACAGATGGCGGTGTAAGGTAATTTGGTAAAGTAATTGGTTTATTATTTAACAAAGAGAGATCCAGATGGCTGTGCTTTTTGTTGCAACCGCGAATTTCAAATAATTACAAATATTGATTATTTCATAATTTAAGTGTGTTCAGTGTTTATTTTATTTTCAATATTATTAATTTCGTGTGTAAGTATTAGTTTTAAGTAATCTGGCTGAAAGACAGCAATTTAAATTAAATTTTTAACGTACACCTTAGCCACAGCAACGCGTGGCCGGGACTTCTAGCATATATATATATATATTTTTTTTTTTCAGGTTTTACAATATATTAACATCTTCCTGAGCCTGTTTCAAGATTCTAGGCCTATATCCAATCTCCATTCCTTTCTTTTCCCATTATTTAATAATAATAATAATAATAATAATTAATGATAATGATAATAACTAATGTTAATGATAATGATAATAATAATTTATTATTATTATTCTTATTATTATTATTATTATTATTATTATTATTATTATTATTGGTAGATAGTAATTAATAGTTCTGGTCATTAGTAGACTTTCTTATTTTAGCATTATTTAGCACCCATTCCTTATTTTTTTGCCGTGATAATTTTACATAAAATTCCAAGCCTAGTCATTGGTAAAGGAACAGTACACGACAATTCATTCTAGGCCCACTGATTAAACATAATTTTATTGTTATTTATACACAGATTTTCAATGTTTACACATCTTTCTATGCATAAAATTCCATTCGTCTGTCCATCCACTCCAGCCCTCTTGTTCTCATTCCAGTTATTTCTTGCATCCACGAGTTTCGAGGTCTTCCTTTCTTTCTTCTTCCAGGTGGACACCATTCCAATATTTTTCTGCGTAACCTTTCTTCTTGCATTCGTCGTACGTGCCTTATCAATTTAATTACTTGTATCATATATAATCTACACTAATAATTATTTAATATTCATTCTTTCTCGTATGACATTATTATTATTATTTTTTTTTTTCAATTTTGAACATCTTGCTGTTCTCCTCAAGAAATTCATTTCCATCGACATAAGTTTTTGTTGAATTTCCATACTTCAGCTCCATATGTCTTCTTCTTCATCTAACCAAGTCTTAGACCTATTGGTCTATTACGATCTCCCTGATGAATTTTGTATCCAGCGTTTCCTTGGACAGCTCAGAGATCTCTTCCCTGTTGGACAATAAGCATGGCATTGGGAACTTTATCTGAACTAATTCATCGCAAATGATTCATCCAGTTGTTCTGGTATTTATGAAGGCCTATGCATTTAATGACTAGTTCTAAACACAATTCCTTCAAGACATCGTCATTGAGTTTGTGATCCCATTTGGTATATCCTGCTGTTGTCTCATGAATCTCATTTCACTAGAAGTTACCCTGCTCTTTTCTCCTTTCCTAAGAGTCTATGCCTCACTGCCGTAACAAAGTGTAGGTCTTGCTAAGGTTTGTATAACCGTACTCTGGTATCTCTCTGGACCAGCGAAGGTTTTATTGCAGTATTATTCGCTGGGGATATGTTCCGCAAATATGTCGCGAATACAAAAACCGCGAATATGGAATGGTAATTTGGATGGGTATATAGAGGATACGTTCCAAGATTACAAAATAAAATTAAAAAAATAAAAATAAAATCAATTATGAGAGATTTTGTACAATTTCCATTAATTATTACTGTCAGCTTTAGGCAAGAGCTTAAAGAACTTAGCATTTTTTCCCCCTGTTTTGCCGCTTTTAAAATATCTTTCAATTAAAATTGATATATATTCAGCTGTGGATTCTGCGATAGAATTCCTTATTTTGTCTTCGGATTTCTTGATTCATTAATAATGGAACAGCGTGATATAGACGCAAACGACTCGCCAACGCGTAAACGATCAAGCATTTCTATTTTTACTTTAAGCGGCAAAACTACTTTTTTCCGCTTCGAAACTAATTTTCTTTCCTTTTGTTCGACATTATAAATTGGCAACAAAGCAAAAGAGACACGTGTTATTCAATCAAAATTATTGCAACGAATGACAAATTGAAACAATAAAACACCGATCGTGGCTGGGGCAGCATTTATCGACGGACATAGCGACACGTGAAAAACTGTGGCGATGGCTTTTAACTTTAGGGTTAGTGACGATAAGGTTTATTTTACTTTGATATTAATTTGTCCATTTGATTTGAATCACTCTTTGTAAAAGTCGCCTTGGCACGTGTTTGTAGTAAAAAAGTTGACGATGCGTTAATAAAGGATAGGCTACTAATCCTATATACCGACTGGATCCGCGAATAAATAAAATTTTAACCGCGAATACAGGAACTGTGTTTCAATTTGTTCTATCTATCTATCTATCTATCTATCTATCTATCTATCTATCTATCTATCTATCTATCTATCTATCTATCTATCTATCTATCTATCTATCTATCTATCTATCTATCTATCTATCTATCTATCTATCTATCTATCTATCTATCTGTCTGTCTGTCTGTCTGTCTGTCTGTCTGTCTGTCTGTCTGTCTGTCTGTCTGTCTGTCTGTCTGTCTGTCTGTCTGTCTGTCTGTCTGTCTGTCTGTCTGTCTGTCTGTCTGTCTGTCTGTCTGTCTGTCTGTCTGTCTGTCTGTCTGTCTGTCTGTCTGTCTGTCTGTCTGTCTGTCTGTCTGTCTGTCTGTCTGTCTGTCTATCTTCGGGTTTTTACAGCTGCTGCCGTCTTCCCGTGCCAAACCTCCAAAGCCTACGATCTTGGGCATCTTCAATGCTTAGCCCTCTTGCTTGCATTACTGTCTTCATGTTTTCCTTCCGTGTTAACTTTGGTCTCCCTCTTTTCTTCTTTCTGGTCGGTTGCCATTGATATAGTTGCTTTGGCCATCGCTCATCTTCCATTCTTAAAACATATCCTAACCACTTTAATTCCTTCTCCTCAATTCTTTCAATTAATGTCTATGCTTTCTTCTGCTTCCATTATGTTTCTAATTACCTTATTTGTGGCATGGTCTAATTTTGACTTTCTGGCACTTCTGCGTAAATAATACATTTCTAGAGCTGTTAGTCTATTCTTGTAGTACTTATTGATTGTCCATACCTCACTTCCATACATTGCAACAGATTCCACCAATGTTTTACCAATATTTTTTTGTGTCTTTCCAAATAAGCTTATCCCACCATATGGAATTTCATCTCAATTTTTTAACCCGTGAATAAGGAGCTTTTACTATAATGAATTTATTATTCACATGGTTTTATTCAAATTAATATAATTTTATTTGATATGTCTACTTCATCCAAATATGTTAATATACATATCCAAGATAGGTAAATGGATTTACTCTTTCCAGTATTTTTAAATCTATGCAAATGTTGCTACGTACAGGGTATTTTCCTTGAAGAACCATTACTTTTTTTTTTCTGAATTGATTTTCATGTTATATTTGATGGCTATTTTGTTAATATTATGTACTGAATATTGTAATTCGTCCTCTGAGGATGCTACTAATGCTACATCATCTACATATGTCACAGTAAAAACATAATATTTAATAAAATTAGCTATATACAATACAAATAATTGAAATGTTTTAAAATTCCTAACTCACCCTTTTTTTAATCCCTGTAACGTAAAAGCCTACTGCTGTCCTGCGCAATGTCAGGTCGAGGAATGAAGTTCATTATCCCGTACGAAACCACATGACGCAAGATTCCCCGAGATTCATTTGTTTCTTGAAATGTTAGTGTAAGGTAGAACATGCTTGTTTGGCCAGCCCTGGGAGGAGTTACATTATCTGGAGTGCTTCACCCGACGACGCTCATTTCGCCGCGTATCTCTCAGTTCCGGCTGTCGGATCCCCTCTTTCCTCCTGCGATACGATATCAACAAATTAAAGTCAATTGGAAAAGCGCGCGGCGGAGGTGGCGCTGTTCGCACTAGATCTCCCTGACACGTGGAATGGGATGGGCGGAGCGCAAGGAAAAGGGGCCGCTGGGAGAATTCCAGTCGCTATCTCAAGTGCCACAATGGGAAATAATATGTGAATTACAAAAACACATCATATTATCAGGGGGCGGGAACAATAGCTCCATCCTTTAATTTCTCTTGTACATATTACTATCATTATCATCATCATTAGCATCGCAGCTCTTATACCCTCCCTCACAACTCGACGCCATTCCTCTCTATCTTTGCATTTTTCTCATCTTCTGTTTCCCAATTTTCTGAAATTTTCCTCCACAACTTCTATCATCCGTTAATTGTGTTCCTCCTGATTTACTTTCCAATAAATTAGCAATTCTAATTCCACCCATCTTACTATCATTATTTAAAATCAAATTAACCGATATCATAAGTTCCACACAGTGAAAATATTAACTACATACAATTTTCAACATTTTGTATATACCTATAAATATTCATTTAGAAAGCTTCACTTACTTTATCTTATATATATCCATCCATTCATAGTAATTCTGCCCGAGGGCAGGTCCTTCACTACAATCATAGCATTTTCATGCTATGCTTGCAGCTTTACTAGGGAATTGTAGGTGTGGTAGCTTCTCGTTACTTTCCACACCGGCGAAGGATGATGATGATGATAATGATAAGGATGATGAAGGTCGTGTTGATGGCCATATGATTCCGGGGACCGTTTGGGCCTTAAAGTTTTCCTGACATTTGTCTTACAGGTGAGGAAAAACCCCGATAAAAACCTCACCCAGAAAAACTGCCCCGACCGGGGATCGAACCCGGGCCCACAGCTTGACAAGGCAGCACGCTACCTCGAGACCACAGCGGTGGACATATATATATGTTGTTAGTGTTAACTAATAATAGACCACATATTTATGTAGGCCCTATACAATAGATAAATATGTAAATAATTTCGACACTCCCTAAATGCTCAAGAGAGGATTCTATTATATAATGAAACACAACAATTGACATTAATTAACAAATTCACTGGCTCTAACAAACCCGTATGTAGCTCTCCATACATCCCTATTCTGAGCTAATGTTTTTAATCATCTCCTGTGTAATCTACTCCCTCAAATTATGGTTAATATTATTCTCCCACCTCAATCTTGGTCTACCAACTGAGCATTTTTCCTCTGGTTCACCTACAAGAAGATTCCACGCACCTTTTTTATTCCCCATTCGTTTCACATGTCCTGCCCATCGCAGTCTACGAGACTTAATTGTTCTTATTATATCTGGCTTCCTATAAAGACCATGTAGCTCGTTGTTATTAGTTTTCTCCATTCACCTGTCTGCTCATCTCTTTTTGGTCCAAACATTTTCCTAAGAATTTTGTTCTCAAATATTCGTAATCTTCTTCCCTCTCTTAAAGTAAGATTCCTTATTTCGCATCCATGTAATATAACTAGGAGAATGACAGTTTTATGTATTTTCTATTTAACGTTTCCTTAAAGAGTTGGGACGACAAAAGTTCCTGTAATTCATAATATTTTATATATTATGCATTTCCAGAATTGAGCCTATGTTTTATTTCTTTTTGCATCTCATTCATATTTGTAATTATTGTTCCTAAGTATTTGAAAATATATAAAACTAATATTCTACCAGTTGTATTACATGGATGCGAAACATGGTTTTAATTCTTAATAATTCTACATAACTTAATTAATGTATAATTGTATTGTATTATTACGTAATTGTAATATCATTGTGTTTTCTTTATGTAATTGTAATATTTTTATTTTCTTTATACTATTACCAAATATTACTTTATTGTAACGGACTGTCAACAGCACGAACGGCTTACTGCCCGTGCGATCCATATCTGTAAATAACATTGTATATATTTTACTTTTAGTCTAATAGAGTCATATTACTACTATTACTTTAAGGGAGGAAAGGAGATTACAAGTACAGTATTTGGGAATAAAGTTCTTAGGAAAATCTTTGGACCAAAGAGAAATGAACAGACAAGTGCATGGAGAAGACTTATATAACAGTGAACTGGTCTTTATAGGAAGCCAGATATAATAAGAACAATTAAGTTTTGTAGACTGCGATGGGCAGCACGTGTGGCACGAACGGGGAATCAAAGACGTACATGGAGGCTTCTTGTAGGAAAACCAGAGAGAAGACGTCCAGTTGGTAGATCAGGAGAGGGAGAATAACATTAACTATGATTTGAGGGAGGTGGATTATGCAGGGAATAATTGGAAAACATCAGCTCAGGACAGGGATGTATGGGGAGCATATGTCCCCGCGGCCATGAGTCTACGGGTTCGATAGTGCCGGTGAATTACTTAGTTACGTATTTGAATTCAGCCACTTCTTCAAAATTTCCCTTATTTGTCATTAGCTGTCTCTATCCATTAAATGATGTATTTCTATGCATGACCATATGTTTAGTTTTATTGATGTTTACTTCCAGCCCCAATTTATTAGTCATACTCAATACGATGTGCGTGTTGTCCTTCAGTATCTCCTCGCTATCGCCCAATAATACTGCACTACATCATCAGCATAGACTAACAGCTTATTAATGCCATTGAGTTGTATACCTTCTTCACTCTCTGAAGATTTGGTGACATGCTCTAGTACAAAATTAAATAATAGAGGAGATAGTGCATCTCCTTGCTTTAACCCATTGTGAATTCCATAAGTATCCGAAAACTGTTTGCCTACACGCACCCTACTCTTTATGCCATTTAGAATATTCGTATAAGTCTAACTTACTTTTTCGGAATTCCAAACTCCAGCAGGATACTATATAACTTCTCCCTTTTAATTGAATCGTATGCCTTTTGAGGTCTACTTATAGTTGATGTACAGTACCGTTATATTCCAATTTCTTTTCTAAAATCTGTCTTATACTAAACATCTGTTCTGTTTTAGACTTGTTTCTTCTAAATACACATGATCTCCTAGAATGTCGTACTCATCAATATAGGGAGTAAATCTGCTTACTAATATATTTTGCACCCCAACCTCAGAAGTGGGTTACAATAAAGCCAATGCCAGGAAATAATATCAGAATGTCGAAAATGGCCACCTGGTGGTATTGTATAAAGAAAGTCTTAAAATTGGGTACCTACAGTATTTTAGACAGATTTTATTATATTTATGGATTATATTGGAACTGATCACACATAGGAGTTGTCAGATTAGCCTACTGTGTTAATATAAGCCTAATGGTTTAGGTGGGCCGAAAAAACTCATTTTTTATTTTGAACTTCTAATAGCGCGGAAAAGTTGCGAATTATATAGACAAAAGGAAAGAAAAGAAAAGAAAAAAAAAATCAAAATCGGTTGACATCATCCGGTCGCGCAAAGGCTCTAAAGATTGACAAAATATGAAAAAAAAACTTCATTTTTAAGATTATTTCTTTAATTTTTTAATTAGATGTTTTCGTAATGTAATAGTTTGTAACGTCTTCAAATAGAGCCTAAAAACGTTGTGTTTTAATTTGGTTTAGATCAGTTTATATCTTTCGGTCGCGCATAGACTCCAAAATTTGCCAGAATAATGAACAGGTTATATATTTACGCATTTTTGATATTTGATACATATACATCATTTTAACAAAGTTGAGGACGACGGCACCTGCCAAGAGGAACCTTTTAATTTTTAACTTTTATCTTATTACTGGACCTGTTGCAAAGCCTTATCTCGGCTACATTTCTAACATATACTAGGATATTTAATTCGTAATACCAAAAACTGTTCTAAATCAGCGATGCTAGTGGTGATCATTGTAATCTCGTAGTAAGTTGTTGAGTTGTCTTTGTTGTGATCCCACTACAGGCCTCAGGAGGCCCTTGGGGTGTAGGATGTTAAGGCTCACACTTTTTCTTGACAATCGGCACTTGATGTCAGCCGGGTTATCAGCCCTGCGTGACGGCCGCCTTTACCCCCAAAACATGCGTCTGGTACTCATTTCATTAGAGGCTGATACGAGCCCAGATCCATAGTGCCGCCAGAAGGTTTGGGTCAGTTTAAAAAACCTGACCCCACCAGGATTCGAACCCTCGACCTTCCGGCTTGTAGCGTAATGCCTTAACCACTACGCTACGGCGTGCCTCCAGTCTTTGTTGTATAAATCTGTAATATCGAAAGTCTCGAAATAACTGTATTTTGTGAATACGTTCACTGTTTCTCACATGTAATAAGTAATAGGGCCCTAAAAAGATGTTCAGTATTGTTCAGTTTGTTAAGAAGATGGAATTGGGAAGTATTCGAACATCCACCAAATTCACCACACAGGAGCCCTTGTGACTATAACTTATTCTCAATGACCAAAGAACCTCTACACGACATTTGATTACAATCAATAGTTGATATCCAGAAAACTCAAGCGCCATTAGAAGAGATAGATATCCAGAAATGGCGCTGCAGATGGAGTGTGCCGAATTCAAAGAATTTGGCAACGTATAATTGACTTGGCAGAAGACTATAAATGAAATTCATAATGCCAAACGTAATCTAAATAAAAAAAATTGATATTATAGCAGCATTGCCATTACTTATCGAATGCCCTAGTAATATCAACGATACATTTCTCTAACCAGCAGAGGCTACGGGTTCCTAATATAAAAACATCCAGAAAACATTCAAGAAACATCTTGTGGAAGTATATCGGTAGAGTTCTGTTCCATGCTGTATATGAACTTTGTTTTATTATAGTTGCCATGGAAATAATAACAAATATATAAAATCGTGGACGTATTTGATACAATGTGTCTGAAGGTCTATATTATTCTCACAGGATTTTCCACGCTTCTAAGTGGACATCAATATTTACACCCACTATCTCCATGTAGCTTTATACTGAAACCATTCATTTGAAAACAGCCCCTGCGAGAGAACACCCCCGCCTGCCCGACCGCCCTTGCCAGATAAATGATTCACGAAGCTATTTGCATATATAGGATTCAAAAATGGCGGTATCGTGTTGAGTGTGTGATGTATTACTCCGCCGCCACAAATAAAATTCCTCCGCCATAAAAATGTGTAATTGCTGAGTGTTATTGTGTAGAACATTGCACGCTATGGGAATTACAGTACTTGTGTTTCTGTTAGATATACAGATATGTCAGTCTTTGTGAAAACCTATAGCATTACGTCTAAATATATACATCTTCATTTATGAAACGTTTTGCGCCCAACCACATTTACATTAATTGAAATTAAACAACAACCTTACATAATTCATTTCCTAAATGAGCTAGAGTCATCAAATAAAGATTTTAAAAATACATTACGAAATTATAAAATTACCACTTAACCAAGAAAATTATAGTAGGCCTAAGGAATATAATTATATGAAACTTTTAGTTTCAAAAATGGATATAATGAAGAAACGATTAACAATAGGCCTACTAGGCTATATTACGATGCGAGGTTCTTAAATGGTTTTTACTGAAGCGAGGAAAATGTTTAAAAACCGGGCGATAGCAAGGTTTTTAATTTTCGAGATTCTGTAAAACACTTCAAAAAACGTGCGTTGTACATAATTTTTTGCTCGATGATGTTTCAAAATAATAAGTAATTGTGAAATAATAACATCTGCGTTGGAAATATTTGCGTTCATTGTAAACAACTGACTAACGTTAACACTGTAGGCAATGTTTATTAGTTGAAACTACAGCAGGCCGTGACACCAATCAGTCATAAAATGGCGGCAAGTACGTATTTATTGTTTCATGCAAAGTTCAGTTCATTTAAAATACAGTGATTTGTTTCGTATAAAGTATAGGTCTATAAACACTATATTTTGGATTTTTTTTTGTCTCATGCCACCAGGTTGTCTTTTATGACATTTCTGGCTTTCTCCCCTGGTATTGGAAGATTTGTAATAACATTTCGTAGGTTGGGGCACCTGGAAGGCGGAGTTACATTACCCCGATGATATGACGGGTGATAAATGATAATGAAGCGCCAGGAGAGATCTTAACCTAAACTTAACCTAAATTCCAGACCATGGGCAACCACAGGAATAATTCCCTTTAAGGAAAAATTCCTATAGTTTGACCGGGAATCGAACCCGGGACCTCATGAACAGTAGTAAGGAACGCTGACCACTAGCCCACGAGGCTGGTCCATCTTTTGGATGTATATTTGTATATACACTGTATGTAGTGTACATAGAAGGCAGTGGTTTTACTTCCCACACGTGGTATGTAATATGTATAGTTAATTAGATTGGCAACCTCGTAATGTAGGAAGTTGAACTTTCAATCATGGTCCCATTGCTCTAAGTACAACAAAACGCACTATCGCGCAAAAACTAATTTTAAGACGAAAGAAAAAAGTCGAAATAACGAATATAACAAAATTAAGTAGGGGAATTTATAAAAGTAATAACAAGTGATTATCACTGACTTATATACTTACTCACTGGCACTATCGAACCCGTAGGTTCATGGCCGCGCGATCACAAGCTCTCATCACTGACTTATATAGGTACAGAAACACAAAAGCTGGCAAAAATCTTAAAAAATGATAAAATAAAAGAGTTGCCTATAGAACAAATAATAAACTGAATAGTATAATTTAAAATAGAATAGAAGAAACTGACATATATAAAACTGAAGGAGTTTTTAAATTAAAATGCAACAGCTGTAACAAATTCTATATAGGCAGAACTACAATCAATTTTACTACAAGATTTAATGATCATTTCAGGGATTTCTTAAATAACACTGGTCAACATGATTTTTGTCTCATGAGTACCAATAGTTGTACTTAATGCAGTTATTTTATCGGGTTTTCAAATATGTATTCGGAATTTCTCCATCGCCCACAGTTTTTTTATTTCAATTTCAATTAATGGATTTAAATAATTATTTTTTTAATAAACGTTTTTTCGTCCATTTGTCCATTGTAAAATAAAAGCAAATTAGCTAACTCAGGAGATTTGAGCTATGGAATCCTAATTTGCTGGCCGATTATTGTTGCACCATCAATAGGGATGCTCCACAGGCGAAATATAGGAGAATATCGTCATTTCTTGCTTTCTAGGCGAGTCCGAATGTTCGAATATTGTGTAGTTACGAATGTAGAAAATATTAAAGTGTTTGAAATTATAAATTCCTGTCTCTTGGAATCCTTGCGTGATATCATATTTGAATTCAGGAGAAAAATACTATCAGAATCACATATTTTTCTTTCTAAACAAACGGTTCTTTTTTGGTGCTTAGTGTAATGAGGGCTAATAAAGCTTTTCTAAACACATAACAGAAGCAGGTCACCAATTTAATACAATAGATAACGTATTGTCTATTTTATACAGAGAAACGATAAGTTGAAAATCAACGTTCTCAAAGAGATCAAAATCATAAAGGAAACCATGAACATACACTTTTTAAATGAGAGCATACCCAGTGACCTAAATCTTCTTTACAAAATAATTATTAGCAACAGTCAATACCAAACTACAAGCAGAAGATGAAACATGTATTCGAAAGGCCTCCTACAAAATTTATATTTGCTGAAATTTCAGGAAGACTGAGAATTTCAGGTACTAGTTTTTCATATTTTTAAATGTTTTATAGTATTCAAATAATAATATTTAGAACAAGGTTGTAACCAACCCCCACTTTTTTTACAAAGTTAACTTTTGTTGGAAATATATCCAATGAGTAATTAACAAGCCTTTCCCATATGAAACTCGATCCGAAAAAAAAAGTTCTGGGAAGGTAATCAATTATAAACTGCAGTCCTGAAGTGGAATGTTGACAAAATTATTATTTTTATGCTTAATGGGCTTTTGAGCAAACATTAAGGCCAATATTAATAGTGAAAAAAAAGTTTATCTTATTCTCCAAATCTGTATGTTTTTTGTGAACATAAAACTGATTTGGAGAGTATATATAGGTATATACTGTAGGCCTACTATAAATCTCCGCTCCATGCATGGTGCAACATTCCTAGAAAGCTCTCGGCTACTCAGCCCGCTGCAGGCCTCACATCCACATGTGATAATCACATATTTGAACGATTATCCAGCTAGTAAAGAAATATGTGGTCAGGATGTCGTGTCCCCCAGCCGTGATAGTTGATTTTATTAACCTTCATCGTACTTATCCAAATTCATGGTGCTGGAAGGGCACCGGTTCCATACTGGTCAAAATTCAATTAGAATTTTTCTTCTCCGCTCGAACTCGAACCAACACAAGTCCCGTATCTATGCTCCATGGTATTATGCCTTAAACCACACGGTTACGGTGCGGAACCCAATACTGTAGAAAAAAGACGGATGCATTTAATGGGTTTTAAGTATTTATCTTTTACGGTACATAAGGATTCCATTGAGTTTAACGATTTTCACAATGATACTACCTAACCGTAATAATAAGAAATGAGAGCGTGAAGGATAACTCAACTAACTCTCTGGCACTATCAAACCCGTAGGTAATGACCGCGCGAACATAAGCTCTCCAAACATCCCTATTCTGAGCTAACGTTTTCCAATCATTCCCTGTATAATCTATTCTTTCAAATTATATATATTGTTTTTAATACACAAGTGATCTTCTTGGTGATAAAATATTAAAATATATATACAGTCAATATGCCCATTTCACCAATTAATGTTTTAAAATGGTCAACAAGTTTCCACAGCCAAGCTGTCATTCTCAAGACCAGATATTGACTGAAGACAAAATTGATAATAAATAAATAAACAAATTCAGTTAAAAACAAACTACGTCACATGACGCAACATTCATAAGTAAACAATAAAACATAATAAAACTAATCCTATTTTGTTTCAATTAAAGAAAAGAGGGTGCTGTACGGAATAGGGCCCTTTTCTTTATTCATGATTTTATCCTTATTTTTATAAATTTCCAAACTTTCAAGGACGTCAAGGAATTCGAAATCAATGACCGAACGAATCAGTCTGAGGTTACTTTTATTGATAGCATGACCGTAATCAGAAATATGCTGGGCAACTCCAGATTTTTCAATTCTGTTAAGTCTAAAATGGGCTATATGTTCATTAAATCTAGTTAAAATGGATCTTCTGGTTTGCCCAACATATTTCATATCACAGTCATTGCATCCAATTTCATAAATACCGGATTTTTTTAACCAATCGACTTTATCTTTAGGGTTTCCAAGTATACTATTTAATGTCAAAGTGGAAGTAAAAATTAATTTAGTATCTAATCCTTTGAATATCTTGTTCAAACCTCTAGTTAAAGAGGGAATGTACGGCATAATTGCAAAATTATATTGTTATTCTCCCACCTCATTCTTGGTTTACCAACTGGACGTTTTCCTTCTGGTTTTCCTGCTTGAAGCTTCCATGCACATCTTTCATTCCCCATACGCGCAACATGTCTTGCCCATCGCAGCCTAAGAGACTCAATTGTTTTTATTATATCTGGCTTCCCATAAAGACCATGTAGTTCACTGTTATTTAGTCTTCTCCGTTCACCTGTCTGTTCATCTCTCTTTGGACCAAAAATTTTCCTAAGAACTTTATTCTCAAATACTTGTAATCTCCTTTCCTCCCTTAAAGTAAGAGTCCATGTTTCGCATCCATATAATATAACTGGTAGAATAATAGTTTTATATATTATTCAGTTTAACGTTTTCTGAAAGGAGTTGGGACATCAAGAGTCTCTACAATGCATAATAGTATGCATTTCCAGAATTGAGCCTATGTTTAATTTCTTTGTGCATCTCATTCCTATTTGTGATTATTGTTCCTAGGTATTTGAATTCAGCCTCCTCAAAATACCTTCATTTGTTAATAGCTGTCCATTCCCATTATATAATATATTTCTATGTGTGACCATATATTTTGTTTTATTGATATTTACTTCCAGTCCTAATTCCTTAGTGTTAGTCAATAGTGTGTGCGTGTTGTCCTTTAGTATCTCCTCGTTATCGGCCAATGATACTACATCATCATAAGTAATGCCACGAGTGATTTCCAAATTCTCTAGATAAATTCACTCCTCACTTCGTGAGTCGTGAATTTATCGATAATTTGGAAATCACTCGTGGCATTTCTTAGGACTATTTAACGAATAAAATTAAGCTGTATACTCACAAATCATTATTTAACTATAGTTATTTTAAAATATTTATATATTTAATGTAAACGGCGATGTTTGAAAACAAATGAGAAACGGTAGGTACGCTTCATCTGCTTCTTTTGTTATCACTGCAACCAGATCATACTATTTATTGCCAAAGGAACGCAATATTGTAAGAATGCTCTCTAGTGGAGAAAAAATGAAACACATCAAACTGTATATTAATTCATTTCTGATGTCGTATGATGTAAATATGACAATTATATTTTTCTGGATTGTTACCTGGGAAAAAATACATTTAAGAAAGTGCAAACAGCGGTTTCTTTTTTTGGTGGTATAATCAATTGCTACAAATGTTTTTATATTAACTCCCGCATGCGGCATGTGTTGACATTCATGCACTATATATATATATACAATCTGGTAGCCGTATTTCTCACAGGCTCTGTCACTGCAAAATAATGGTCAGACCTGTTCAGAATATTAAAAAGGAGGAGCTTTCTTTAATATGGTAATTATAACACTGATAAATATTTCGTGAAACACGACTCTGATTGGTTGTAAAACAGAAATCAATGAAACGTGATTGGTCATTGACTCCCATTTGGGGCATGAGTTAAATAGTCAGCATAAACTAACAGCTTATTAATACCATGTTCCTAGGAACATGGAATGTCAGAGCATGAAGGGTACTTATAATTGATTAAGAGAAAATAGCAAAGTGTTCAAATGCGTTAGTTTTTTTTCAGTAAATTTTGAAGGAATGTAGCTCTTAATGTTGTTCTCATGAAACGTTTTTTAGCTAATTTTTTACAGATATTCATCAATTCCATCTAGTAATAGCTTAGTAGTAGTAAGCCCTTGTGTCTTCCCCTACAGGGGAGAAATTCAACCATACTAATTTAGTTACATTTGTTTTTGGATAGATGTCATTGAGTGGCACGGGGTCAGCGTTCCGCTTCATAGTGACATCTAGGAAACCAAGGTAGTGCTAGGATGGGAAAATTCGGCAAATTTTGCTTAGATGCCTTTTTATTCAGGCTTTAAGGATCTTTTACGAGCCTGAAAATCTTCAGACCCGAGACCCACGGCATACAGTCTCTCCCGGAGGACTCTCTCCTTGGATTTTTCCATCCTAAAAAAATACATCGACTCCGGCCGGGTTTGAACTCTGGGGACCAGAAGCAAGGAGGATAATCACTAGTCCACCGCGCCGGACATATTTTTGTTGTTATTATTATTATTATTGTTATTATTATTATTATTATTGTTATTATTATTATTATTTTATTATTATTATTATTTTATTATTATTATTATTATTATTATTATTATTATTATTATTATTATTATTATTATTATTATTATTATTATTATTATTATAAGCTTTCTGTTTAATAAAATTATGTTTAACGCTAAGATTTGCTGTGATTTTTTTATTATGAGAAAAATTTATTACCGAGCTAATAACACTGAGGAACAAAAAATAAACTTTTTTTTTTGGCTCAGAAAGAAAAATATGGGATTCTGATAGTATTTTGTTCTCCTGAATTCAAATATGATATCGGTTTTTCTCCATCACGCAAGGTTTCCGAGAGGCAGGAATTTATAATTTCAAACACTTTAATATTTTCTACATTCGTAACTACACAATATTCCAACATTCGGACTCACCTAGAAAGTAAGAAATGACGATTTTCTGCTATATTTCGCCTATGGAGCATCCCTCTTGAAGGTCCAATAATAATCGACCAGCATATTAGGAGTCCATTTGCCTTGATATCTCTTTTTCATAGCTGAAATCTCCTGAGTTAGCTCATTTGGTTTTATTTTACAATAATTATTTAAATCCATTAATTGAAATTGAAATTAAAAATACTGTGGGTGATGGAGAAATTCCGAATACATATTTGAAAACACGATAAAAAACTGCATTAAGTACAACTATTGGTACTCATGAGATAAAAATCGTGTTGACCAGTGCAATTAACAAGTATATTTGACGATGTGAATATCGAATACCATTACAGTACATACAACACATTTTTTTTTTCAAAGTTGGAAAATTGTTTCTAGGCTCTCATAAAATGTAAAATGTATCGTTGATGACTGATAAAAAGAACGTCAAGTACAACCATGAGGTTTTCGGTGATTAAACCCACGTTACCCGGTATCATAGAGGACTGCCATGCCCTAGTCATTTGCTGGCGAATCGATGTAGTGATATTTCAGTAAGAAAGAACTGACAGCTGATCGTGAGAACTCTAACACGTTTCATTCACCCTCCACCATTTTATTCAGTTATTCATTTATTTGTGCGATTCAAACTGACAAGACAACATCAATGTTCTTATAATGAAATCTACCTTGAATTTTTTATAGCAGCATCTTCTTTCTGTTTTGAGTCAAGAGACAAAAACTAAATGGGATAAAATAAAATAAATAGCTGCGAGTTTTGACTGTAAGTATATTAAATGGCGACCCAAAACTCTTAAAAAAAACAATGATATTTAATTGTTATGCTTGAGCAGTCCAAGGTGCAGATAAGACTGGGCGCGGGAGATAATAACATATTGCGGGAGCGGTTGTCCAAGTTCAACTACCGAGCAGTAATGCTACAAAATATTCCGGTTTTAATTTCATGATCTTGCAATTGGAACTCGCAGCAGATTTTTGACACACAGAATCCACTTCGTCAATTAAATTTTAAGGTAGACTTTTAAGGCCCAAATAGTCACGAACACCATACGCCCATTTTATAATTTATATCGTGTTCGCTTTGTTAAAAATACACATTTCAAACAGGCTTACGTACTTATTTATTGGCTTTACACTCAATTGAATCTAGCTACAGCTCTCTTTTGTTAGGAGATTCCAGACCCAGCTAATTTAGTTACGCTTATTTCCCTACATATATCAACAATGAAATTAAGTCAGACACAAACTAATGGTAACGCCTAAAGTTCCTAAGGTCCGACATGACCTAAATGTTTAAGCGTCTATAAGTAAAAATAATAAAATTGGACATTATGGACCAAACTCCTATTTTAGAAAAGTAGTTAGAGCCTACTACTAGCTTCCTGAAATAGGCGTAGCGTAGTAAGTATGTATATATATATATATTATATATATATATATCCATTCACCTACCTACCTGTACGTTTATCTATCTACCTGTCATCCATAGTAATTCTGCCCGAAGGCAGGTCCTTCACTGCAATCGTAACATTTTCAAACTATGCTTGCAGCTTTACTAGGGAATTGTGTAGGTGTAGTAGCTTCCCGTTGCTTTCCACACCGGTGAAGGATGATGATGATAATGATAAGGATGATAATGATAAGGATGATGACCATATGATTTCGGGGACCGTTTGGATCTTAAAGTTTTCCTGACATTTGTCTTACAGGTGAGGAAAAACCCCGATAAAAACCTCACCCAGAAAAATTGCCCCGACCGGGGATCGAACCCGGGCCCGCTGCGTGACGAGGCAGCACGCTACCTCGAGACCACAGCGGTGGACTATGTACCTGTAATAATAATAATAATAATAATAATAATAATAATAATAATAATAATAATAATAATAATAATAATAATAATAATAATAGGCCTAATCATGTTTTATTTATTCTGGCAGATTTAAAGTCATAAGGCCTTCTCAACCAACCCAAATGTACAAATACATGTTCAGAGTACAGATAGGCCTATTATATATAGGCTATAGTCGACCGCTGTGGTCTCGAGGTAGCGGTGCTGCCTTGTCACGCAGCGGGTCCGGGTTCGATTCCTGGTCGCGACAGGCTCCTGGGTGCGGTTTTTATCGGGGTTTTTCCTCACCTGTAAGGCAAATGTCAGGAAGATTAGGGGCCAGTGGTCCCAAAAAAAAATCATCCGGCCATCATCATCCATATTATTATCATCCTTCACCGGTGTGGAAACCAACGGGAAGCTACCACACCTAAAATTCCCTAGTAAAGCTGCAAAGCATAGCAAGAAAATGCCTTGATTGCAGTGAAAGACCTGCCCTCGGACAGAATTACCATAGATGGATATATATATATATATATATATATATATATATATTATGAAGTGTTAAAAAAGATATTAAAATACATGTACAGACAACAATTTATACTATAAACAATAATAATAATAATAATAATAATAATAATATATTTCTAACTACCTAGGTACCTAACTGCTGCTATTGATCTATATAGGCCTATATATATGTATATATTTCTTCTTCTTCCTTCCAAGTATTAGGCCAAGGCCTGTTACGATCCTATAGAAAATTTTCCCTCCGGTGTTTCATAGGACGGCCCAGAGATCTTCGTCCTCTTGGTATATAATTATAAACAGCTTTGGGGATCCGATTTGAACTCATTCTTTCAAGATGGTGTTTCCAATTTAGTTGGTACTGTTTAATATATTCCAAAATTGGCGTAGTCTTCAATTCTTTTAAGATATCGGTGTTCCTTTACCGATCCCATCTGGTGTAGCCCGCTGTTCTGCGCATGAATCTCATTTCACAAGACTTTTTCTTATATATATATATATATATATATATATTGTATGATAAGAAAAATAAATGCCTGGACGGGATTCGAACTCGGAACTCTCTCTCTCTCTCTCTCTCTCTCTCTCTCTCTCTCTCTCTCTCTCTGTCTCTCTCTCTCTCTATATAGGCTATATATATATCAGCTGTGTATCTGTCTATCTGATTGCTTAACTGCCTATCTACCAAGCTAGGCCTACCTACCAATAAAACAACTGGATACAAATCTATATCTACCTAACTAGGTAGGCCTACCTATCTGCGTACTATATATATATATATATATATATATAAATTACGTGTCACGTTGATTATCCGCGATGAAATCCTAAACTACTGAACCGATTTTAATAAAACTTTGCACACTGTGTGCTGTTTGATCCAACTTGAGACCTACGGTTGTTTATAACTAAATTTATAGTCGCATTATTTTTATTGCAAATTTTTGTTTATTATTTAACAAAGAATTATAATTATCTGTGAGTTCCATACGATTCTAACAGATGACGGTGTAAGGTAATTGGTTTATTATTTAACCAGGTGGCTGTGCTTTTTGTTGCAACCGCGAATTTCAATTGAATTACAAATATTAATTATTTCATAATTTAAGTGTGTTCAGTGTTTATTTTATTTTCAATATATTGATAATAATATTAATTTCGTGTGTAAGTATTAGTTTTAAGTAATCTGGCTGGAAGACAGCAACTTAATTTAAATTTAACTGGACCGAGAAGGGACATTGAACAATATGGCGAATCAGTTCTAGAGATCATGAATGATAAGATATCAAGTGAATTTCCGCAAATTGGTACAGGCCTATGTGACATAAATCTTACATTTAAGAAGAATATCAATTTAAAAACATACGACGGTCCTAAGGAACGGAATAACAGAACTGTAAGTAAGTCTGTTAGTTATAATAATATGCCTAATATTACAGAAACAATCTCCATACCTTAATTAAATGAAAAACAAGATGACTAATATATCACAAGATGATATTACTATACAGAGACTTCTTGATGATGATGAGAATCCAAACTGCCAACAAGTTCGTAGAAAAAAACGAAAGTATAATGAAATCAGCAAGCCTCCTCAAAATATTCCATCAATAAACGTATATAATCCTTATGATACACTTATGGATGATACTGAGAATGCAGACATAAATTGATCTCAATCAACAAAACCACTTCCACATAAACCACCACCCATATTTATACCGGGTATAGTTAACGTACCAGAACTAAAAAATTGTGTAAAACAAAAACTTTCTGATTTAAATTTCTCACTTAGTTTACTACAACCATAATTTAACGTAGGCCTATAGCTTAGCCACAGCAACGCGTGGCCGGGACTTTATATATATATATATATATATATATATATATATATATAGTTACACTATTTATAACTCAAGAACGGCTGGACCTATTTTTATGATCTTTGATTTGTTGGATTTGTTTCCGCCCCGAATAGCAGATAACTATTAAAACATCGGAAAAATTAACGTAAAAATATTTAAAGGCGATACGACGTTCGCCGGGCGAGTTAGTATATATATATCTACATATATAATGTATGCATCAATCCACATGCGCTAGACCACCAAGGTTTATGTATTATAGTAAGTTAAGTAAAGACGTGTGTAAGATTTATGAAGTTGGGAGGGTTAAAAATCCCTGTGGAATTGATGGCGGAATACGTTTAATAATTATGAAGGCAAGTTCTTGTCATGTTAGGACGTGTGAAACAAGTGACTGACGTGTGTCAAGGGACCGTTGTAATGTGGCAGCGGACATGCCACGTCAACATGCCTTCCCTGTGGATTCTAACCACAGTAATTATACACTTCTTACCTACTCCCAATACACAGGTGTCATCTGCACCTCATAATATTTGTATTAACGCGAGTCAACTTATAAATTCAATTCAACAACACGAATACATTATTCTAATGTACGCTGATGGTGTTATGCATCAACCGGCTATGCGCCATTATGTAAGTTTCGAGAAAAATACGTTTAAAGCTTTTTTAAATTCTAGTAAGAGCTATTTAATTATTTCTGACTTGATAATAGCTTATAATATTTTTTTAATGCCACCAGTTTTGTCCTTTTAGACATTTCTGGTATTCTCTCCTGGTAAAGATATAATTGTAACCCACTTCTGAGGTTGGGGAGCCTGGAAGGCGGGGTTATGTTGCTCCAATTATATGATGGATGATGATGATAATGTTGCGCCAGGAGAGCTCCTAATCCTAATTTTAATCTAAGATGAATATGAATGATGATGATTGCGATGGCCATTTGATTTCGGGGACCGTTTGGGCCTTAAAGTTTTCCTGACATTTGTCTTACAGGTGAGGAAAAACCCCGATAAAAACCTCACGCAGAAAAACTGTCCCGACCGGGATCGACCCGGGCCCGCTACGTGACAAGGCAGCACGCTACCTCGAGACCACAGCGGTGGACTATATATATATATATATATATATATATATATATATATATAATTATAGAACACATTTAGAAAAAAAATCACAAAAAAATAGGATAACGAATTTTAATAACTGTTGAACAGTGGATCTCCTAACTCCGTTTGATCTGTTTACCTTTATGTTTATAAAATAGGAGTGTATGGATTTAATGTACGAAAACTATATGATTTGCATAATAAACGAAACTCTTACACACCTGTAGCGGAACCGAAAATGCCTTTCCATTTTCAGGGCAGTTCTTTTAAACCATGTCTAAAATTTTCTGAGCTCTGGATGTCATTATAATATTAAAAATCACACTAACTTGACAATCTTCACTATATATTGTAGCGCCAAACCAACAATACTCAGTTATGCATCAACAATATAAGAGCGGGAACATTTGGCGCTAAGCTGCATGATGCAAAATTTAGATAAGTATTTATGAAGATCTTGTTTGATAGCCGTTTGTTGCAAAACACAGAATCTCTGATAGGACTTATGGCATTCACATTTTTCTTTAGTAAAGATGCTATATTTAAAGAGTAAAGTGTACGTACGCATACTTCATGAGCCAGTGCAACAGATGGTATCAAAATATCGTTTTAATGGCGCTTAGCTGGTTGATGCATAACATCGTCCAATTGTAAGATTACCCCCTGATCATGTACTACATTTACCAGCTAATCAAACAAATAAAATTGTAGGCTAAAATGTAAACAAGAAAGAATCAACCTAAAAACAAAATCAATTGGAATGGCATTTAATGACGTTATCTTCTGTAAGGCATGAGCCCATTGTTCTTTTTTTTGAGTTTTATCTTTAAGCAAGGATGACTGAGAATAGAATACTAAAAGCAGCATACAACTATTCACGAGGAAGAATAAGTTTGGGAAGACCAAGGAAATGATGGAAAGGGCAGCAATTTGGAGCCGGAACAGGCTAGTAAATAAGAACCATGAAGAAGAAGAAGAAGAAGAAGAAGAAGAAGAAGTATTTAAGTAGTGTCCCTAAAGAGACTACCGACTTCTTGTAGGGTGAGATTATGATGGGGTTGCCATCTCAGAGCATATGCTCATTACTCCCTGTGTACTAGTCCCATCAGAATGATTCCTCTTCCACCAGTTTCGCCATACTGAAGATCGCCTTCTCTACCGACTCTGCCGTTGAGGTCTTCACCGTAATCCTGGCAAGGAGCTCTTACAACGGTCAGAGCCAGCTGAACCAAGGTATTTTGAGGTGTTATTCCTCCCCTCCTCCTTTTTCATCCGGGCTTGGGACAGGCAATGGCGCAGTTTTGGAGGGAACATATACAGCTTATGCCAGAAACATCAATTACCAGAACAATATACAACTATGATCCTCGCGGAAGAAGAAACCTAGGAAGACCTACAAAAAGATGGCGGGACCAGTTTTTATTGGAGCTCGAACGGACCTTCTGGCCCATACCGTAATGTAGATGATGATGATGAACGTGATATGTACAAATAAACTAAAATCTAGGAAATCCAATCATTAGGAGTGAGAATTTACATGAAAGCCGAAATTTAAGAATCTCTCTGGAGGTCGCCAAGTTCGTTTTCTCGCAACAGAACTGGATATATACGATTTAATTTACAAAATAAATATATATTATGTAAATCTGCAAATCGGATCTTAAAATCGGCTTGCTGAATAATTCAGTTAGTTTACGCAATTCCTGCGAGACGGACTTGTTCTTGTGAATCCATAGGACTCGTGAATTTCACGGGTACTAAGATTGTTAAAATTTTAAGAAATATAAAATAGTACCTGAGATCTTAGTCGTTCTCAACATACAGCAGTATAGTTTTGTAGGAGGCCTTTCGAAAACTTATGTTTCATCTTCTGCTTGTAGCTTGGCCTGTACCAAACTAAAGAAACTTAAGTTCACGAAAGGCCTCCTACAAAACTACACTGTTGATTGCTTAGGACAACTGAGATCTCAGGTACTATTTTATATTTCTTAAAATTTTAACATATTGACCACAACGGAGTTTCGTAATGTATTTTAAAAAGCTTGACGCTAAGATTCAACAACTTCCAACCGTCAACGCGCCATTAGATAAGAATCTATGCCATTTCAACCGAAGCGCGTGTTTAATTTTGTACCAGTTTTTGTTAGTATACAAAAATATGTTTATATCGAATAATGAAAAATCACAGAATTCTCGCACAAAATCTGGGAGAGTTAATTGGACAGCGCACGTGCACATACAACACAAGCGCACTCCGGCTGTAAATTTGGTTAAATAGAATCCAGTAATAAAATTAAGCGCACATACAGACATCCTGCCTGCCTCTACTCTTATACACAAATAAACATTTTACTGAAATGTTGTATATTGCTGTATGATTGATTCCGAGAACTTTCCAGCTTCGTAAATATCATATTTAAAACAGCTTTAGATTTATTCTAGCCAACATTTCACATTTCTCAACTTCACATGGATGGATGGACATTCAGAAATATAAACAGATAATTAGGAAGGAAAAGTTATATAGTATCATGCTAGAGTTCGGAATTTCTAAAAAGTTAGTTAGACTTAAACGAATGTGTCTAAATGGCATAAATAGTAGGATGTGTGCAGGCAAACAGTTTTCGGATACTTTTGAAATTCACAATGAGTTAAAACAAGGAGATGCACTATCTCTTCTGCTATCCAGATTTGTACCATAACAAGCTATCAAATCTTTAGATGACGAACAAAGCCTACAGCTCAATGGTATTAATAAGCTGTTAGTTTATACTGATGAAGTAGTATTATTGGTTGATAGCGAGGAGATACTAAGAACCAACACGCACACTCTATTGAGTAATGCTAAGAAATTGGAACTGGAATAAACACCAATAAAACTAAATATGTGTTTACACATAGAAATACGTAATATAATGGAAATGGACAATTAATGAAAATAAAAAAAATGTTAAAAAAGTGTCTGAATTCAAATATCTAGAAACAATAACTTCAAATAGGAATGATTGCACTAAGAAATTAAACGTAGGGTCAATTCTGGAAATGCATGCTATTATGTATTACAGGGACTCTTGTTATCCCAACTTCTTTGAAAAATGTTAAACTGAAAATATATAAAACTGTAATTCTCCCAATATGTTATATGGATGTGAAACGTGGACTCTTACTTTAGGGAGGAAAGGAGATTACCCCAATTATGTTATATGGATGTGAAACGTGGACTCTTACTTTAGGGAGGAAAGGAGATTACGAATATTTGAGAATAAACTTTTCAGGTAAAATTTCAGACTAAAGAGAGATGAATAGACAAATGAATGGAGCTACATAGTCTTTATTGGATCCAGATATAGTAAGAACAGTTAAGTCTCGTATAGTGCCATGGGAAGGACATATGGCACGAATGGGGAATGAAAGAGGTGCATGGAAGCATCTTGTAGGAAAACCAGAGGGAAAACTTCCAGTTGGGAGACCAAGAATGAGGTGGGAAATTAACATTAACCATTATTTGAGGGTAGTAGATTATACAGTGGATGATTGGAAAACATTAGCCCAGGGCGGGATATGTGGAGAGCTTATGTCCGCGCGGTCTGTCAGTTAATTAGTTTAGTTAGACTGTTCATAAATATTCAAGCTTTACAGTTTATTTATCTCAAAATTACCTTTTCGAATTAATACCCTTTTATTGTAAGCCCATGATAAACTTTCTTGATATTCTTATGTTAACAGAATTACTTCATTTTTTAATTTAAATGTATGAACAACAATAAAATAATGTAGGTTATGTTTATCATTAATAATATTAGAAAACCGTACGACAATAAAATGAGGATGATGTGGAGAGTTTATGTATTTAAAAACATGTAATGCAAGAAGAAGGTTGAGATGAGCAGTTGCAGTTCTGACAGTAACTGCTTGTTAATTTAAACTGGAAGTTGTGACAAGGGGAGCAGATGGGGTTGCGATATTGCACTGTATAATGAGGTTCCGTCATATTACAAGTTACATATCGATTCCCACCCCTCAGTTGTCATGGTTACCACCTACAAAAAATTAACCAGAAATTGTAAAGGAAACTGTTTTTATATTCCCTTCAGAATTCTGATGGTCCTGCATCCTGTCATATTGTAGTATCTTCAATACTCGAGTTGACCATACATTGTTCTAACAATTGCTCGCGAAATTCGGAAATTTTCAAATAATGTAACCGTTTTTATGTATATATTTATCTATCAGGTTTCGCAATGTTTCACAACATCTTCCTGCACCCTATTAATATTTTGTCAATCTCCTCCACATCTCTCTGTCACTCAAATCTCCATTGTCCAATCCTTTTTCCCATATGCTGTTCAAAACACAATCAATCCATGTTATTTTTGGCCGTCCACTTCTTCTTTAACCAAGTAGCACCCATTCTAGTATTCTTCTGTAATTCTTTCTACATAACCATTCTTACTCACTCACTCACTCACTCACTCACTCACTCACTCACTGGCACTATCGAACCCGTAGGTTCATAGCCGCGCGGACATAAGCTCTCCATGCATCCCTATCCTGAGCTAATGCTTTCCAATCATTCCCTGCATAATCTACTTCCCTCAAATCAAAGTTAATGTTATTTTCCCACCTTATTCTTGGTCTTCCAACTGTGCGTTTTTTCTCTGAAGCTTCCATGCACGTCTTTCACATTCTACATAACCATACAATTTTAATTGTTTATTTTTTTATGAAATCCACAATTGAAATTTGAACATTCATATTATTTTGTTGAATTCAAATACCTAGGAACAATAATTACAAATAGGAATGAGATGAACAAAGAAATTAAACATAGGTTCATTTGTGGAAATGTATTCTATTATGCATTACATGGACTCTTGTCCCAACTCTTTTCAAAAACGTTAAACTGAAAATAGGCCTATATAAAATTGTTATTCTCCCAGTTTTATTATATGGATGCGAAACATGGACTCTTAATTTAAGGGAGGAAAGAAGATTACGAGTTGGCCTATTTGAGAATAAAGTTCGTAGGTAGATTTTTGGACCAAAAAGAGAGATGAACAGACAGGTGAATGGTGAAGACATCCGTAACAGTGAGTTATAGGCCTATGGTCTTTATAGGAAGCCAGATATAATAAGAACAGTTAAGTCTCGTAGGCTGTGATGGGCAGGACGGTGTCACGAATGGGGAATGAAAGAGGTACGGTACATGGAAACTTCTTGTAGGAAAACCAGAGGGAAAACGCCCTATTGGTAGACCAAACATGAGGTGGGAGAATTAACATTGACCATGATTTGAGGGAAGTAGATTATAAGGAGATGATTGGAAAACATTAGCTCAGTATAGAGACGTATGGAGAGCTTATGTCCGCGCGGCCATAAACGTACGGGTTCGATAGAGCCAGTGAGTTAGTTAGTTAGTTCTTAATAAAGACTTAATAAAATGTAAATATGTTATATATTTTTATATAGGCCTAATAGGCCTAGTATCTATATTAATTGAATTTATTGTGTAACATTTATTGTATAGGAGAAAAAGTCTAAGCCACGATTACATTTTATTAATTTTTTATAACCATTAATGAAACGATAAAAAATATTGAATACATTTTTTTATTGCTGTCCACAAAATATTTTGGTAGAACGGCCTTCTGTGTTCTGTAGCTTAAAAATCAGAAACATTTGCGACTGAGGTTCAATAATTTCGCAACAACATGTCTAACAATTTAATTTCGATAATATTTCAGCGATATTCTACCGTCATTGTTTGAAACTGTAAATCGAATTGTTCAATATTCAATGTCTACCTATGATCGAAATATTCATTAAAAGTAACTGGTCCTGATATCAGTGTCTTAGAAGACGGTTGGAAGTTTACCGTATGATTTAAACATGGCAGCCTATTTGACAGTAATTTAGATGTTAAATGTAAGCGTATGGTTTTGTTAATATGTTTGGCCGCGAGGGAATTTGAAAGTGTGTTACGTACACAAATTAGAGCTTACACGCAGTTTATAAAACGTGTTACGAATTGTAAAGTTGGCACAATTAATAGGAAGCCGAACAAAGTGCCTTATTATTCAAATTGGTACGTGTGTGGCAGCTATCACATTTCTATTATAACTTATAATTCTGTGAATGGACAATTATTAAAAACATGATTAAAATTATAGTTTTTATTAATTCTTAATGGGCATTCCACACAGAACTGTACACTATAATTTAAAAAAAAAACTGTACCGTTTTTCCATTTTGGAAACTTTTGGAATATACTTCAGGCAACGATATATCCAGACAGGATATTTTAGTTTAACCACGAACAAACTGCTGTCCTGCTGCTCGTTTTTTATTTCTGTGGAGAAAATTCAATTAGGCTCGGATCTTAAAAAGAATAAATGATGATGTACTAGAATTCGATGACGCAATGCTCCCATTTCAGTCAGCTTGTGCTGGGATTCCCCGAGTTAATGTGATTTAATGGTAGGGTTAACTTTAAGAACCCTTCAATTACATCACCATAGTTTTTGTTTTTTACGTAGTATTTTTATTTTTTAATTTTTTTTTTACGATAGCTGTTCCAATTCAAGCGATACGGATATTAACGATGATTGGTGAAATAAGAAGGACAGAAGAGAACGCCGGTCTGCATAGTGATAGATGCACAATTAAGGTAAAAATGTAACTGTGATAATTATTTCGGTAAAATTTACCAATTTTAACCGCCAAATACGAGAGTCTTGTGAATTTCGAGAATCTTATAAAGGTAGAACTGCATTTTATTCACTACCAAGTTGTAGCTTGACAGGGAACAAAATGAAGCGCTAATACATTGACTGTACTTCTGCCTCAACCAGACCCATGTTCTCCTCTGTCGCTCTATCGCCATCTGAGTCAGTATCCATGTCACTTGAACCGGAGCTGGTATCACTGCTTGCATTGCTTCGAGAAATTATTATTTGTTCTCTATTAGGCCTATTATATATTATTCTATTGTATTAATTATCTATTATTATTTCCGATTGAGGGTCTTTCCACTTTTCAGCGGTTTCCCTTTTACCAGCCGGCTGCTGGCCCTTCACATCCACATGTGTCAATCACAGAGGCAGATGTAGGGGTGACATGTGGTTAGCATGTCGAGTCCCCCAGCCGTTATAGCTGGTTCCTCAACCTGGAGCCGCTACTTATTGTAGCTACCCAATTGCCTCACGATGCTGGGTGGGCACCGGTCCCATACTGACCGAAATACCATGAGAAAATTTCTTCCCCCATGGAGACTCGAACCAGCGCAAGTCCCGTAGCTCTGCGCCAAGGCTTCCTACCTTAACCGCTCGGTTACGGCGCGGGGCATCTATTATTATTTTCCGATTGAGGGTCTTTCCATTTTTCAGCGGTTGCCCTTTTACCAGCCGGCTGCTGGCCCTTCACATCCACATGTGTCAATCACAGAGGTAGATGATCAACAGCCAGTATCTATTATTATTTACTCTCTATAATTATGTTTCTTTACCTCTTACCTCTATAGATTTTGATGTCATTGTACATTAAATACCGTACTGTATAAGTAAATAAAATAATAATAATAATAATAATAATAATAATAATAATAATAATAATATATTTTTTGTTCAATGCCACCTGTTTGTCATTCGACATTTCAGGTATCATCTCCTGGCATTGGCGTATTGTAACTCACTTCTGGGGGAAGGTAACGTAAAATGTTCCTACAATATAGGTATAAATATTATAATATTTATAAAGGTTCCAGTTGGCTTCAAATTTCTTGTAAAGTTCCTGGAAGGCGGGATTACGCTGCACCAATGATATGATGGGTGATGATGCGCCAGGAGAGGTCTTAAACCTAAACTTAATCCAATGAGGTGAATATGATATTGATGTTAATGATGGCCAGATGATGTTCGGGGACCGTTTGGGCCTTAATGTATCCTGATATTTGTCTTACAGGTGAGGAAAACCCAGAAAAAAACCTCACCCAGGAAACTTGTCCCGAGCGGGGATCGAACACGGACCCGCTGCGTGACAAGGCTGACGCTACCTCGAGGCCACAGCGGTGGATCCAGTAGTAGTAGTAATAATAATAATAATAATAATAATAATAATAATAATAATGCATCCATAGTAATTGTGCCCGAAGGCAGTCTTTCACTTCAATCATAGCATTTTCATGCTATTCTTTGCAGCTTTACTAGGAAATTATAGGTGTGGTAGCTTCCCGTTGCTTTCCACACCGATTGAGGATAATAGTGATAAGATGAATATGAATGGTGATGATTGTGATGGCCATATGATTTCGGGGACCGTTTGGATCTTAAAGTTTTTCTGACATTTGTCTTACAGGTGAGGAAAAACCCCGATAAAAACCTCACCCAGAAAAACTGTCCCGAGCGGGGATCGAACCCGGACCCGCTGCGTGACAAGTCAGCACGCTACCTCGAGACCACAGCGGTGGACATAATAATAATAATAATAATAATAATAATAATAATAATAATAATAATAATAATAATACTAGCAATTTTATTATTTTGCTCCGCCACAAATTTCTATCCTCAGTATCTTCTTCTTTGAGGTCTTTGCTGATCATGTTTCTTCTTACCTCATACATCCACGGTTCTTTGGGTTTCCCCCTCCTCCTCCTGCCTTCACTATTCCATCCAGCATGATTCTTGGAATTATATTAATCTCCAATCTCTTCAGATGTCTATACTATTTATATATTCATTCTTCTATTATTTCTATAATATTATGTTTAATATTCAATATTTCTCTAATTTATGGTTCCGAATTTTCTTCTTTGTTGTTTTCTTGCTACTAAAATTCCATCTCAGTTGTCAATATTTTTTTTTTTTGCTTGCTATCTACCTAGTCCAGTATTCTGCTCCATATAACATAATACTTTATAACATTTATTTAAATATTAATATTTTGGTTTTATTTACAATATTTTCACTCCATATCACTTAATTTAACATTCCAATTTCTTTTCTTCCTTCAGTAATTCTTTTCTCAATTTCGCAATAACTTCTTCCCATCTGATTCTAAAATTGATCCTAAATATTTGAATTTATCAATTTCCTTAATTTTCTTATTGTTACATTGTAATTTCTCTTCATTCTAAATTCATCGACATTTGGAAGAAATTAAGTAACAACAGTAATAATAATAATAATAATAATAATAATAATAATAATAATAATAATAATAATAATAACAATTAAAACAATAATAATAATTATAATAATAATCAAATACTATTAAGAATTAGGGGTTCTGGCCTGTGTCCGTATCAGTTGAGCTGGTCTTTCCATCGTTTTTTCGACCTTCCAAAATCTCTCTTATCGTTTGGTATGTAATCAAACACTGTTTGGTAGCCTGTCGCTAGGCATCTGTGATATGTGCCCAATTATTTCGGTTAACTTTTATGGTTTCAGTGACGGCTCTGATGTTTAATTATTCTCGGATGTCAACATTCTCTGCATAAGATCAAAAGATTGTAGCCCACTAGGGATCTCAGCAGTATATAATGTATCTGGCTCTATCCTTTGGAGTTGATTTGATTTTAAGGCCCATGTTTCTGATCCGAAATAATAATAATAATAATAATAATAATAATAATAATAATAATAATAATAATAATAATAATAATAATAATAATAATAATAATAATAAATAATAATAATAATAATAATAATAATAAATAATAATAATATTAATAATAATAACAATAATAATAATAGGGCCTAACAATAATAATAATAATAACAATAGGGCCTAATAATAATAATAATACCAATAACAATAATAATAATAATAATAATCACAATAATAATAATTATTATTATTATTATTGTTATTAATTAATTTATTTATATAGAGATTTTCAATGTTTATACATCTTTCTGCATCCAAAGTTTTATTTTCCTTCTCCACCCGTCCCTATCCTTCCACTCCATGTCCTCCAAACATAGTTTTGGATCAAAGAGAGATAAACGGGCAGGTGAATGGAGAAGACTCCATAACAATGAGATACATGGTCTTTATAGGAAGACATAATAAGAACAGTTAAGTCTCGTAGTCTGCGATGGGCGGACATGTAGCACGAATGGGGAATGAAAGAGGTGCTTGGAAACTTCTTGTAGAAAAATCAGAGGGAAAACGTCCAGTTAGTTGACTAATAATGAGGTGATAGAATAACACTAATCATGATTTGAGGGAGGTAGAGTTTACAGGGGATACTTGGAAGGCATTAGCTCAGGATAGTGATGTATGGAGAGCTTATGTCCGCGCGGCCTACAGGTTCGATAGTGAGTTAGTTTTAATTTTGAGGGACTCTTAAGAGGTAGAACTTAGTTAATTTTCCTTGCAGATAGAGCAGACTGTGCAGTACTTATTACCATTAATATTGAATTAGGTTTAATCTTTTTTGGACTTAGTCTTTTTCTTCTATGTCCATTATAATATGTTCTTGCTGCAATCGTGTGTAGTTCCTACTTTATATTTCCATTCCATTCCGTTGACACAGTTTTAACCTGTCGCCATATAGGTACTTTTATGTGCCACATGGCACGTGTCGGTAGAGGGATTTTATTTATGGATCTCACATATATTTTTGACCACACAAGGACTACACAGAGACCATAGCGATGATGTTTGCTTTGTACATAGCAATATTGCAAGATTCCATCATTAGGGCACATAATTGTTCATTAGATACCACTATACTTTTAGTAATCATGTTTAAACACCGTTGAGGTTAAAATTATTTCAATTTTAAAATTTGTACCTTATAAATCAGTCGTCCTCAATATAATAACTTGTGTCATATACGTTGTCATACTGTTAAAATTCAGTACCATATGAATTCCTGAGGATGAAGCATGTCTTTGAAATGTTCTTTTATGCCATTGTATATTATGTTTAATTTGTTTTCGGTTTTATAAGCTATGTTAATATTTTTATTTTTTTTTCAAGGTTTTTGGTTTAATTTCCTGTATATATTAATGTTTCCTATGTTTTATTACTATCAGATTCTCCTTCAAGTTTTGTTGTATTATTTATGTCATTCTTTTTTCTTTTTTGTTTCTTTATAAGCTTATCAATGATTTGTTTATTGAATCCGTTGCTTTTGCCATGTTTTTAATATATTATAATTCTTTGTTATAATTTGTTTTGTTTAAGGATAATTTTAACATGCTGTTAATTAAACTATTAAATGTGCTGATTTTATGTTGGTATGGGTGTCTAGATTTGCTATTAATGGTGAGCATATTATTTGTAGATTTGCGGAAAATACTTATTTCAAGTTTCTTCTTTTCTACGCTTATCCTTTTGGTAAGGTCTAGATAGTTTATTTTGTTATTAAGTTCTATCTCCTCCGTAAATTATATTTTTATGCATATTGTTTAGTTCTAGCAAGATTTCTTTTTCTTTTCTGTTCTCATTTTCATAAATAATCATGACGTCATCCACATATCTTGTAATTAGCTTTAGGCTATATTGAAATTATTTATTAAATTTTCATAATATTTATTTTCCAAATCTTGTAAAATATTTCAGCCATTTTACCTGATATGGGAGATTCCATTGGGATTCAATCTTCTTGTTCATATATTTGGTTATTAAACTGGAAATAATTTTGCTTCATTATAGTACTTGTGACCATGTATAATTGAGTTATGTATTCTGTGTTTAAATTACTGATTTCCAGTTTATGTTGTAATATGTTTAAAGTTTAATTTATTGGAATGTTAGGGTATAGGTTCTTTATGTCAAATTACGCCATTTTCGTATTCTTGTTTATTTTTATACTTGTGAGCTTATCTGCTAATTCATATGTATTTTTTATTGCGTATTGATCTTCTAATTGTATCTCTTTTTTATGTTTTTGAGCAATTAATTTGGACATTTTATAATTAGGGGCGTTTATGCAGTTGACTATTGGCCGCATGGGGTTGTTGTTTTTATGTATTTCAGGTAAAGCTTCAATTATCGGTACTGATGGACTGTTATTTATGAACTTATTTGTGTATTCGTTAGATTCATTGTTCGGTATAATCAAGGGGCATATTTTTGTTAATTCTTTTGATGCTCTATTAAATTTAAATATTTTAACACAGTTGAGAACGCCAAAAGGTATATATTTTAAGTTTTTATCTTATGTGTTTGAAAGGCCTTGAATTTTAATAGTGTGAGGACGTTTATAACATAATTTATTATAGTTGAGGACGACTGTTTTATAAGGTACACATTTTCAAATTGAAACAAGCTACCACAATTAATCTAGGAGAAAATTGTAAACTTGTCGTCCCGAGTTGAGTACTCAACTCAGAGGGACGTATGTTACGGAACTCCTGTAGTTGAAAGCAATTTGTTTTGTTTCACCCAGTGTTGCGGAATCAGTATGCAGATTGTGTGAAATAATGAATCACCCTGCCGAACTGAAATCGTGTTAATGTGAACAATATGGCGCCTCATCACACCTGCGCGCCACTAATCAGTTCTTAAACTGCTACAAACATGCAGCACCTAACAATAGTTTGGATTATCAGCACCATTCATGAAACATTTGTAGTCTTACTCACAGTCTTGTGGTCATAACTTCTAGCTACAGTTTATGAGGTCCCGGGTTCAGACCACAGAAATTTTCTTTTAAAGGGTCTGCAATTTATATTAAGCCGGGTTTAAGGATTCTCCTGGTTGTCTTCTTCTTCTTCTTCTTCTTCTTCTCCACTTATCAATTAAGCCTGTTCCGTCATCACATTGTCTCCTTCTCGGCCTCCCCACGTCTCTCTTTCCTTTAGGATCATATTGGTAAGCTATATTTGGCTAAAATAAAGCCAGAAAATACTCTATAATGAAATTATACACGACAATGGCAGTTCCTATTATTACTACTTACGGATCCGAAACATGGACAGTGACAACACAATAATCTGCCAGAATCCAAACTGCTGAAATGAAATTCCTCAGACCAATAGCAGGATATCGAAGGGCAGACTAAAACACAACACAGAAATAAGACAGCAACTAAAAGTAGAAGAATTAAACACAAGAATTAAACACAACTGGAAAGAACATTTAGCAAGGATGACTGAGAACAGAATACCAAAAGCAGCATACAACTATTCACCAAGACGAAGATGATATTTAGGAAGACCAAAGAAAAGATGGAAAGAGCAGCAATTTGGAGCCGGAACAGGCTAGCAAAACAGCCTAAACCGTGACGAAGAAGAAGCTATTTTTGGCAGTCTGGTATCTTCCATCCTTCCAACATGTTCAAACCATTTTGTTCTGTATCTATTAATTCTTGAGTTGATAGCTTCCACTTCTAATTATTTTCTTATTTCTTCTTTTATAATTCTTTCTTCTCTTCTATATCCATTTGTTTTCCTCAAAAATCTCATTTCAAAACTTTGTATTCTACTAATTGTCCTTTGTGTAGGCACCCACATCCAGTAGGAATTACCATAGTATTATAAAGTTTCATTCTTGTTTCAGGTCTTGTTTTATTCTTAAAGATCTCTCATGTGGTTTTACTATTAATCAACTAACATAGGCCTATATCCTCGGGACATTCCAACCTAAGAAATGGTTTACAATTCCGCCATGTCAGGAAATAATTCCAAAATATTATAAAGAACACTTTGTCGCATTGGAAATAAACACGTTTGGAAATTCATCATACATATTTTATGCTCTGAGACATACACATAGGCCTACCTATGATCAAATCTTCATGACACTATGTTTAATTACACTTTCTATTAGGCTATGTTTTCATCATTTAAATATTTTACTTTCTAATTTTGGATTGAATTTTGGACACAAAAAAAATGAATTTAGGGCCTAATTCCGTACAGAATATATATTTTAGGTTTAACTTTCTTTAGAGGAGTTGGGATGACAAGACTCCCTGTAGCGCATAATAGCACGCATTTCCAGAAATTACTCATACACTCTAATTCAACCCAAGAATTTAGGCCTTCTGCAGATCTTACGGGCTACGCCAGTGTCCACCTACGTACAGGGGTAGATTTTGCCAAACTCATAATATCGGTATTTGTTTGTTTAGGGAAGAGAGGAGGGGGGAGGTTAGCAGTACTTTTTCCAAATCTATGTACTATACATTTAAAAAAACATTGTTTTCTTTTTACGGCATGCAAACTAGTTTTATAGTAGGCCTAAATATGAGAGTCGACACTTTCACACAGGATAGTACAAGTCCGCATGATCTCAGTGACAAGTGGTAACTGTTTTTTTTCTTTAAGAGGGGGTGGCTTGGACGGCTACAACTTACAATTCTGTACCTGCTGTGTTGCATACTTCAGTTTTATTTAACGATTTCTCTCAAGAAAATATTGTTGAAATGGCAACCCCGTTCCCTATTCCAAACACACAGTAACTTCCTGGTTGAATCTGACTGTAGTTATGTGTAATTTCTTTCTCCATTGCAAATTCAGAGGAAGTTCGGGTAATGTGGACCCTTGGGTTTGAATAGACCCTGTTAATATCTTCTTTAATTGGTGTTGCTCTCGAACAGAAAATATTTTAACTTCTTCCCTTAATCAACTTTGACGTGTTCAATGCCTGTTTATTTTATTCTTTGTGCACAAAAGGGTTTATTTGTGCCAGTTTAAAAGTTTTTGAAGCTAAGAATAATTCTTAATTTCTGCTATTGAATGTTATAAATATTGAAAATCTGCTAAATATATTATATTATGTGGACGTTGTTTTAATATACTGACGGGTTCGGTTTGATATTATGTGACATGGCGGCTATATAAAATAATTAAACATAACAAAGGAATTCGGTTAATGTGGAATCTCCACGAGGCAGTTAAAGATGACCTGGATACACTTTACACGATTACGAATATTTTATCAATGAGGATGCTATATGTAAAATCAATGCACTTCATTAATTTTATTTAACGTCTTTGCAATTTTACTAAGCCCAAATCGCTGTCTGCAGATGAATGACATGTGGATGATATAATCAACAATAATTTTCAAAACAGTGAATAAATATCAACACTTTTTAATTACGATCAGCCATAAATATTTTCATATACAATGCCACGAGTGATTTCTAAATTTCACGACTCACGAAGTGAGGAGTGAATTTATCTAGAGAATTTGGAAATCAAGAGTGGCATTTGTTAGGACTATTTAACGAATAAAATTAAGCTGTTTACTCACAAATCATTATTTAACTATAGTTATTTTAAAATATTTATATATTTAATGTAAACGGCGATGTTTGAAAACAAATGAGAAACGTTATGTTTCACTTGTTTATCACTGCAACCAGTTCATATTATTTATTGACAAAGGGTCGCAATATTGTAAGAATGCAACCTAGTGGAGAAAAAATGAAACTGTATGTTAATTAATTTCTGATGTCCTATGATGTAAATATGTCAATTATATTTTTCTGGAACGTTATTACCTGGAAAAAAATAAGCTTAAGAAAGTGCAAACAATGATTTTTTGTGGTATAATCAATTGCTACAAATGTTTTTATATTATCTCCCACAACCACGATAAGGTTACATTCGTGCACTATATATACAATCTGGTAGCCACATGGAGTCACGACAAAATAATGCTATGACCTATTCAGAATGTTAAAAAGGAGGAGCTTGATTTTACAGTGATAAAATTAAACTGATAAAATCGACTGTGATTGGTTTAAATAAAACACATTGAAACGTGATTGGTCATTGACTCTAATTTGGGGCATGAGTTAAATAATCAGATTAATTTGTGCCGTTCCGTATAAATTAATAGAGTAAGTATACTAAAAAATAGTCTAAAAGCTAGGATGGACTCTGGGGTCCACTTTACCCGAATATGGAGGTTAAAGTGGACATTTGTTGTAATCTAAAAAAAATTATAAATTATGAAAATGTTTACATATTTAAATAAAATAACAATGCTATTTCATACTTATAATAGGCTACTAATGATAATCACTGTAATTAAAGAAAATTCAAATCCCTTAATTAAAAGAAGAAAAATAACAAATTCAAAACAGGGTGCCACATTACCAGAAGTTCCTCCATTGTTTCTAGATGTTTGAATTGTGCTACTTCTTCAAAATATTTTCTATTTGTTGTTAAGTGTGCATTCCTATTAGGCCTACATGTATAATGTATTTCTGCGCATGACCGTATATTTAGTTTTATTGATATATATATATATATATATATATATATATATAAGTCTTCTAGTCCCAGTTTCTTATTGTTATTTAATGGAATGTGTGTATTGGCATTAGTATTCTATATCACCCAATAATGTTCCATCATTAGCATATACCACCTCTTTATCAATGCCATTGAGTTGCACCACCTGCTTTAACCTCTAAAGATTTTATTGGTTGTTCTAGTACCAAAGAGGTAGTGCACCTTCTTGATTTAAGCTATTGTGCACTTCATAGCATCTTAAAACTCTTTGTCTGCCTTCGCCCAACTCTTTGTGTCATTTAGACATATTCGATTTGGGTCCAACTGTTAAGAAATTCGAATTTCAGCAGGAAGCTATACAACTTCTCCCTCTTGATTGAATAGTATGTCTTTTTGATTTAGTTGATGTACAGTGACAACATAATCCCATTTATTTTCTAGAATCTGTTTTTTATTAAAACTCTTATCTATTTTGGACCTATTTCTTGTAAATCCACATTGATGATCTACCTACTATGTCAATGGGTCTAAATTAATTAGACAATTGGTGTAGCGCTGGAGGATGGTGTTTCTGAAAATTATAGTTCAACAGATAAATGGATTTTTTGTGAGGAGACAATATAGGTTAATGTTTAGTTTCTACACTAGATGTCCCATTGTGCCGTGACGTAGGAAATGTCATTTCTCACATTACCGCATGTTTCCTGTGCGCGACACATCTATAATCACGTGTCTGAGGGGTTCACTGACGTTGCTAATGTCAAACCTTACAACCAACTGTTCTAAACAATTCGAAATTCAAACTCATGGAACAAAGATCTGTGAAATCTAAACTAATACACAGCTTACCATTCCATATCCTATAAGCATATAATAGCCTATAGGTTAATTAATCTGCATTCAATAGTTCAGTGATCAGTGATAGTGAAGAATAACTCGTAATCAAAAACTGATACAGTAAAAGCTCCTTATTCGCGGGAGAAATGTTCCATAAATATGCCGCGAATACAGAAACCATGAACATGGAATGGTAATTTGTATGGGTATATAGGGGATACGTTCCAAGGTTACAGAATAAAATGAAAATTATGACAATTATATCAATTAATGAGAGATTTTGAACAATTTCTATTAATTATTACTGTTAGGTTTAGGCAAGGACTTAAAAAACTTAGCATTTTTTCATACTTTGCCGCTTTAAAAGATATTTCAATTAAGATTGATATGATATTTAGCTGTAAATTATGCGATAGAATTCCTTATTTTGTGTTCGGATTTCCTGATCCATTAACATTGAAACAGCGTGATATAGACGCAAACGACTCGCCAACACGCATAAACGGTCAAACATTTCTATTTTTACTTTAAGCGGCAACACTATTTTTTTCTCTTTTCGGTACTAATTTTGCTTTCCTTTTACTCGGCATTATAAACTGGGAAAAAATCACAAGAGACACGTGTTATTAAATCAAAATTATAGCAACGAATGATAAGTTGAAACAATAATATACCGAACGTGGCGATGGAGGCATTTATCAAAGTACATATCGGCACGTGGAATACAACAGCTTTTAACAATGATCTTTAGGGTTAGTGACAATAAGTTTTGCTTTGTTTTGGTATGTATTTGTCCATTTGGTTTGAATCACTATTTGTAAAAGCCGTCTTGGCACCTGCCTGCAGGGGGAAAAAAATGCTGATGGTTAATAAAGAACACCATTCTTTCTAATATACCGACTGGATCCGCGGAAAAATAAATTTTTGTCGCGAATACAGGAACTGTGTCGCAATTTTTTCACCCGCGAATAATAAAACCACGAATAAAGGAACTGTGAATAAGGAGCTTTTACTGTAGGCCTATGTGTGATTCTTATTATCTAATATTATTCCGCTTTCTTATATTAATTAAGAAGACATTAATAGGCCTATGTATATATATGCATATATAGGGGCCTATAGGCTATATATATTAAATAGCCTATCGGAAACCATTCCTCTTGTAAGCCCTTGTTCCTCTCAACGACACTTAGGTGCTCTCTCCCTACATGGGAGAAATTCAACTTACTAATTTAGTTACACTTGTTTTCGTATAGATACCATTGAGTGGACCTGAGTCAGCGATCTGCCTCATAGTGACATCTAGGATGGGAAAATACTAGGACGGGAAAATTCGGTAAATTTTGCTTAGAAGTATTTTATTCAGGCTTAAGGATCCTTTACGAGCCTGAAAATCTTCAGACTCGGGACTCGCGGCTTAAAGTCTCTCCCGCAGGACTTTCTCCTTGGATCGATCCCGGCCGGATTTGAGTCCGCGATCCTTGGGACCAGAGGCAAGGAGCATAACCACCGATTTATAGGCTTAGGCCTATATTAGATATCGTAAACCATTCAAATAAATTAATTTTCAAATTTGGCCGTCACATACCGGTATTGTGGTACGGATTCTTGTAATTTGTAATAGGCCTAAATGAGAATGTGACATTTTAAGAGTCTTTATATATATATATATTATATATATATATATATATATAAATATATATATTACCCATCCAAGTGTTTTGTGCAGGCGGAAAATATGTTAACTAACAAACTGCCTTTCTATTTCTCTTCCTTGCTACGTTGCCACTTCCTGTCCTTTGTATTATGTTGTTTGATTGGCAGGCAGAGAGCTGACAAATACTATGTATATTAATGATCCGTCGTTCTGCGCGGTCAGTGGCAGAATGACTAACTTGACAACCCTGTTACTTTTGGGGTTACGTCTAGGAATGAGCTGTCCCTTCCTTGCCCTTCTCATTACATGTTGCCACTTGTGATTTATTGTGAGGCTGGTAACAGAGAGACGACAAATACTGTGATTTTAAATGATCCGACCGCTTGAGCGTTCCGTGCTTAAATTACTAATTTGACAACCATGTTAAGATCTTTCACACGTGTTTAGAGATTCTCCTCCCACATTTGAAGTTGAAAAATTTCAATACGTGATCGGATGTACAGTTCTCCTACATACCTTCCACAAATTCAGTAGATCGGCGACACTAGCGCTAAAACTCTTCCCCTCCGCCCGTGAACAGTTAACTTGGATGTGTAATATATACGCGTAATATGTCCATTCAGCAGATATGATTGTATTTTATCTTCTAAAAATTATTACCTTTTTTTTTTTAAATTTTGGACGTGAAGTAATAATAAAAATATGATTTTTGAAGAACGATCCGACTGAATCAGTTACAGGAGCTTCATAATAATAATGAACAAAGAGTCTTGAAAATTTCATAGCCCCTTTAGTTCTTTTAAAAACTATAGATTGCAGTCAATACTTCTAAAATTAATTTTAAGGCACGGTTGAGATTATGTACTAAAATATTAAAATATAAAATTAGTACCTGATAAATCAGTTGTCCTCAACTAAAATAAAGTTCTAATAACACTTCGTCAAGTACTTAAAATATGGAGGCCTTTCAAAACATTGTTTCATCTTCTGCATTTCAACTGGTACCAATGTTATTGTACAACTTACGTAACAACATTAGTACCAGTTGAAATGTACAAGATGAAACATATTAACGTTGTTTATGGTTATTCTAAGACCTTAAGGCAAATTCTGGATAGGAATTCAATTTCAACAATCCATTTCACTTCGAATGATAACGATAATAATAATAATAATAATAATAATAATAATAATAATAATAATAATAATAATAATAATAATAATAATAATAATAATAATAATAATCATGGTAATCATTTTAGAATTTTCCTCATCATTGAGGGTTTTCTCCAACCAATCTTAGTAATTAACATGATTAAAAAAAAAGGTCACTTGGTCGACCTATGAAAAGATGGCACGAAAACCGCTTTCTCAGGCCGTAACAGTTCTTCTAGGACTAATACCTGGCAGGATGATGATGATGATGAAGAAAAAACACATAAATGACTACGGACTTATAGACTATCAGTTTGCAACAAACATTCACAAATTTCCCTTAATTGAAGTTCTGCATCTTTCTCTGTCCTCTGTGTCTTCATCTGTTACACCAAATTTCTTCACTGAATAATTTACAATAATAATAATTGGTAGATGGATATATTGTTGATTATTAGTCTTTAACAGCTTTAGTCATTAGTGTTGCAATTAAAATTCGAAGGGCAGACAAAATTCACTGAGAGTCCTCTTATTATTTAAAGCTTGAGGTTCTGATACGTGCCGTAAATCTAGGACACGAGATCCCGTACTTTCAACGTGACGGGATCCAAGCCTTCGCATCCTTTCCAAATTAAGTCACAGGCTACTTATGATTTTTGCGCGCTTAAAATTAATCCATGGATCCCGGCTGGGTTTGTACCAGACAACCTCAAACCCAAAGGTGAGCATGGTAACCATTGTCTACCGGGACCAACAATAATACTTTTTTTTTGTTCAATGCTACCACATTGTCACTTCGACATTTTGGTATTCTCTCCTGGCATGATGTTATTGTAACCCAATTCTGAGGTTGGGGCGCCTGGAAGGTGGAGTTACGCTGCCCCGATGTAATATAGGTAGCATGCTGTCTTGTCACGCAGCGGACCCGGGTTTGATCCCCGGTCGAGCAAAATTTCCTGGGTGATAGTTTTTTTTCGGTGGTTTTCATCACCTGTAAGGTAAATGTCAGGAAACTTTAAAGCCCAAACGGTCCCCGAACATCGCCTGACTATCATTATCATCATAAACATATCCAACAATAATAATGCAGTAATTTATGTTTGAAATGCTGTTGAATATAGGCTAGAGTGTCATGTCAAATAACTCGGTCGCACGATTGTTGAGGAAATGTCCATGACATAATGTGACCTGCGCATTAACGTTAATGTGTGGATGTATTGCGGTTTGCCGCTACACGAATTCCTTGTTTTACACCGGAAACAATATCTGGGATTCGAAATACCAAACAAGACTCATTCATTACCTCTCCCTCTTGTTCAACATGGCGGCCACTCATATTTCAAAAGAAATAAATCCTATTTTTAATTTTATTTTCACTCTCACAATATACTAACTAACTAACTAACTGACTGACTAACTAACTAACTAATGTTTTCCAATCATCCCCTGTATAATCTGCTTCCCTCAAATCAGGTTAATGTTATTCTCCTACTTCATTCTTGGTCTATCTTTAGTTTTGCTACAAGAAGCTTCCATGCACCTCTTTCATTCCCCCATTCGTGCCACATATCCTGCCATCGCAGTCTACGAGATTCAACTGTTATTATTATATCTGGCTTCCTATAAAGATCTTGCAGTTCACTGTCTTCTCCATTTACCTATCTGTTCATCTCTCTTTGGTCCAAAAAAATTCCTTAGAACTTTATTCTCAGATACACTTAATCTTTCCTCCCTTAAAGTAAGAGACCATGTTTACATATAAAACAATTATTTCTATGTTAAAAATGAATAAATGGTGAAGTAAAATGTTCGTATATTTTCACCTACAATCATTCTTGTACTTATCCCTAGATGGTAAAGAGGAATAGATTAGAATATTTCGAATGGAAACTTGGTTATACCCTCCAAAAAACAGTGTTATTCTTGATGTTATTAAAAAATATTAACAAATTGATACAATTTTCATAATCTAGGATAATTAATTTGGGGCGCCTGGAAGGCGGAGTAACATTACCCCGATGATATGGTAGATGATGAAAGATAATGAAGCGCCAGGAAAGACCATAAACCTAGATCTGGTCTAAATCCAGAACAATGGAGACCACCCTTTAAAAAATCCCTTTGGTTTTACCGGGAATCGAACCGAGACCTCATGAACCTCTGAAAATTAGCCCATATGACTGGTCTATTGGGAACACGCCGTAGTGTAGTGGTTAAGGCACTGCGCTACAAGCCGGAAGGTCGAGGGTTCGAGCCCTGTGGGGGTCAGGATTTTTAAACTGACCCAAACCCTCTGGAGGCACTATGGTCCTGGGGTCGACTCAGCCTCTAACGGAAATGAGTACCAGACACTTGTTCTGGGGGTAAAGGCGGCCGTCACGCAGGGCTGACAACCCGGCTGACATCAAGTGCCGATTGTCTAGAAATGTGGGAGCCTTAACATCCTACTACCCCAAGGACCTCCTGAGGCCTGTCGCGGGATCACTTTACTTTTTTGACTGGTCTATTGTAAAAATATAACATTACATAATTAGTACTTGTAAGGCTCCTTATTCCTAAACTTGAATAAAACTTTCTAAAACCTGTTGTAGGCCTTTAGGAATCCGGCTCCATCATCAGCAGAATATTTTATGTAACTGACTTGAAAAGTCAATGAGGTCGCTAATTATATTCCAGAACAGTGATTCGTCCGTCCACTGCTGCGTTTTAAATATGATATCAAGATATTTGAGCTACAATCCCCAAGTGATTTTACGTAGACCTATTGCAACCACGAACATTAAACTCCTGAAATGAAATGTGATAGCAATGAGTAATATAGTTAATGTTACAGCTGTGAGTTTTATATTGTTACAGGAGGATGTTCCCCACCTGCAGAGTGTCCTTCACAGGGGTCAGACCTGACCAGAGGTACGCCGTCCTCATGGACATCGTTCCAGTGGACAACAAGCGCTACCGATACGCCTACCACCGATCCTCGTGGTTAGTAGCGGGCAAAGCGGACCCACCTGCTCCTTGTCGTCTCTACATGCATCCGGATTCACCGTTCACAGGGGAACAACTCAGGAAACAAGTGGTGTCCTTCGAGAAGGTCAAACTCACCAACAATGAGATGGATAAGCACGGACATGTGAGTACAGATTTAAATATATATTTACACTTGAAGTATAAGTCAATTTACTTAGTTTTAAGTGAAACTAACTCACTGACTCTATCGAATTGGAGGTTTATGTAAGTTACGTGCGGACACTTGATCTAACATTTTCCAATCATTCCCTGTATTTTAATCGTCTCCCACCTCAGTTGGCTTACCTACTGGACTCTTTGTCTCTGGTTTTCTTACAACTTGTTTTCATGCTTGAGGTGAAATATATAACTTCGATATCTTACAAACATACTGTGACACATTGTTGTACTAGCTTTTGAATATCGTGGGCGGCAGCGAGAATAGGGATCTCGCATTGTATGATAGAAAAATATTCGCGAACTGTCGACTGTCGAGTTAAAACAGTCGCAGAGAAGTTCGATTCGCAACTATCTCTCATGACTAGAAGCTTCGTTTCCCGAGTCTTCTATTCTGGAAAAGTGTCGGCTATTCGCCGAGAAGATGGATTATACAGGGGATCGTGGGAAAATATTAAAACATTATTAATGAACACCAAATCACCAAACCAAAACATTTAAAATGCGTCAACACGTTTCGATAGCTAAGTTATCATTAACAAGACTATGAAATTGCCTTTATATCTTGTAGTATAAATATCCACCTGGCTTGGAAGCCATATAATATTAAATCGGGTTTTTATTGTCTATTTAACTCATGCCCCAAATGGGAGTCAATGACCAATCACGTTTCAATGATTTCTGTTTTACAACCAATCAGAGTCGTGTTTCACCAAATATTTATCAGTGTTATAATTACCATATTAAAGAAAGCTCCTCCTTACAATATTGCGTTCCTTTGGCAATAAATAGTATGATCTGGTTGCAGTGATAAACAAAAAGAAGCAGTAGAAGCGTACCTATAGTTTCTCATTTGTTTTCAAACATCGCCGTTTACATTAAATATATAAATATTTTAAAATAACTATAGTTAAATAATGATTTGTGAGTAAACAGCTTAATTTTATTCGTTAAATAGTCCTAACAAATGCCACTCTTGATTTCCAAATTCTCTAGATAAATTCACTCCTCACTTCGTGAGTCGTGAATTTATCGATAATTTGGAAATCACTCGTGGCATTACTTATGATAATAATGTGTAATATAGTTTATCATCTCCATGTAGATCCTGTATATTATATACGTATTATACTAGCTAATACCCGGCGTGCGCTGCTACGCCTAAATAAATGAAAATGAATGTGCTTTTATGTTTAGGTCTAGTTGAATAAGTAAAAGAAAAATAATTAAAAATTTATATTTCTTAGATACCCCGTGCTGATTACCCGGCGTTACCCGGCGTTACCCGGGAATCTACTTAACCCGATCTTCTTGGCATAAATGAGCTGAAAGAAAAAAATTAATATACTTCTTATGATTAGTTGAATAAGTAAAATGAAAAAAATATAAATGTATATCGTAATTATTTTAAGCTTTCCCGTGCTGATTACCCAGTGTTGCCCGGGAATTTTCTTATCTTTATCTTCTTGGCATAAATGAGCTAAGAGACAAAATTCGCTATTGTGAGCTTTCCGTAAAAGAATACCAGCCATGTGCTGATGTGCTTGCACAGGAATCTAAGCTACGTACATGTCTCAATCTTCTTGGCATCAATGAAAGACATAAATGGGTATTGTGAGTTATCCGTAAGAGATAAACATATACCGTCGTGGACTTTTTTGTAGAGCTTTTTGAGATATTCAATTCTGTATACATTAATTTTGTGTATTTGGTATGGTTTATGCAGCGTGAGCCATTTAAACGACCAAAGAGCTACTTTGTTTACGTTTTCCACTACAAAGGGCGATTTTTAAGGGTGTAGGAGTTGAGTATCACAACTCTCTTATATCCTATGTTCATCCCAGGAATCTCCTGAACATTTTGCAGAAAGCCCCATCACAATCGGATCAACGGTATGGCCGCGCATAAAGTACGAACAAAGAAACAGACAAACAAACAAACATACAAACAAACATTCATTTTTATATATTATATTAATATTATTTCAGGTAGGTTAATTTTACAAGGAATTATTGGAAAACTTTGCCTCAGGATAAAATTGGAGAATTTATGTTCCTGCTCCCTATTAACTTCCGGGTGCAAAAAAGTTAGTTATTGTAAATACGCTACCTTCTGGTTTGATGATAGAGAACTGCATTAACCATTATGTTACCGTGTTTGGTTACTATTTAATTTTTTGCTTTCACTCTATTCGCTTCCATTCTCTATCTTCCCACCATAACTTAAACACATGATCGAGAGAAAATTTAACTGCAACTGTTCTTCTACATGGAACATCTCACTATTCCTCTTCCTTCCTTGTTTCAGTCACACGACTCTGGAATTTCCTCCCCTCATATATCAAGGACTGCCCGACTTAAAAACAGTTAAAAAGAAAACTCATTACATGTCCTTAGACAATAAAATAACTATATAATCGTGTTCCATGTATACTTTTATTATTACTTTATATTTTAAACATTCTTTACCAAGCCAATTACTTAATCAAATTATAGGTTATTATTTTTTTCTTTTCCTTGTCAACTCTATATTGTATAGCCCATACCTATTACGTGTCATTAATCAACATGTAGATAATTCATAATTGTTATTATATGTATAATTTAACCTTGATGAAGTGGAAGAGATGACCTTACTGTCTTAACTCCATAATGCAAAGTAAATAAATAAAATAAGAGAAGATAGGGAAATGCATTATGCTGCATGATAAAGTACAAATTTTTGTTTCAGCTGGTTCTTAATTCGATGCACAAGTACCAACCCAGGATCCATCTCGTCAAACGAAACGAATCAGCGGGAAATTCGCCTATTACTGATCTCGAATCCGAAGAGTTCAAGACTTTCATCTTCCCAGAATCGGTGTTTACCGCTGTCACCGCTTATCAGAACCAGTTGGTGAGTTTTATCTTTTTTTTGTAAGTTTGTGCATTTTATTTTTGTTCATAGCATTTTTCTTTACATGCTTTATTAAGTTGACAACTTCCCATGTGTGGTAAATGTATTACGGTTTTTTGTTTCTTTAGCAATCGGCAACCTTGGTTTCTTTACACAGAAACAAAGTAAATCTGACACGGGGAACTTCCGTATGTGACCTACATAGACAGAGGACTTACTGAACTTATCTTGTTGGATAAAGCTAATGACTGGTGAAGCATAAAGTGTCAAAATACAATTGGAGCATAATGCTTGACGTGTTTACTTTATTAATTATTATTACTATGATATTTGTCGGCCGCGGTGGACTAGTAGTTATGCTCCTTGCCTCTCTAGTTCCGAAGGTTGCGGGTTCAAACCCTGCCGGGGTCGATGGATTTATTTCTTCTTCTTCTTCCTTCCTTCCAAGTATTAGGCCAAGGCCTGTTACGATCCTATAGAAAATTTTCCCTCCAGCGTTTCATAGGACGGCCCAGTGATCTTCGTCCTCTTGGTATATAATTATAAACAGCTTTGGGGATCCGATTTGAACTCATTCTTTCAAGATGGTGTTTCCAATTTAGTTGGTACTGTTTAATATATTCCAAAATTGGCGTAGTCTTCAATTCTTTTAAGATATCGGTGTTCCTTTTCCGATCCCATCTGGTGCAACCCGCTGTTCTGCGCATGAATCTCATTTCACAAGCCGTTATTCTGCTTTCATGTTGTTTTCTTAGTGTCCATGCTTCACTACCATAGGTCAACACTGGTCTAGCCAAAGTGTTATATAAACGTAATCTGGTGTTTTTTTTGTACAAGGGATGGTTTCATAACTTGATTAATAATTCCTAAACTTTTATTATAACTAGTAACTTTTTCAGGGATATCGGGATATCCTTTTCATCCCAGATAGAGAGATAATATCCAAGATATTTAAATTGATTAGATCTCTCTAAAATTTTTTTCTGGAGACAGATTTTACTTTGTATGGGGTCCTTCCCATGAAATGCCATAATTTTAGTTTTGTTAATTGATATTTCCATATTAAATTTGGCACCTATTTTTTGTAAATTATAAATTGATCGTTGCAAATCATTTTCGGAAAGTGCCAGAAGAGCTAAATCGTCTGCAAAAAGAATATGGATTTATTTATATCTGAAAAATCCAAGGAACAAGTCCTCCGGGAGAAACTTAAGCTGTGGGTCCCGAGTCTGAAGATTTTCAGGCTCGTAAAAGATTCTTAAGCCTGAATAAAGCGGCCTCTAAGCAACATTTACCGACATCAACGTCCTAATAATACCGTAGTTGCCTGCTAGATGTCTCATTGGTTCGGTGTGTTGACTGCATGCTATCCGTGACGTCAACGAGCAAATAAGGTAACTAAAAAATTAACTTGGTCTAGTAACTCCATACAAAGGCGTGGCTATGGCTCAACAATGGTTTCGACATTATAGATAGATAGATGATAATGTTTCCGCCCCTTTTTTTTACCTTCTTTAACCTCTTCCTTTGAAGGATCATTTATTTGCCGAATACCAACCTTTTGGTATGTACCACACGCATAGTTTTTTGATCATACAAGGACACGGAGGTTCTCCCTGGATGAATCATCAGCTCATTGCCAGGATCACCTCCAAGACAGCACGAACATTTTAGATAAAACACACCATTCAATCATTCATTCATCCAATTCTAAACAAGTAGAATGCGATGTAAATGACTGTGATAGCCAGATGGTGTTCATTGACTATTTGGACCTTAAGTTTCTTGAGATTTGTCTCACAGAAAAGGGGGAAAAATACTCATCTAGGAAAATTTTACTGACTGGGGATTGAACCCAGCCCGCTTCTTCTGAGGCAACCATGTTATTATAGCCTTACAGCGGCTCGCTTTATTTGCCCGCAGCTGTTATAAATAATTAAATACAAAGCTGCCGACTACTGCCACTATAATAATTCATGTTAATTACTGTCAAGCATTGTCGCGCAGAACCCGCTTTTATATAAACAGACAACCATCATAGTGAGGCGATCATACTACAGTACAGCGATATACATTATATCAACAAAAAATTCTATAAGAACAATAATGATTAGATATGTCAATATATAGTTGGCCTATAGCCTACCAATATTTATAAAAGCACAAATTGCAAATCACAAAACATATTTTGTATAATTCCGGAGACATGTTTAAATTTAATAACTGTAACATACTAACTCATATTTATTATTGTTTTCAAATCTTTGGTTATGTCTTCTCCTGTTCACATTTGTTTTGGTGTCACAATTCGAATATGGGATTGAAATAGTCAACAAATTTCGCTTAGACGAACTTATTTTAGGCTTGAGGTTCTTTTACATGTGGTAAATCTACGACAATAAAATCCACGGAATTATTTTCCTTCCTAAAACCTGCTCAGAATTTTTTTAACCTCATAGGCTATACAAATTCAAAATTAAAACTATGTTATTTTAATGACTATCCTCTAAAATATTAATGTTCAACACATCATTGAGAAGAGCATGGCTGTGATTTTTTTTCTTTAGGATTCTGTTACAAGGCACTTAGGGTCTACTACACTTCTAACTATTAAGTTTAAATTTATTCAAATTTGAAAACTTATTCGAGCCATATTTCATTATTTTACTTTAAAATTTATTCGGTTTTCTTTAGCAAACTAAATTTTAAATCAATATAATGTTTAAGTCCACCGCTGTGGTCTCGAGGTAGCGTGCTGCCTTGTCACGCAGCGGGCCCGGGTTCGATCCCCGGTCGGGGCAGTTTTTCTGGGTGAGGTTTTTATCGGGGTTTTTCCTCACCTGTAAGATAAATGTCAGGAAAACTTTAAAGCCCAAACGGTCCCGAAATCATTTGGCCATCATCATCATCAACACCCTATCATCATCATCATCATCATACTTCACAGTGTGGAAAGCAACGGGAAGCTACCACACCTACACAATTCCCTAGTAAAGCTGCAAGCATAGCATGAAAGTGCTATGATTGCAGTGAAGGACCTGCCTTCGGGTAGAATTACTATAGATAGATAATGTTTAATTATTGTAGGTTATGATAGCACTGGTCAACAGTGGTTTTGTTGCCCTTGATACAATATTAATTTCGAATATATTTATGCTCACAATTTATGAAACCATCAATGATTTTGGAAGATTTGCTCTGTTTCTTTTTAATCTTTATTTTCATTTTACTCTACATAAATCGGAAAATATAAAAAAAATAACAGATGTATTTATAATGTCAATTGTTTTTTGAAAAATTAGTACACACCAACGTAAATTGAAACAAAAATGTCGAAAACCCATGTTATACTTCTGTGAAACGTCTTTTATAAGATTTTATTCTATAATTTTTAATAATAATAATAATAATAATAATAATAATATTAATAATAATAATAATACTTTATTTATTCTGGCAGAGTTAAGGCCATAAGGCCCTCTCTTCCACTCAACCAGCACAAATACAAATAAATATTTGACAAATATAGATATACACTATACTAATTATAAACAGTTAAATATACAATAAATGTAGCAATGTAAATTTCATGTACAAACAACATTTTATATGGTAATAACAATAATGATACGATAATAATAATAATAATAATAATAATAATAATAATATATAAATATGATAAATTATAGAGCACATTCATGAATATAATAGTAAACTATGCACTTGAAAACATAGAAATTCGCAGAGATATCCAGGGCAACAAATTGTTTTTTTTTTTTGTAGAGCTGTGTAATACTTATAACCTGAAAATTCATCAAAACAATGTAAGTTGATCTTATTTAGACCCCTGGTCACAGTAAGCCAAATTTGAATTAACAAAAAAATACAAACTGATTATTGGACTTTCCTACAGACATTCATATTTTCATTATCCCCGATAATTAATATTGTTACCAATTGGTTAGTAGTGGGATTATGATAGAATTACGTTAAATAAACACAACAGATATTTACAAATTATTTACAAATTAACTTCATTTACTTCACAAATCTTCACCAGTTCTTCACAAATTACGTGCTGCTAATAATGTCTCTCGTTTCACATTTATTTATCACTCAGTCTTTTCTGCTCGCTAACGGTTTTTCTTAAAATTAAAATACGTAAACTTTTCTTATCAGTGCGCAGTGGATATAACGCAACTTTTAATTATCTTCCTAGAACAATAAAAGATGAATAGGAAATTCTAAAATATTGGTCCTGTAAACCAAAAATGAGGATCCCTTTTAGAACAATATTGTCTTCTCTCTTAAGATCGCTTCACTACTACACTATCTGGGCACAATTAGACCGACCGTCTGACCCTGCATCAGAACCTTCTGGAAGCAGTCTATATTCTTCTCTAGCCGAAGTCTCGAGAAGCGAACCATCCGGACATGGAGTATTAGACACACGTGTAAGTCTATGGATCCACTATATTTTTGTATGTACTAACTCACTATAACAAATAAATATTTATAAATTGTCTCCTCCACAGTTCTCTGCGGGCTCTCCGATTTGTGATCACAGCCACCCTAATCTTTTCTACAGCATACGGGAGAACCCGATTTCGCCGCTGGCTATACAATACAAAGCCACCCAACAATGCGTCACAGTATCTAAACATGTGGAGTTTCAAACAAATCGGTTGAACAACTATGGCGTAATAACCAATCTCATCATTGTCTTATTTAACACTCTTAACTTAGGCATATAGCCTAATATTACCTTTAAACTAAAGTAAACAGCCTATTATTATACTTCGATGCTGATATTTTTCGATAAAAGCACTGTTCAGTTAAGTTTCATTTTCTTCCAGATTGAAAAGCAGATAATATAATTATTATTGATATAACTGAAAAATGGTAATGATTACAAGCTAGTATTGTTCCTCCAAAACGTTTGAAAAGTCGGAAAATATGTGAACTAAGCAAGCCACTCACTCACATCCTCCTGCACTATCGTGAATAACCACTGTCAACTATTTTTACCTTCTGCTTGTAGTGTGATTATCCCTCTATATTTCAATATATTGTTGAGGAAGATAAAATATAAGTATTATTTATCGAGTACTAGATAATATCCGGCGTGCGCTGCTACGCCAAAATAAATGAAAATTAATCTGCTTTTATGTTTAGTTAAATAAGTGAAATGAAAAATAATTATAAATTTATATTTTTTAGATAGCCTACCACGTGCTGATTACCCGGCGTTGCCCAGAAATCAACTTATCCCGATCTTCTTGACATAAATGAGCTGAAATATGAAAATTAATGTGTTTTATGTTTGGTTAAATAAGCGAAAAGAAAAATTTATATCGTAATCATTTTTAGATACGCCGTGCTGTTTACCCGGCATTGCTCAGGAATCTACTTATCTCGATAATTTTGGCATAAATGAGCTAAAAGACAAAATTCATTATTGTGAGTTATCCGTATAAGAATACCCGCCATATGCTTCTATGCTTGCAGAGGAATCTACGTACTTGTCTCGATCTTCTTGGCATCTATGAAACACAAAAATTGTTATTGTGAGTTATCCGTAAGGGATAAGCATAGGCCTATGCTGTCACATAATTTGTTGTAGTGCTTTTTGAGATATTCAATTTTGTGTACGTTAATTTTGTGTATTTGTTATGGTTTATGCAGCGTAAGCCATTTAAGCGTCCAAAGAGCTACTTTTTTCACGTTTTCGACTACAATGGGCGATTTCAAGTGTGTAGGAGTCGAGAATCACAACTCTCTTATATCCTATGTTCATCCTGAGAATCTCCTGAACATTTTGCAAAAAGCCCCATCACAATCGGATCAACGGTATGGCCGCGCATAAAGTACGAACAAACAAACAAACAATCAAACATTCATTTTTATATATTAGATACCGTACTTAGTATATTTGACTTCCAATCAAAAGGTTGTATCTCAGAAAATAAATAACTTTTTAATAATAATTATAACATTACTAGCTAATACCCGGCGTGCGCTGCTACATCTAAATAAATTATATGTGTTTTTGCATTAGTTGAATAAGTAAAAGGAAAAATAAATATAAATTTATATCGTTATTATTTTTAGATACCCATTACTTATTGCTCGGCGTTGTCCGAGAATCTACGCAACCCGATGTAGCCTACTTGGCATAAATGAGCTGAAAGACAAAATTCGTTATTTTGAGTTATTCATAAAAGAATACCCGCTATGCTTGCCCGGGAATCTACTTATCCCGATCTTCTTGGCATCAATGAAAGACAAAAATGGCTATTGTATGTTATCTATAAAATATAAACATATGCTGTCGCGGACTTTTTTGTAAAGGTTTTTGAGATATTCAATTCTGTGCACATTCATTTTCTGTATTTGTTATGATTTAGGAAGCGTAAGCCATTTAAGGGTAAAAAAAAGGGACTTTTTCACATTTTTTACTACAAAGAGTGTTTTTAAGGGTGTAGGAGTTGAGTATCTCAACTCTCTTATAGCCTATGTTCATCCCGGGAATCTCCTGAACATTTTGCAAAAAAAAAAACATCACAATCGGATAAACGATATGGCCGCGCATAAAGTATGAACAAACAAACAAACAAACAATCAATCATTCATTTTTATATATTGGAAGATTTATTATGATTCTCTCTAGAACTGTAATACATCTTGCTTCAATTCTCTCAAAAAAATTATTGAAGATCAACTTGCTTGCAGCATAAATATTACATAGTTTTGTTAGAGTTAATTGATGGAATGAATCATTATTCTCAGATTGTAGGGCTATTTATTTATTTTTTTTGTTATAGCTCTCGATAGTATATGGGCTAAGTAATTGGCTCTGGTCCTGATGGTCGCGAGTTCAAATCAACCGGCGTCGATTAATTTTTTTTATGATGGGAAAATCCATGTTCCAAGAACTCCGGAAAAGATTTTGTCATGGGTCTCGAGTCTGAAGATTTTTGGCCTCGTATAGAACCTTAAACCAAAGTTATAGTCTTTGAGCAAAATTCATTCTGCCTTTTCCACTCAATTGTTTACTAGGTGCACCTCTTTGCCTCACATGATGACATCTTAAGGAAAGTAAGTGTAGGTTTAACTGAATTAGTTTAAATAACTTCCGCAAGGAAGCATCATTGCTGGAAGTGAAGATATACAGATATAGACAGGCATATTTTAGTTACATCTTGTTTACATTTCCTGCATTTTTATAACGACTAAAGCGCTGTGCTCAAGGCCACTGCTACACAAATTTTGAGCTATCGGTGGTGATGCGCGGAGCTGTATGAGAACTAATACTATGACGCAACTTACACTGATGCATTCCTTCTTCCCGATCCAATTCTCACAAGGGAACTGTTAACCATTTCATGTCGAAATCTACCTTGAAATTTCTCTCAGAGAAGCGTTGTGATGTACCAAGGCCGTGTCCAAAAAAATCTGTCTTTTTAACTGCCAGACACTAAAATCCAGAGTCAAATCTCTCATTTAAACTACACGCAAGACTCGGTACAATGTATAATCTCACTATTGTCTATCCAACGGATCTGTGCCCCATAAGATATGCGAACTAAAGCCTACTTCCTTTTATGCCTCGGTAAACCATTTCCCTCCCTGCATTCCTATCTCTCTCTCTCTCTCTCTCTCTCTTCTATATTTCTCTTGCACTTGCACTCCAGTGTTGTCAACTCAACTCCAACCTTGCATTATTCAATATTCAAGAGCCATGACACTGGGGGAAGTTTGGCAACATCCCTACTCGACAAGTTACTGTGGCTGCTGTTTGACGTAGTGGGAGGGGAGTGTGGTGAAATGTTGTGGTGTTGACGTGTACTTTTCTAAGAACGATGCCAGCGCTATAGGGGAGCAGATCCGTTGTTATCTGCATACCGTTTGCTCGCGCATAGAGTGGGGAGAGAAGGGTGAGTGAAACGAGCGCGATATCAGTCGCTTTCTTACTTATGCTGGTAGTGATTTCCTGTGCAGTGCATTTAATCCTCATGTCGCACCCGCCTTACTTCATTCCGCTCTACGAATCAGGTATATCCATATGCTCCGCGCAGTGGGTTGCCATTGTTGGATTTTAGCTTCGATTTTTTGTCCTTTCAATTGAAAATGGCAGATATATTTTTTTGACACGGCCTTGGTACATCACAACGCTTCTTCTTCTATTACTACACTTAACGGGCTAGGCAAATTGCCTGTTCCGCCTCACAGTTGTTCTGTCCATCTTTTCATTGGCCTTCCTACATTCTTTGAACCTCTTGGCTTGTAGTTAAATACTGCTCTTGATAATCTTGTTGCATTCATTCTTTCTACATGTCTAAACCATTAATCTCTATATTCTTTGATTTTACCATTCAATGGATAAATATATTTAACTCTGTTCTTACATCTTTTATCCGATCCATTGTTGTGCAGCCTTTTGTTCTTCTAAGGAAGTTTATTTCTATGTTTTGTATTCTACTTTGTAATTATTTGGCCATTACCCAAGTTTCACTCCCATAAAGTAATGCAGGAACTGGCAATGTTTTGTAAAACTTCAATGTAGTATCTATTTTTGTTCTCTGGGAGAAATTTCAAGGTAGGTTTCGACATGCAATGGTTGACAGTTCCCTTGTTAGTGCGATCCTGGCTATTCTAAACAATTATAATACATTTATAAATCAACATCTGTATATTCACCACTTCTCTTAGTCTATGTACAAAAAGGGAAGCTGAGTTAAGGAAAGAGTGGAGAATGCTGAGTTTGCAGTGAAAGACCTACTCTTGAGCAGAACACTATGAATGAATGAATGATGTATCACTAATCAAGTCAATGATTTATAAAATTTAATCTTCTTTCATGGATTAGGTCTCTGTTCCGATCTCACATTTGTCAACCCAGCGTTTTCTTGATCTTCCTACCGATTTAAATAAGTTCTAATTTATATTTATTATTATTATTATTATTATTATTAGCCTATTATTATTATACATTTTATACTTTCGCATCAGCTCTATTTTTAATTATCTGATAATAATTTAATTATAAACATTTCACAATTAATTGTTAATATACGTATAATTTTTCCATGGCGAAGTGGAAGTGAAGACCTTACAGTTTTAAATTCATAAAAAATGTATTATTATTATTATTATTATTATTGTCATTATTACTATTATTATTCTTATTATTATTACTATTATTATTATTATTATTATTATTACTATTATTATTATTATTATTATTGCCTTATTATGATGGTTGTCCAGCAGCTCGCTTTGTTTCCCCGTAGCTGTTACATATAATTAAATACTGCCGCCACTATAATAATTCCGCATGTCAGACGTTCTCGCGCGGCACCCGCTTTTATATAAAAGGACAACCATCATAGTGAGGCGATAATACTATTAGCCTATTATTATTATTATTATTATTATTATTATTATTATTATTATTATTATTGTTATTATTATTATTACTACTATTATTTTTCATAAAGAAGAAGCTACAATGTTAGGAAGTTAAATAAAAATAGATAATAATGTGAAGGTAAAATACTGCATTATATATGACGTGACTGTAACAAGAGAGGTTTCCACTTCAATCCTATCACATTCCCTTGTTTGTGTGTTCGCATTGATCTTGCGGAACTAAGTACAGAAGTTCAAATACCAAAATTCCATTTCAACCATAAAGTTCACATTTAAAACTCAGTGAGGCAGACCTCCAAGTAAACACTACTTAACTTCGTTTCCATGGCAACGAATTTACTAAGAAACACGTTTAATTTCTTTTTGATGTAATGAAGAGCGATATGTTACAAACTGCGGTAGGGGAAACGGGCGAGTAGCATGAAGCTGTCCGCACGGAACGTCCCAGTCGCTTTGTGGATGGCCTTTGTGTCACAAGGTGACGAATATCAAAGAGAGGCTCTTTGGTTAGAAAGAGACAGAACTTCTATGCAGCTGTGTCGCCAAATTGTCTTCACCATCGACTGCCTCCGCTTTGAACCTCGAGCAAGATAAAAAAAACACTGGTATGGATAAGTTTAGAAGCAACTAACCCCATCTGGTCATAAATACGTCTGCAATTAATTAAATTCTCCCCAACCTTTCTTACTTGAAATACAAACACAAAGACACCGAAGTAAAAAAAAAAAAATTGTACCTATGTTCCATGGAAAATTATCATAAGTAATGCCACGAGTGATTTCCAAATTATCGATAAATTCACGACTCACGAAGTGAGGAGTGAATTTATCTAGAGAATTTGGAAATCAAGAGTGGCATTTGTTAGGACTATTTAACGAATAAAATTAAGCTGTTTACTCACAAATCATTATTTAACTATAGTTATTTTAAAATATTTATATATTTAATGTAAACGGCGATGTTTGAAAACAAATGAGAAACGATAGGTACGCTTCTACTGCTTCTTTTGTTTATCACTGCAACCAGATCATACTATTTATTGCCAAAGGAACGCAATATTGTAAGGAGGAGCTATCTTTAATATGGTAATTTTAACACTGATAAATATTTGGTGAAACACGACTCTGATTGGTTGTAAAATAGAAATCATTGAAATGTGATTGGTCACTGACTCCCATTTGGGGCATGAGTTAAATAGTCATTAGTAACTACGTTCTAGGTAGTTTAACTTTATCGCTTCAAATATATTTCGTTAATTCTTAAATTGCTTTCATAATTTTTCTCAATAAATCAACTGGAAAAATGAATCGTAAAGATTATTTAAATTTATGTCAAATTATACAACAATATGCAACAATAACTTAGGTAATGAATGATTTGTTTTCACTGCACTCCGACTTATTTAAATAAGCTAGCATATTAAATAGCGTTTCGCCAATTTTAAGGTTAAACAAACTATTTAAACGAATAATGAATTTGTTGTTATGAATTATAATACGCATATTACGTAAGGGAGAAAAGGAGATTATGAGTATTTGAGAAGAAAGTTCTTAGGAGATTTTTTGGACTAAAGAGAGATCAACAGACAGATGAATGGAGAAGACTATAAACAGTGGACTACATGGTCTTTATATAGGAAGCAAGATATAACAAGAACAGTTATGTCACGTAGACTGCAACGGGCAAGACATATGGCAGGAGTGGGGAATGAAAGACGTGCATGGAAGCTTCTTGTAGGAAAATCAGAGAGAAAACGCCCAGTTGGTAGATCAAGAACGAGGTGGGAGAATAACTATGATTTGATGGAAGTAGATTATACAGGGAATGATTGGAAAACATTAGCTCAGGATAGGGATGTATGGAGAGCTTATATCCTTGCTGCCATGAACCTACGGGTTCGATAGTACCAGTGAGTTAGTTAGTTAGCTAGTTAGAGTTAAGACCATAAGGCCTTCACTTCCAGCACAAATATACAAAAATAACATGTTTACGGTACAGATTACTATCTGTCTTTGATTCGACAATTTTCCTAAGAATTTTATTTTAAAATACTCGTAATTTTTTTCATCTCCAATGAATTATGAGGCCGTGTTTTTCGCAACCATATAATATAACTGGAGGAATAACCGTCTTACATATTTTAGTTTAACTTTTTTGAGAGAACCTAAGAGAACAAGAGTCCTTGCATTCCTCATTAATATGCATCCCCAGAGTTAAGCCTATTTTTAATGTCTTTCTATATTTCATTTCTGTTTTGTAATTATTGATCCACGTATTTGAATTCAGCCATTTTTTCGAAGTTCCCTTATTTATCATTAACTGTCCATTTCTCTTATATAATATAGGCCTGTCCTACATGTGACCATAATATTTAATTTTATAGATATTTATATCCAGCCCCAGTTTTTTAGTGCATGGAATTTTATATATACATATATATATATATATATATATATATAGGCTAGCCTATAGGCCCTATATATAAAAATATCGGTCGTGGTAGGCTAGTGGTTGTGTTCCTTGCCTCTAGTTGCGAGGCTTTTAGGATGGAAAAATCCAAGGGAAAAGTCCTCCGGGAGGGACTATATAAGCCGTGGGTCTCAAGTCCTGAAGATTTTCAGACTCGTTAAAGAACCGGAAGCCTGAATAAAAAGGTTTCTGTGCAAAATTTAATCGACCTTCGCTCAACCACGTAATACCTTAGTTGCCTATTAGATGTCTCATTGAGGCGATGTGCTAACCACATGTCACTCTATAGGCAAATAAGACACTATAAGACATCTATAGGTAAATATGCGTAACTAAATTAAGCTTGGTTAAGAAACTCCCACTGGCGAGCACTCATGTTCTCACGAGGAACGAATGGGTCATAATCAGTCAGTCAAATAAAGTATCATCATAAATGGCATCATCATGCTTAGTCTTCTTCAGAATGTCCTTCCAAACTTCTTTATTTGCTGCTAAGTTCTTCCAATTTTAATTTTATTAATTATAATATCCTGCAAGACATCATCCTACTATCTTAATTTTGGTGTTCCAACTTTTTTGGTTTGTAATGGTGTGCCATATACATCTTTTTAACAGTTTTTTATTGAGTCTTGTGGGACAGGCATATAACCAGAAAAAAAAGTTAGGCCTACAAATAACTTATATAATTCAATAGTGAGAAGTACTGTTATATATGGAGCTGAAGTTTGGGAATACAACAAAAACTTAGAACATAGGCCCTATCTTATGTCGATGGAAATGGATTTCTTGAGGAGAGCAGCCTGATGTTCAAAATTAGAAACAATAAGAAATGCAGTAGGCCTACTCTCATACGAGAAAAACTGAATATTAGATATCCAGTAGTTTATTATATAATATATAAGCAATTGAATTGGCATGGGTACGTAGGACGAATGCAAGAAGGAAGGTTACCAGAAAAACATTAGAATGGTGTCCACCTGGAAGAAGAAGGAATGGAAGACCTCGAAACTCTTGGATGCAAGAAATAAAACTGGAATGAGAACAATAGGTCTGAAGGACATGGAGTGGATGGATAAAAAACGAATGGAGAAGGAAAATAAAACTTTAGGCACAGAAAGGTGTGTAAACATTAAAAATCTGTATATAAATAAATAAATTATTATGAATATCTTGAAGAAAATTTTCGGGCTGTTGGCCGTGGTCTTGAGGCTTAATGTCCCCGATGTTTCGCCAGAGATACGTCCGGCATCCTCAAGACAACAGCCCGGAAATCTTCTTCAAGATATTCATACTAACTCCGGCCGTGAAAGCCTACTGCAATATATTTTTTTGTCCATACGTATCAAATGTCCAGCCCGGGCTAATGTATTAATTTTATATAGGTCTACTTTACTAAATCGGGTTCTTATATAATTAATACAATATTTCTCATCTAGCTTTAAAGAAGTCCAAGTTACTGATGCATATATAATTACTGGGAATAAAATATAGATATTTTAAAATATATAAACGGAAGGCAGTAATAATAATAATAATAATATAATAATAATAATAATAATAATAATAATAATAATAATAATAATAATAGTAATAATAATAATAATAATAGTAATGATAGTAATAATAGTAGTAATAGTAGTGATAGTAGTAATAGTAGTAATAGTAGTGATAGTAGTAATAGTAGTAATAGTAGTAATAGTAGTAATAGTAGTAATAGTAGTAATAGTAATAGTAATAGTAATAGTAATAGTAATAGTAATAGTAATAGTAATAGTAATAGTAATAGTAATAGTAATAGTAATAGTAATAGTAATAGTAATAGTAATAATAATAATAATAATAAATAATTGGAAGTGGAGATAAAATTGTGTAGTGTAAAGCAGAACATGGAGTGCGGTTGGCGCAATTGTTAATGTCCGCAGGGTGAGATGTTGTCCAGCAAATCATGTGAGTGTGGACAGAGCGCGCTACAAATTGTATCACCATCACATGTGATCGATAAACAGAATCCCGGGGCTGTCACGACCTTAAACCCTCAGGGCTGTGTCCACCCGCCAGAGTAATGAGGCCTGTGCAACTACAACATTGTGTCTTATTACCGAATTCCGAAGGAATTAACCTATTAGGAATTTTCGCCTAAAATATTTATTTCAAGTATTTTTACTATCTTCATCGATTCAACTTAGTAGACACCGAAAATAACCTTGATAATGTATAAAAAATAAATATTCACAACTCGTGTCCAACTCAGGATCGGGTCGAGGGATGAGATGAGATGAACCCCTTATACAGAGGTCTGTGATGATAGATAAGGGTGCCGGCCGACCACGCCTGAAGCACCATCACAGGGACAGATGAATGAAATGAAACGAAATGGATGAGATGAGTATGGTGAAATGGTGGCAGGGGAAACGGGAGAAACTCCAAGAAACCTGCTCCAGCTCCGTTTCATCTACCACGAAACCCACATGGAGTGACCGAGACTTGATCTCGGGATCCCAGCGGTGAGAGGCGAGCGTCTAACCACTTGCGCCACGGAACCGCCACAAATCTATACTTATGTTTATATATCACCAGCATCTAGTTGTCAAAACTTCTGACTACATTTTATGAGGTCCCGAGTTCGAATCTCGGTCAGAATTTAAGTTAAGATTAGGTTTAAGAGGTCTCCAGATGTTTCATTACACTGAGCAACAAAAAATAAACTTTTTTTTTGTCTCAGAAGGAAAAATATGCGATTCTGATAGTATTTTTCTCCTGAATTCAGATATGATATCAGTTTTTCTCCATCACGCAAGGTTTCCGAGAGACAGGAATTTATAATTTCAAACATTTCAATATTTTCTACATTCGTAACTACACAATATTCAAACATTCGGACTCACCTAGAAAGTAAGAAATGACGATTTTCTGTTATATTTCGCCTGTGGAGCATCCTTCTTAATGGTCCAACAATAATCGGCCAGCATATCCATTTGCCTTGATATCTCTTTTCCATAGCTGAAATCATTTGAGTTAGCTCATTTGATTTTATTTTACAATGGACAAATGGATGAAAAAACGTTGATTAAAAATTAATTATTTAAATCCGTTAATTGAAATTGAAATAAAAAAACTGTGGGTGATGGAAAAATTCCGAATACATATTTGAAAATAGGATAAAAAACTCCATTAAGTACAACTATTGGTACTCATGAGACAAAAATCATGTTGACCAGTGTAATCATTCATCACCTATCATCCTATCTGCCTTCTAAGCTCCCCAACCTCAGAAGTGACTTATACACTACAGAATTCCAGAAATGTCGTATGTTAAGACAACCTAGTGCCATTGTACAAATATTATGTTAATGCTCTCATGACTTCATTTTTTTGGAAGCAAACTCGGCATACAGCGATCAATTAAGAAAGTGATATTTAAGTTCGTTAACGAGCGAAATCGGATCATTAGGTGTGGGGGTTCACCTGAAGCGAAATTTTAAGATTAGTTCTAGAAGCTGCAATTTTTTATTATTCGCAACGAAACTCGGTAAATGCCATTGACATAAATCGAGATAGAAGTTCTCCATAAATCGGCGAAATGCGACCATTAGGAATGGGAGTTTAACTGGAATCCACAATTTAAGAATCAGTATAACAGCCGTGATGTTTGTTTTCTTGCTATGTAACCACTAGACGGTTACATGCTAGTTAAAGAAAAAACATATACATTCCCTAAACCAACAAAATTGAATTTTAAATTCGACTTACCGAAGAATTCGGTAAGTTTAAACAGTTCCTTTGTGACGACTTTTGTAAAATTGTAAACAAGTCTACATTGTATAAAATAATGATTTACAAGACAAAGATTCCTATAAATATTAATTCTTGATTATACAGGTGGAATCATTTAATAAGACCTGTCATTATAATTAGGGCTCTAATGGCTCCTGTTAAAGGTCAAGGTCTTTTGCCAACCATAGACTGAATCTGCAATTGTAAATGGGACTTCACAGTATTCAAAAGCTTGAAGGGCTGTAAAATAAGTAAAGATAAGCAAAATAAAGCTTTTTTAGTGTGAAATCAGCATGATATATTTGGATAATGAAAGAGTCTTAAAAAAGAATAGAGTATTAGAGGCAGGATGATAATTATTGTCTCCAAATTATTTGTATCGAACGAAGTAAGGAATTGAAGACAGATAAATATGTAACATCAAAGGTTTAGTAAATAGCAGTTTGGTAGGACGTTGTACCGAGATGGAGTTGACATGGGAAAGCGGCCTAATTGCACCAGAAGCGTCTCTTCACACCTCATCATGCCCACACACATACTAACATGTTGATCACACTGCCTAATCACTAGGACTGCGGGTAAATAATAATAATGATACTACTACTACTACTACTACTACTACTACTACTACTACTACTACTAATAATAATAATAATAATAATAATAATAATAATACTTTTTATTAGGAATACGAGTATTCCACACTATAGTAGGCCTAGTTCTCCTTCAACCCAAAATTATTTGTCGCCAGAAGTTTATGTCTAAAACATATTCTTCTCTCAAATCACTAGCTTCCATACTTCTCACTCCATCTATTCAACCTTCTCTATGTCTGTCTGTTCCACTTCTTTCATTAGCTTTTCAATCAAGGATCTTCTTTCGTATTCTACCTTCTGCCATTCTTATGAGTTGCCCAAACCATTTTAAACATTTTCTTCTATTTTTCTTTTTTTTTTTTTCAACCAGCATAACTTTTTTTATTGTGTTGTTTCTGGCTTTATCCCGTCTTGATATTCTTGTCGATCGCCTCCAAAAATCCATTTCTACTTCTAACCACCTCCCCAGGGAAATGCTTCCCAGATACGGATGAAAATTAAATACCAGATGCGAACCAAAACTAGCATCTACTGCTTTGTAGCTCAGTGTTCATTCACTAAAGGCTATAGAAAGATAACCTTGATTGCAAATTACCTGGTCCTCCAGGATGGAGGTTGTAGCAATGGGCCAGCTCCTCATTCTATTGAAAAACATACAATGCTAAAAAACCTAAAGAGAATAATAATAATAATAATAATAATAATAATAATAATAATAATATAATAATAATAATAAAAATAATAATAATAATAATTTTTAGTAATTCCAAATATCTACCAGAAAGAATCTAGCGATCCCTCTAGAAGTCCAACACTTGGGAATAGTTGGGTTAGGAATTGGATATAAATTGTTTTTATTGCAGATCCCTTTCAATTCGAAAGAAAATCGCTGATCCTCTAATTAAATCAAACGCTACATTAAATAATACAAATCTAACATGATCCCATGTTTATGTTCTGTACGTCGATAATAGTAGTTCGCCAATCAACATTTCAATAGACGACCAGCCTCATGGGCTAGTGGTTCGTGTTTCTGACTACAGTTCGGATTCCGGATTCGATTCCTAGTGAGACCATAGGCATTTTTCCTTAAAGGGAAATATATATTCCTGTAGTTGCCCATGGTAAGTAATTTAGATTAAGTTTAGTTTAAGGACTTCCCTGGCGCTTCATTATCATTTATCACCCGCCATATAAACGTGTTCCATGTAGCCTATAGGCCTACTTTTATTATTACTTTACATTTTAAACTTTCTTTACCAAGCCAATTACTTAATCTAATTATAGGTTATTATTTTTGTTATGTCCACCGCTGTGGTCTCTAGGTAGCGTGCTGCCTTGTCACGAAGCGGGTCCGGGTTCGATTCCCGGTCGGGACAGGTTCCGGGTTGAGGATTTTTTCAGGGTTTTTCCTCATCTGTAAGACAAATTTCAGGAAGCTTAGGGCCCAATGGTCCGCGAAAATCATCCGGCCATCATAATCATCCTTATCATCATCATCATCATCGTCATCCTTCATCGGTGTGGAAAGTAACGGGAAGCTACCACACCTATAATTCCCTAGTAAAGCTGCAAGGCATTGCATAGGAATGCTATGATTACAGTGTAAGACCTGCCCTCGGGCAGAATTACTATGGATGGATGGATTTTTGTTATTATTAGTACTATTAATAGTATTGTTATTACTATTTTACTTTGTTTCCTTTGTCAAGTTTATATTGTGTAGTCTATATCTATTATGTATCATTAATCATAATTTTTATTGTATGTATAATTTAACCCTGGTGAAGTGGAAGAGAAGACCTTACGGTCTTAACTCCATCAGGTAAAATAAAAAAATAAATACATACCATCGCGGTGACGTAACTTCACCTTATCTGTGCTCCAACCTAAGAAATGGATTACAATTCCGCCAATGCCAGGAGATTATTCCAAGCGATCATAAAACAAATATCGTTAAACCAGAAATAATTAAAAGAAAAGTGTTCAATTCCACCCCAAAAGAAGGACTAAATCGAATTAATCTATAAGAGAATTATCTCCAAACAAAGTAGTAGGCCTACTGTTACAACAGTGATAATGGAGCACATTTCCGAATGTTCTTGGACGAAGTTATTTGTACTTAACTCTTAAATTGGTTTATTTTACTTAATATTTTGGAAATACTTTACAACATCTGACGCGAAAAACGTTTCTAAGTTCCAATCATACGCCATGAGCATGCCTCAACAAACACGAAGAGGTTTACACTATGGAATCACGGGATGCAGTCATCATATAGGCCTACACGTTATTTAACGAAGCTAGAAGCTAACCTAACGCAATATAAGTACTCTAACCTGTGAAAAACCAACCTGAAAGCTAACCTAATTCAATTTAATAAATCTAACCTATGAAAGAATACAACGCCCAAAAATAAATAGTAGGCTAAGTTCTGAAATTCTGAAGTAGCCTATATGTGTAGGCCCATCCGTCCACCCCTTGGGATACCTCGGTCGTCATGACCATACTCTCCCTCCTAGTTCTAGTCCTCCCTATCCTATGTTCGCGTCCACGTTCAAGTTCACGGTCCTTAAACCAACACCCCAGGGAGAGGGTGTTGGAGTTTGCAGTTCTTGGGAATTGCTGAGCTACATAGTACATCAGGTCGCTCAATCCTGACGACCCACAGTTGGTCCACGGGCTCCATGAGCCTAGCCGGGAGGACTGCTGTCGAGATCCACCGACCATTCCCCTGTTCTGCCTCCAGGGACATGTCCTGCAGCCGTTGTGAGACCGGCTAGGGCTACAAGCCCAACAGTGTGAGACTTTTAGTACATCCAGGTGCTCATCTCCTGGCGACCCCACAGTTTGTCGACGGGCCCGTAGGCCGAGCCAGGAACCAGTACAGTTGCTCCCCTCTGGACTGGTCCGAGCCGAGCCCTGGTGTGCACCCAGGGACGCCTTCTGCAGCTGTTGTGGGCCAGCACGGAGCTCGCAAGCTCCAACAGATGAGCAACTAGTACGACAAGGCGCTCAACTCTTGCCTACCCCACTAATGGTTCACGAGTCCCTTGGACTTAACCGGGAGGACTGTCTAGCAGATCCCGACCTTTCCCCCATTGCACCAGCTGGGGACGCGTTTGGTTGCTGTAGTGGGTCCAGCCTGAGCATTAGTACGTCAGGTCGCTCAACTCCTGACGACCTCACAGATTGTCCTTGGGTCACTCGGTTCCAGAGTCGGCGCTAAGTCCCAAAAGCCAAAAGACCGCGCTTTCTCCTTTCTCGAGCTTATCGACCTGGTGGTAATTCCCAGCATTACGCCCGGTATTGTCCCATCCAGCCCGTTCGCAAGACTAAGCCTAGTCGTGTAGCTGCTGTGAGACAGCCCACTGAGCAATGTAGGCATCCAGGGTGCTCATCTCCCATGGTGCCCCCACAGATGGTCTCGGGTTCAATTGAACCAAGAGATAGGGGGTCGCGATCCCCTAGTCTCCTACCGCTCCACCAACAGCGGCCCATGCCCCCGCTGTGGGCCGGGATAGTTCTGGCTTGACAGCAGGCCCCTGTCTTATAAATTTTCCTGCTGACCCCACTCATGGTCCGCGAGTCCATCGGACTTGGAAGGGAGGACTGACTAGCAGATCCACCGACCTTTTCCCCACTACGCCACCGAGGGGACGCGTTTTGCTGCTGGAGTGGGCGCAGCACGAGCTATATAGTACGTCAGGTCGCTCGAGTCCTGACGACCCCACAAATGGCCCGCGGGTCCGGTCTGGACCTAGCCGGGAGGAATGCAAGCAAACCACCGACCGTTCCCCTATCCGCCACCCGGGGACGCGCCCTGTTGCTGTTGTGAGCACAGCTGGAGCCCGACGGACCCCCAGGGAGCCTATATGTGTACAGTTAATTAGTACATACTCTATGTTGGCTGCATTGGAACACGTCTTTATTGTTGCATAGAATATTCATTAAAATCAAATTTGGCCGCCATTGAAATAATCGTTAGAAAAAATTTAAAAATCAATGTAAATAGTGGGAAGTAATTTGAAAAATGATCTCTAAGAATAAAACTTGACAGGTGTTTAAGAAGGAATTTAAAAAATGGCATCACAGGTTGTATAGTTTAGCCAATATTTTTAATACAACACAAGAAAACGAAGAAGTAAAAATTACTTAAATGTGTCGAATTACGCAATATACCCAATAATAATAGTTATGTATGATATAGTTTTCAGTGCGGTCCGCCACATTCAAATAACCGACTCGATAAGTTAACGCATTGCCAGTTTAAGGGTTTGATTTTAGGTACGATTTTGTAGTTTTTAATTTTTTAAGTTCAAAATTCAATGAGGAAATTTGGTGTAACAGATGAAGACACAGAGGACAGAAAACAATGGAGAACTTTAATTAAGGGAAATTTGTGAATCTTCTTCTTAATCATAATTTGTAGGATTTTCATCCTGTTTATTTCCAAAATCACTCCTCGAAGGAAGACGTATTGGATGTGCATTCACTGTCTATCCATCTCTTTGCTGGTCTTCCTCTTGTTCTTCTCCCGTTCATTGGTCTATCTTCTTTAGCTCTTTTTGCAAGTCTGTTGTCTTCCATTCTTTCTATATGACCCTTCCAATATTTTCGTCTATCTATAATAAATTTGGTTATGTCTTGAATATGACATTTGTCCCTAATTTCTGTGTTGTGTATTTTATCAAATAATGTTTTCATTTCACATGTGCATATTATTTGTTTAGTTTTTGTTGTATCAGTCCTAGTTTCTGCTCCTTATACAATAACTGGTCGAACTATCGTTTTGTTTATGCGGGTTTTGCGTTGTATTGACATATGCTTGTTGCGCCAAATAAAATCTTTCATATATCCTGATATTTGAGCCGCTTTATCAGCTTGTTTCTTTGCTTCTATTATTACATTTTTAGTATTTTTATTAGTACACCTAAATAATTAAATTCTGAATGTTCGTGAATATTTGTTGCAAACTTATAGTCTACTAGAAGTCCCGGCCACGCGTTGCTGTGGCTAAGGTATACGTTAAAAATATAAATTAAGTTGCTGTATTTCAGCCAGATTACTTAAAACTAATACTTACACACGAAATTAATAATATTGAAAATAAAATAAACACTGAACACACTTAAATTATGAAATAATCAATATTTGTAATTCAATTGAAATTCGCGGTTTCAACAAAAAGCACAGCCATCTGGATTTCTCTTTGTTAAATAATAAACCAATTACCTTACCAAATTACCTTACACCGCCATCTGTCAGGTATGGAACTCACAGATAATTACACTGCCATCTGTTATAATCGTATGGAACTCACAGATAATTATAACTCTTTGTTAAATAATAAACAAATAATTTGCAATAAAAAATAATGCGACTATAAATTTAGTTATAAACTACCCTAAGTCTCAAGTTGGATCAAACTGCACACAGTGTGCAAAATATTATTAAAATCAGTTCAGTAGTTTAGGATTCCATCGCGGACAAACAACGTGACACGAAATTTTTATATATTAAGATAAGTCTGTAATCCTTTATTTTTAATTCGTGTTAATTACTAAGATTGGTCGGAGAAAACCCTCAATGATGAGGAAAATTCTCAAAGTGAATGCATTTTTAAGTGCCTATAACCCATGAACTGTTGTAGAACTTGCTGTACATCTTAAGATTTAGAATAGTTGAAATGTACATTTTAAAAGGCAGCATGCAATAAGATGTATTTAGCATTTACGCTATACCAGAAGCCGTGGTATTACATTAGTTTAGTGTAAAATATATTTAAAGATTCTAGCACGTGGTAGCGGTGAGAAATCTGGCACTAAGCCTGCTGACGAAAAAAAAGTACATGAGACAGTTGAATAATCTTTCAATTAACCCTCCCACCAGGAGTGATAGTGCGTATCGAACAACTGTGCATTGTTAATTTCATTAAATTACGCATAAATAACTGACACATTTTTTTCTTCCAATTAGAAATATGTGGCTGTGGATTTAAGAATTGCTCTGTGAGATACATCGTTCTTCTCGGTTAATCAGACACAGTGCGTTACCGTTTAAAATCTCCACTCATATATTTTTTAAATTGCTTGGCTACTGTAGAGAAATGGACGGGAATTGTGTATTTTACTGTAATTATCTTTATTTTATACATAATTATTCTGTACGTGTGTTTTTCACTCTACTCCTGAACGACAGGTTCGATTTTGATGAAAATGTTTGTGTGTGTCTGATTGGGTCCCTGAATGGCTTAAGATTCACAATTGTATCAATAAAACCATTAGGCATAGGATTTCACCCGAACTTAAAATTTAAAAATCGCTCTAGCGGTCACAGTTTTCGTTGCTTCACAACGAAACTCAGTATGTCCTATTAAAATAAACCGAGGTAGGTACTTGTATTGTCAAATGAGCGAAATCCAACAATTAGAAGTGGAGGTTTACTTGAAACCCAAAATTAAAAACTTTCTAAACGAATGCACCGATTTTGATGAAAATGTTTATGTTCGTTTGAGTTGGTCTCTGGATATTTTAGATTTACAATTGGACCCTCTAATAAAACCATTAGGTGTATGAGTTCGCATGCAGTGAAAATTTAAAAATCGCTCTAGCGATCACAATTTTTTTTGTTTCACAACGAAACTCAGTATATCCTATTAAAATAAACCGAGATAGATATGACACAAAGGTGAGCGAAATCAGACAATTAGAAGTGGAAGTTTACTGGAAATCCGAAATTAAAAACTACCTAAACGACTGGACAAATTTTGATGAAATGTTGTGCATGTATTTGAGTGGGTCCCTGGATGATTTGGATTCACATTCGGACTCGGTAGGCTGCGCTGTGATCGAATAATAAGAATTTTTTTAAATATCAGATTATAGTCATCTGCATTACCGACATATTCCCTGCGACAACAACGTGACGCCATTATGCACGCTTTTTGAGCAACAACAGATGGCAGTGAGGAGTTTTCTTGCGAACTTATTAATTAGTGAATTTTATTGTAAAAAGTGACTTATAGGCCTATATTTATCGTCCGCCCATGACACGAGAATTGAACTTCGGGCAAGACAACGTCTGCCGGGTGTGATAGTTGTAGAAATACAAATCTATACTAAAATGTTCCAATCATTCCATTAATTATTCACTATCCCCGAAACATTATTTGTTATTTTCCTAACTCATTCCTAGCGTACCTACTGGGCGCTTTTTCTCTAGTTATCCAACAAGAAATTTCCATATCCTTCTCCCCATTCCTGCCTTTCACCACAGTCCGTTCTTATTAGACTATATCTGGTTTCTCATAAATATAATATAGGCCTATTGTAATGAAATGTATTGACATTTCGAAAGATATTTACGTTGCGCGCTTACAAATGGGCTGTACGTACATTTTTTTTTTTCCCCTGAATAAAATGAAAAATAAATATAAGGATATATAAACAAATACACAAATGGCTACACACCTACTTTCATACTAAATAATAGGCTATATTACAGAGAATATATAGGCTTATAAGTCTAAGTCTACAGTAGGCCTACATACGCCTATACACATTTAGCCTACGCTTAGCCTATATATAAAAAGATCATGTGAATATGTAAATTTTTTTTCCCCAAATGCCCCAAGTTGTCATTTCAACATTTCTGGTGTTATCTCTTAGCAAGGCGTACCTGTAACCCACTTCTGAGGTTGGGGCGCCTGGAAGGCGGGATTACATTGCCCTGATGATATGAGAGTTGATGACGATGGTAATAATGCGTCGGAGAAGCCTTAAACTAAACTTAAGCTAATTAGGCAAATATGATATTGGTGATAATGATGGCCACTTGGTATTCGGGGACTGTTTGAACCTTAAAGCTTCCTGACATTTATCTTACAGGTGAGAAAAAACCCGAAAAACCTCATCCAGGAAACTTGTCCCGACCGGGAATCGAACCCGGGCCCGCTGTGTGACAAGGCAGCACGCTACCTTGAGACTGCAGCGATAGACTGTGAATAAATATAAAAATAATCATTCATTATGTAGAATAATAAAAAAAATTGCTACAGAATATATTTAGGCTATATTAAAAAATCGGTTGAACCGTTTAGAAGTCTATATAGGACAGGCATACATAGGGACCTAAAATCATTTTTTTTATATAAGATTCATTATCAATGAGCATATGTTTACAGTTTTCATGAAGTTATAGAATCGTGATTCTAGTTCAAGCTTCATTTTTGCTATTCATTCTATATGTCTAGAATATTTTCTTACTCCACATACTAGCTAATACCCGGCATGCGCTGCTACGCCTAAATGAATGAAAATTAATATTATTTTATGTTTAGTTGAATAAGTAAAGGGAAAAATGTATATCGTAATTATTTTTAGATACCTCGTGCTGTTTACCCGGCGTTGTCCGGGAATCTACTCATTCCGATCTTCTTGGCATAAATGAGCTGAAAGACAAAAAATAATGTACTTCTTATGATTAGTTGAATAAGTAAAATGAAAAATAATTATAAATGTATATCGTAATTATTTTTAGATACCTCGTGCTGTTTACCCGGCGTTGTCCGGGAATCTACTCATCCCGATCTTCTTGGCATAAATGAGCTGAAAGACAAAAAATAATGTACTTCTTATGATTAGTTGAATAAGTAAAATGAAAAATAATTATAAATGTATATCGTAATTATTTTAAGATTCCCCGTGCTGGTTACCCGGTGTTGCCCGGGAATCTACTTATCTCGATATTCTTGGCATAAATCAGCTAAAAGACAAAATTCGTTATTGTGAGTTATCCGTAAAAGAATACCCACCATGTGCTTGCTATGTTTACACAGGAATCTACGTACTTGTCTCGATCTTCTTGGCATCAATGAAAAACAAAACTGGTTGTTGTGAGTTATCCGTAAGAGATAAATATATTATGCTCTCGCGGACTTTTTTGTAGAGCTTTTTGTGAGGCTTTTGATACGTTCAATTCTGTGTACATTAATTTTGTGTATTTATTATGGTTTAGGCAGCATAAGCCATTTAATCGTCCAAAGAGCTATATTTTTTACGTTTTCTATTACAAGGGGCGATTTTTAAGGGTGTAGGAGTTGAGTATCACAACTCTCTTATAGCCTATCCCGGAAATCTCCTGAACATTTTGCAAAAAGCCCCATCACAATCGGATCAACGGCATGGCCGCGCATAAAGTACGAACAAACAAACATATATTTTTAAATATTAGATTATATGAAAACGACAGAATGTAACTATACATCTTGTTGTTGAGAAGTGATTTTGTTACCTGGCAACACCAGAACATCAAGAATGTGAAAACTTCACCCAATTTCTACAAGCGTCGCATTCATTAATTGAAAAGTGACACATAGTGGGGATTGCTGTCAAATGGAGCTTGCAGTGTATACTTAGATTAAATTTAGATTTGTCCTACACATAGTAACTCCTGTCTTAATGAGCATATGTTAACTTGTCACGGTTACTATTTATTCTATGAATTATATGGATCATTCCACCATAACGAATGACATACTTTACCTACACTATTTTTTTTGTAACGATTATCATTTCAACATTATATCGGTTGCGAAATATATATATATATATAACTGAAAAGAAATGAAAATTGTATTTCAGTATGTAGGTATTCATTTAGTCTATTTGAGAACGAACAATTTTTTAAAATTCAAATTTTTTCAAATCTAATATTCAAAATACAGTGAGTGAGTTAGTTAGTTATTATTATTATTATTATTATTATTATTAACTTAGGGAATTAGATATCTGTTGTATGAAAGGATTCAATTGGTTAAGGTTCTCTGATGGGTTTAGTAGGTGTAATATGAATAGAGAGCACCTTTCCCTGAAGTCAAAATATCGTTCATCGCACCCAATGTTTTGCCTCTCCGATTTGTAAACCAGGTGTCTCTAGGGCAAAAGAGAACTTAAAATGTCACAAAGCAGTCAGAATATCATCCATAGAGCCTAATCTGATGAAGTCTATGAGACTTTAGTTCTAAATAAGAAATGCTGTTTACAGTGTTGTTGAGATGGGTTGTGTGGTTATCGTGAAAATCCCCAGTTCGCGTGAATTTGGCTGACTTCACGCGAGCAGCTCAGTACACGGTTTATTATTGTAACGTGATATGCCAGATTTCTTGGATATTGTGGTTCAGTGTTCTGCAGGTTAGTAACACAATAACAGTTTATTTCAGTTGGAGATCTTCTCTGTTCACTAACAGTAGGAAGACTGGAGTTCACGTCCTACCCATTTTGATCCCTATATGATATAACTCCGTTCTTATTGCCTTTGAATTTCATAGGAACTAAATTTACATCAAATGAAAAAAGTCATAACATTACAAGCCAGTTGAATCATACGTATCGGGGAGGAGTAATGATCGAGGAACTACGTAGAGGGATCAAAATAACCCTGGGGCTTTGGTTTCCGTACCGGTTAAATATCGAATTAATTATTTTTTTTTAATCGGTTGAACATTGGATAAAACCAGTTTACTAAATTTCATGTCATGATAGTATTATTGTTGGATCGGTTGGCAGTACTGCTTATGGTCGGAAATTTTACTGAAGATGAACCTGATTCCGTTTGAAACCTGGTATCGTGAAAAACACGAAATTTGGGAGGTGAGATATTTAAATATTACTCTGATCATATATTAAGTTTATCATAAACTTATTAATAATTATTATAACTAATAACTGTGTACTACTGTGCTGTGTTCTTTTAGTGTTTACCATGTGTTTTGTTTAATTTGTGCAATTCATACCCATAACATAATTTAAATAATTTCCTTGTAATATTAATTACTTAATAAAAGCTTTGTATGTTTAAACAAATGTGGTTCCGGACCTCGACTGAATTTACTATTTTGAAAATGGACTTCCATGAAATCTAATTGGTGACCCAATCTAGTATATTAATATTTCTAAAATTCATTGTAAATCATAATTGAGATTATGTAGTAAAAATTTTAAAATATTACAATTAGTACCTGATATATCAGTCGTCCTCATTTATAATGGATTTCCGTTTAAAAAAACTTCGTCAATTAGTTAAAACCATGTAGGCCTTTTAGAAAATGTTCCATCTTCGACATGTCATTTGGTATTAAATAAATAATTACCACATGACATGCCGAAGATGGAACATATTCTGGAAGGCCTATATGGTTTCAACTAAATGAGGAAGTTTTTTTAAACAGAAATACATTTAAATTGAGGACGACTGATATATCAGATACTTATTTTAATATTTTCAAAATGTTCTAGTTTACTTTTTAAATACCGGTACGTAATGAAATTGTATATAGGTATGTTCCTTTCCTTTCCTTGCTTTAACCTCTCCCTTTGCAGGTATTTTTACGTGATCCACGCCACCCTTACTTTACAGGAACACGACCTATCAAGAGAGAATTTCAAACTGCATGCAAATTGCATGCATATTTGGCCACACAAGGATATGAAGGGCCTCCCCGGATGGGTGATCAGCTCAACATCAGAACCACCTGAGATAATACAAACATTTAAGACGAGAAATGTCATTCTCTCATACATCCATACTAAACGATCACTCAGGAAGGCCTCACGTAATATAAATCAGTTGCAAATCCTCTCTCGATAGATCGTATCACCTTAGTTCCAGGCTGTGATTTAATCTTTCCATCGTAGATGTGTCTGCCTAATGGTCTTTCTCGCTGAGATATCCAGTTTCGAACCTTGTTCTCTAAACTATTACCCTCCGTTCTGTTGATATGGTCATTCTAATTTAATCTTTTATTATTAATTCAAAAGGCGAATGGAGAAGACTTCATAACAGTGAGCTACATGTTCATTATAGAAAACCAGATATAATATGAACAGTTAAGTCTCGTAGGGTGTGATGGGCAGGATATGTGACACGAATAAAAGAGGGGCATTGAAGATTCTTGCACAAAAACCAGAGAGAAAAGACACCCAGTTGATAGACCAAGAATGAAGTGGGAGAATAACATTAGGCATGATTTGAGGAAAGTAGATAATTCAGGGGATGATTAGAAAGCATTAACTAAGGATAGGGATGTATCTAGGGATTATGTCCATGCGGCCATAGGCCTGCGGGTTCGATAGAGCCAGTGAGTTAGTTAATCATTAATCCAAACTTTTACTGGTTCAAATTTTCATTCTTCCCTAATATCAGAAAATGTATAAATGTAGGCATAAATGTCTGCCTGTAAGCACGTGGAGCAAGGACATTCCGTCGCGGGAGTTACATTAATTATTCAAGATAATTTACTTACACTTATTTCCCTGACGATGTTAGCGAGTGACAAGTGTTTAGCTCGTCGCCTCAAAGAGACACCTAGTAAGCAACTGAGGTATTATTTTGCTTAATGACTCTAATTTTGGCTTGAGGTTATTTTACGAGGCTGAACATTTTCATACTCGGGGTCTACGGTTTAAAGTCCCTCCTGGAGGACTTGTCCATTGGATTTTTCCATTCTAAATAATTCCATCGATTCCGGCCGGGTTTAAACCCCCGACCCTCGGGACCAAAGGCAGCGTACTTAATCCCAAGACCACCGGGGCCAATAATGTCTTAAACTAATAATTGAAAATTGTGTAGATACGCCTATAGTATTGGTTGATATAAAATCTTATTTTTAATTCATAGAGATGATACCACGGGCTTTGATCATTTAGGTTATTATTATTATTATTATTATTATTATTATTATTATTATTATTATTATTATTATAATCATCATTATCATCATCATCATTTTTTCAGGCGGTTCCGTGGCTCAAACGGTTAGACGCTCGCCTCTCACCATTGGGGCCCCGAGATCGAGTCTCGGTCACTCCATGTGGGTTTCGTGGTGGACGATATGTAGCTTGGACAGGTTTTTCTCCCGTTTTCCCCTACCACAATTTTATTCCACCATTTCTCCATACTCATCACATCCATTTCGTTTCATTTCGTTCATCTGCCACCATGATTGTGCGTCAGGCGTGGTCGGTTGGTACCTTGTCATTCACAGACCTCTATATAGGGGCTTCATTTCATCTCATCCCTCGACCCGATCCTGCATTGGACACGAGTTCTTCTTCTTCGGTTTTCCCCCACTTATAGGTTTGTCGTCATCAGTTTCCTTTATCTCCATCATTCCAATCTCTCTCTTCCAAATTGCTGTCATCCATTTTAGTTCTGATGCAGGTTTTCCATTTCCATCTTGGTCTGCCACGTTTATTTCTTCTAGGGGGTGACCACTGATATATATATATTTTTGGCCATCTTTCATTTTCCATTATTTGTACGCGAGTTGAGGATATATATTTATTTTCCGTGAGAACTCTATATTGTGTAGCCTATGCCTATTATGTATTAATAATCAACATGTAGATAATTCATAGGCTAATTATTATTATATAGGCCTATATAATTTAACCAAAGAAATTAAACATAGGCTTAATTCTGCAAATGCATTACAGAGACTCTTGACGTCCCAACCGCTTTCAAAAACGTTAAACTGAAAATATATAATAACTTACTATTATTCTACCAGTTATACTCGTATTATATTGATAGGAAACATGGGCTCTTACTTTAAGGGAGGAAAGGACATAACGAGTATTTGAGAATAAAATTATTAGGAACATTTTTGGACCAAAGAGAGACGGACAGGTGAATGGAGAAGACTGAATAATAGTGAACTACACGGTCTTTATAGGAAGCCAGATATAATAAGAACAGTTAAGTCTCGTAGACTGCGATGGCAGGACATGTGGCACGAATCGGGAATGAAAGGCGTACATGGAAACTTCTTGTAGGAAAACCAGGGGGCAAACGCCCAGTTGGTAGACCAAAAATAAGATGGGAGAATGCCATTAAGTATGATTTGAGGGGAGTAGATTATACAGGGAATGATTGGAAAACATTAGCTCTGGATAGGGATGTATGGAGAGCTTATGTCCGCGCCGCCATGAACCTACGAGTTCGATAGTGCAGTGAGTTAGTTATAATTTAACCCTGGAGAAATGGAAGAGAAGACCTTACGGTCTTAAGTCCGTAAGGTAAAATAAATAAATAAATAAATAAAATAAAATAAAATTAAAATTGAAATAAATATGCCCTAAATACTTTCCGGACCTATCCTCGATTAAAGCATCTGCTACTCTTCTACTAGTGTGTGAGGTGTGGATAAGATGTATGAAATGATCCAGTAAGCAATAATAAATTATTTAACCTAATGACGCAAGTTGCCGGTTCCTCTTTACCATGTAGCACTATGCTTAATAAAAAAATTATAATTTCGGATTTAAATTATTTTTTTTATAATATCTTAGTGAAGTATGAGCTCTGTTTTAGATTGGTGTGGTATGTGGCTGTACGTAAAACCATATTGATGGTTATTTCTTCACAAACTATGAGAAAGTCACTTAGCTAATTGATTCAACATTTCTTTCCCCACTTGAAGCTGCTAATCACGTCTGTGGACAGTTCATTTCCTGCTTCCTGCAGTCCAGTAAGGTGTTGATATTACACAATTCTGCAAAAACACCAGCACTGCCAACATTTGAATAGTGGCTTAGGAAGTGACGAAAACAACTAGTGTGGAAATTGTCATTAACCCACTAGCTTCATCTTTAAATATCCTTTGCTCTTTTCACCATTAATATTTTTTTTCAGTCTCATGGGCTAGTGGTGAAAGCTTCTGACTATAGTTCATGGGGTTTCGGATTCGATTCCCGGACAGACAACAGACAATTTTTCTTAAGGATAATAAATGATTTCTGTGGTCACCCATGATCTGAATTTAGACAAAGTTTAGGTTTAAGGACTCTCCTGAACCTTCGTTATCATTCATCGCCTATCTTATCATTGGGGTAACTTAATTCCGCCTACCAGAAATGGTATAAAGGCTAACTATGGCACTCGTAAAAAAATGTACTTCGTATTTGGGGATATATATCACTGACTCATTGACATGGTGGATAAAGCGGGAGATTTTGACTATTTCCACATTTTAGAAGGATTCATCATTAGAACCTTACCATAGGCCTATATGTTACCTACTCCTTTTGACTAGAAAGGTGTAGGCCTACGAGTAGATATAAATAAACCCAAGTGGCCTCGAGTATTTTGTTGACACTATATCTTTTCTATTCTTTAATTGGTAGTAGTTTAGATACATATATAATATATAAAAATGAATGTTTGTTTGTGTGTTTATTCGTACTTTATGCGCGGCCATACTGTTGATCCGATTGTGATGGGGCTATTTGCAAAATGTTCAGGAGATTTCTGGGATGAACATCTAATATATAAAAATGAATGTTTGTTTATTTGTTCGTACTTTATGCGCGGCCATACCGTTCATCCGATTGTGATGGGGCTTTTTGCAAAATGTTCAGGAGATTCCCGGGATGAACATAGACTATAAGAGAGTTGTGATACTCAACTCCCACGCCCTTAAAAATCGCCCTTTGTAGTGGAAAACATGAAAAAAGTAGCTCTTTGGACGCTTAAATGGCTTACGCTGCCTAAACCATAACAAATACACAAAATTAATGTACACAGAATTGAATATATTAAAATTCTCTACAAAAAAAGTCCGCGGCAGTATATGTTTATCTCTTACGGATAACTCACAATAACCCCTTTTTGTCTTTCATTGATGCCAAGAATATAGAGACAAGTACGTAGATTCCTGTGCAAGCGTAGCAGCATATGGCGGGTATTTTTTTTACGGATAACTCACAATAACAAATTTTGTCTATTAGCTCATTTATGCCAAGTAGATCGAGATAAGTAGATTCCCGGGCAACACCGAGTAATCAACACTGGGATTCTTAAAATAATTACGATATAAGCTACATTTATATTTTTTTTTTCATTTTACTTATTCAACTACCTAATCATAAGGAGTACATTAATTTTTGTCTTTCAGCTCATTTATGCCAAGAAGATCGGGATGAGTAGATTCCCGGACAATGCCGGGTAAACAGCACGGGGTATCTACAAATAATTACAATATAAATGTTTCCTTTCACTTATTTAACTAAACATAAAACATATTAATTTTCATAATTCAGCTTATTTATGTCAAGATGAGATAGATAACTAGATTCCCGGGCAAAACCGGATACTCAGCACGGGGTATCTAAAAAATATAAATTTTATAATTATATTTCCCTATACTTATTCAACTAAATTAAAGCACGTTGATTTTCATTTATTTAGGCGTAGCAGCGCACGCCGGGTATTAGCTTGTAGGCTACTGTATAAATCCCTTTGTTTGTTCAATAGTAATAATTCTGAGTCTTAGTCACCCTCTCTCTCTCTCTCTCTCTCTCTCTCTCTCTCTCTCTCTCTCTCTCTCTCTCTCTCTCTCTTTATATATATATAGTATATATATATATATATAGATATATATATATATACAGGGTGTTTCAGAAAAAGTACTACGGACTTCTAGGGATTGTAGAGGGAACTTAGTAGATAAAGTTTTGATAAGGGACAAACCAATAAGCATTGAATGAAATATATAAGACAACAGGACATTAAATCTTCAAAATAAATTATAAAAACGTATTTTTTTTTTTGGCTACATGATACATCACAATAATTTCCTCGAAATTAGCAATGTAAACTTCATATGCAAACAACATTTTATACGATAATAACAATAGTTAACTGACAGAAGGGAAGAAAGGTTTCGCTGACAAGCTAATTGTCTTTAAAAGAAGAAGAATATGATAACAATCAGTGTGTGATGTGTATGAGCTTTTAATCTCTTCTGCTCCTGTCTTCCACAATGGCTTAACATCTCACCTTAAAAAGTTATTTTATATTCCCCACAACGCCGGGACCTTACAATGGCTTCACAAAGGCAATAAATGGCGTTCCTGAATCAGTGATAAGTTCTATTCATGGCTTCTTCCGAGACAGAATATTAAAACGTAATACACAACTCACTCACACATCTGGCGAATATGAAAATTAATGATGATTATGATAGCCAGATGATGTTGGGAACCATTAGCGCTTTAACATTTTCTGACATTTGTCTTAGATGTGAGGAAAACCTTCACCCACAAAACTTGTCCCGACCGGAGATCGAATACGATCCCGATGCTACCCCGAGACCACAGCAGCTAACTTTTCCTCTTTAACATCTGTTTAAAATGCATACGACTATCAATCTCACTGGCACTATTGAACTCATAGGTTCATGGCCGCGCGTACATAAGCTCTCCTTACATCCGTATCCTGACTTAATGTTTTCCAGTCATCCCCTGTATAATGTACTTCCTTCAAACCATGGTCAATGTTATTCTCCCACCTCATTCTTGGTCTACTAACTAACTAACTCACTGTTACTATCGAACCCGTAGTTTCATGGCCGCGAGGATATAAGCTCTCCATACATCCCTATCCTGAGCCAATGTTTTCCAATCATCCCCTGTATAATCTGCTTCCCTCAAATTATAGTTAATGTTATTCTCCCACCTCATTCTTGGTCTACCAACTGGGCGTTTTCCCTCTTGTTTTCCTACAAGAAGCTACCATGCACATCTTTCATTCCCCATTCGTGCCACATGTCCTGCCCATCGCAGTCTACGATACTTAACTGGTCTCGTTATATCTGGCTTCCTATAAAGACCTTGTAGTTCACTGTTATGTAATTTTTTCCATTCACCTGTCTGTTCATCTCTCTTTGGTCCAAAAATTTTCCTGAGAACTTTATCCTCAAAAATTCGTAAATTCTTGGTCTACTAACTGAGCGTTTTCCCTATTGTTTTTCTACAATAAGCTTCCATGCACCTTTTTCATTCCCCATTGGTGCCACATGTTCTGCCTATGGCATTCTACGAGACTTAACCGTTCTTATTATTTTTGGCTTCCTATAAAGACTCATATCATGTAGTCTTCTCCATTTCCCTGTCTGTTCAATGTACATTTTATATGAGCTTTAAATGACATGAGATCAATGTTTAATAGCCTAATGTATTGACGTAGTAATCATCATTATCATCCGTCACGAATTAGGACTTTGTAGACCTGTTTCAGCTCCATCTATCAGTCTTTTAGGAGGTCTTCCTGGACGACGATGAGCTTTGGGCTTATTTTGAAGTAATACAAGCCAAAAGCACATCGTCAACCAGGTAGACCTCTTAGAGACTGATAGATGGGGCGGGAACAGGTCTACAAAGGCCCAATTTGTGACCGATGACGACGATGATGATGATGTATTTAAAAAAGTACGTAAACGTATGAAGGCGGCTCCGTGGCGCAAGCGGTTAGACGCTCTCCTTTCGCCGTTCGGGTTCTGAGATCGAGTCTCGGTCACTCCATGTGGATTTCGAGGTGGACGAAACGGAGCTTGGGCAGGGTTTTCTCAGTTTCTCCTGTCTTTATCTTGCCACAATTTCATTTCTTCATACTTATCTCATCCGGGGGCACGCCGTAGCGTAGTGGTTAAGGCACTGAGCTACAAGCCGGAGGGTCCAGGGTTCAAGTCCCGTTGGGGTGAGGATTTTTAAACTGACCCCAACCCTCTGGTGGCACTACGGCTTTGGGGTCGACTCAGCCTCTAACGGAAATGAGTACCAGACGCTTGTTCTGGGGGTAAAGGTGGCCGTCACGCAGGGCTGACAACCCGGCTGACATAAAGTGCCGATTGTCTAGAAAAAGTGGGAGCCTTAACCTCCTACTACCCCAAGGGCCTCCGGGTCTGTTGTGGGATCACTTTTTTACTTTACATACTTATCTCATCCATTTCGTTTCATTTCATTCATCTGCCCCTGTGATAGTGCGTCGGACGTTCTCGGCCGGCACCCTCGTCATTCACAGACCACTATATAAGGGACTTCATCCCATCCCATCCCTCGACCCGACCCTGAGTTGGACACTAATTGTGGATATTTATTTACGTAAACATATGACAGAAATTTTTTGTTATTTTTGTTTGAGTAAGGTATATTAAAGTTGAATTACATTTGAATTGAAGCACGAGGTATGTATGAGGTGGTTGTGATTGATAGGTGAATGAGAGTACACTAATTGGTGAGCCAGGTTGAGGAAGTTGGGAATTTAATGAAGCGGCAACACAAAGATTTGTTTATGCACAGCCATGTCAGACAAGGTTCGCCGCCTTGGCAAGGGCACACTCCAAGTGCTCCCAATAGAGCATTACCCGCCAATTAAACACACACCCGCCGCCCTTATTTAAAAATTTAAAGACATCACCAACTAGCAAAGTTTATGTAGCTCCTTCAATCCATACATCCTGTCATACACAGCTGACAAGCCTATTGCAAGGCCCTCATACCTCAGGTAGAAGTAGTGGCAATGAAAATTACTTTTCCATGAATAAAAAATAAACATAAGAATATACAAACAAATACATACATGGCTACATACCTACACTCATGCATAAAGAATGTATAAAAACAATGAATATACTACATATTATAAAGTCTACAGTACATACACAATTATACACATATACACTCATAGATATCATGTGTATAGATAAAAAAAAAGTCTCTTTGTATATTAATTATTAAAATAAAATTTCCTATGTTCATTCTGTGTATTCTTCTCTAACATAATAATAATAATATTAATAATAATAATAATAATAATAATAATAATAATAATAATAAATAAAACGTTAAGCTGAAAATATATAAAACTATTATTCTACCAGTTATATTATATGGGTGCGAAACATGGACTCTTACTTTAAGGGAGGAAAGGAGATTACAAGTATTTGAGAATAAAGTTCTTAGGAAAATTTTTGGACCAAAGAGAGATGAACAGACAGGTGAATGGAGAAGACTACATAACAATGAACTACATGGTCTTTATAGGAAGCCAGATATAATAAGAACAGTTAAGTCCCATAGACTGCGATGGGCAGGACATGTTGCGCGTATGGGGAATGAAAGACGTGTGGAAACTTCTTGTAGGAAAGCCAGAAGGAAAACGCCCAGTTGGTAGACTAAGAATGAGGTGGGAGAACAACATTAACTATGATTTGAGGGAAGTAGATTATACAGGGAATGATTGGAAAGCATTAGCTCAGGATAGGGATGTATGGAGAGCTTATGTCCGTGCGGCCATGAACCTACGGGTTCGATAGTGCCAGTGAGTGAGTGTGTGAGTGAGAATAATAATAATAATAATAATAATAATAGTGGTAGAAGTAGTAGTGTAATAGTGGTAGTAGTACTGGTAGTAGTAGAATAGGAAGGAAGAAGATACGGAAGAGAAGAATTTGTTTTTACTCCATCCATCCATCCATCCATCCATCCATCCAATGGCTGATTGGTTCAAATTTGAGCTTTTGTCTCCCTTAACTTCTGCCTCCAATCATTTCTATTTTGCGCGGCAAGCCTCCAGTTGCGACACTTAAATAGATTTACAGCATCTTCCTTAATACCCCATCCTCCCATCGTTTTGTCCGGTCTTCCAACTCGTCTATTCCTCATAGTCGTCGTTGTTGTATATCATCATTCCGAGAGATGTTGGGTTTCTGAACGTATTTGTTTTACGGGCTGGGGACGTCAACCCCACGCCCAACCTCCAGTAATCATGGGGGGTTGATGATTGATTCTCTCCCTTAGCTGGTATGTCCCAATTTTTAAGCGTCGTAAACTAGCTTTTTCGCCCCTGCACTTCTTAGTATTAACTACGTCCTCGTCATGGTGCATTGTGCTGGGCAGGAATAAATGGCATTTCTTGGGTTTTATTAGTGTGCACCCACCAGCAAGGTGCACACTCCCGAGTCCATTCGGCTCCCGAATTTGTTTTTACATTAGTTAAACTTCTGTTATATTCTTACAAATTAGGATATTTGGAATAGTTTACATATAAATATATATTTTATATTTATATCTGATATAAATCCTAGCTCTGCTGATCATCAAAGTACGTCGCTAAATAAAATGAAATAATAAAACAGAGGCATGAGTAGATAGTCTTATCTAATATACAACAATGAATGTTTGTTTGTTTGTTCGTTCGTACTTTATGCGCGGCCATACCATTGATCCGATTGTGATAGGTTTTTTTGCAACATGTTCAGGAAATTCCCGGGATGAACATAGGCTATAAGAGAGTTGAGATACTCAACTCCTACAGCCTTAAAAATCACCCTTTGTAGTGAAAAAGTCCCTTTTTTACCCTTAAATGGCTTAAGCTGCCTAAACAATAAAAAATACACAACATTAATATGCACAGAAATTTAATATCTCAAAAAACTCTACAAAAAGTCCGCGACAGCATGTGTTTATATTTTACAGATAACACACAATAGCCATTTTTGTCTTTCATTGTGCCAAGGAGATCGGGATAAGTAGATTCCCGGGCAAACGTGCGCTGCCATACCATTCATGGCGCTTTTTGCATAATGTTGAGGATTTTCCTGGGAAGGTTATAGGATATAAGAGAGTTTTAATGCTCAAGCCCTTCACCCTTTAAAATCACCTTCTGTAGTGAAAAAACGTGAAAAAATGTCGCTTTTTATAAGCATAAATGGCTTACGCTGCCTAAACCATAACAAATACACACAATTATTGTACACAGAATTGAATATCTCAAAATCTCTACAGTAAAGTCCGCGACAGCATATGTTTATCTTTTAAGGATAACACACAATAACCATTTTTGTCTTTCATTGATGCCAAGAAGATCGAGATAAGTAGATTCCCGGGCAAGCATTGCAGCGCACGGCGGGTATTCTTTTATGGATAACTCAAAATAATGAATTTTGTTTTTCAGCTCATTTATGCCAAGTACATCGGGATGCATAGACTCCCGGGCAACGCCGGGTAATCAGAATGGGGTATCTAAAAATAATAACGATATAAATTTATATTTATTTATTCCTTTTACTTATTCAACTAAATGCAAAAACACGTTATCATTTATTTAAGTGTAGCAGCGCACGCCGGGTATTAGCTAGTTGTCTTTTAAGTCTCAAAGAAGGAGAAGAAAAAGTAATGAAGAAGAAAGATGTTAGTTGTTAATTTCTAAGTTACGAGTCAGGTACTTGATGGTTGTAATTTCCACAACATTGACGAAACTAACGCGCCACTTCCTCACGCTAGTTACGTGAATTTCTTTGGTTTTCTGCTTAAAAAAACTGGATGTCCTTCACGTTGTAACCGCAAAACTCAAAAAATGTGCTAACAATCACCTGTGTCGATCAGTCATTCAATACTTGTGCCTCACATATTAAATATCATATTCAGGTTTTTTTTAACCACGCCCACTAAGGCCCAAAATTGTGCTAGAAAGGGCCTTATTTCATGCTTCAGGTTCTTTTATCGTATCGGTAACTATACGAAATAAAACTCAGAGCTTTACATCTCTTCCGAAGGAAAACATTGGTCTTAATGTTGAGTGATTCCGGACTTTGTGGCCGTGGTCCATTACTGGTGTTCCTATTACACGTTTCTCCCTCAGCTGCGGAGGGCATCTTCAGTGGCGAGTACTTGTAGGTGTTGTTTCCCGGTCGGAGGCTTGACTGTCGAGCCTCCGACCAGGAAACAACACCTACAAGTACTCGCCACTGAAAATGCTCTCCGCAGCTGAGGGAGAAACGTCTAGTAGGAACACCAATAATGGACCACGGCCATAAAACCTGCAATCACTCAACATTACAATTTCCGGCCGTGAAAGTCTGCATTCAACTATTAAACCATTGGTCTATTCAGGATTTTTATATCCACAAATGTTCTATCGACTCAATTCGGGGTTGAACACGCGAAAATTGAAACTAGATGCAACTATGCCAACTACTGTCCATTACTCAGACAATGAACGATTAATAATGATAATAGTAATAATAATAATAATAATAATAATAATAATAATAATAATAATAATAATAATAATAATAATAATAATGATAATAATAATAATAATAATAATAATAAATAATAATAATCCGGTATCATGACATCTGCAGTTGTCTTCCGGAAACCAAACGCCATTCCTGTCTGTCCATCCATTCATCTTCCTCCAATCCTCTGACAATCATAGCTGCTTGTACACCCTCTATCCAGGTTTTCTTTGGTCTTCCTTTCTTCTTCCTTTCCACTGGGAACCATTCCATAATAAGTTTAGGTAATCTATGCTCTGGCATTCTTTTCTTTTGACATGGCCATACCACTGTAATCTTTTCTTTTCTATAATGTCTAATGATATCTGGCTCCTCTTGCACACCCATAAATTCTTTTATTTCGTTCGTAATCTATCCATTCTAGATGTTCCAGCTCATCTTAAAACATAAATTTGTGTACTTAAAATTATTTTCATTTCCCTGGTAGGAATTTGTCAAACTTCAGCACCATATGTTAATTTGCTCTGAACTATAGTTTGTTATATTTATAATTTTTTGTAATATTATTGCTCCGCCAAATAGAGTTTAAAGTATTTATTGCTTGTTTTCTTTGTGCGATTCTATTTTTAATTTTCACTGTGATATTGCATGTATAATAATAATAATAATAATAATAATAATAATAATAATAATAATAATAATAATAATAATAAATCATTGGCTTATGAAACCACAGGTTCAATGCTGTATTCCCATATAGGGCCTACCCCTAAACTTTTCTAATGGTTCTTTCCCCATGATTTTCCGATATACGTTTTGAAAGGTTTTCTATAATCACTCATCCAGACAACTAAATAATAAATTCTTCTTCTTCTTCTTCTTCTTCTTCTTTTTCTTCTTCATCGTTTGCCCCTCAATGCCGTTGGGTTCATCTAGGACCACCCATTTCTTCCATCGGCTTCTATCCTGAGTAATCTTCTCATTTTTTTACTATCGTTTTGCCTCTTTTCTTCCTATTCTGACCATTGTATTGTATCTTCCCATTTAATTATATGTCTTCCTCTTCCAAGCCTTCCTTTTATTCTCATTTCCATTACTTGTTTGGGTTTCCTTTCCTATAACATAAGCGTACATGCCCAAACAATTTTAATATCCTCTCTTCAATAGATTCTATTAATTTCTTCTTTCCTACCTATTCTCTTATTGTATCATTTATTATCTTATCTTCTCGCTTCTTACTTCTGTTCTTCTTGTGCATTTAATACCTATTGCTGTTAATTTATTCGATGTTTATTTAATAGTGGCAGGCTCTCCGTTCCATACTGCACTATAGATTGTATGATAGAGTTAGATAATGACATTTTAGTTTTAATGCTGACCTCTCTTTCCGACTACCGTATTTCATATTTCATGTTATGCAGCTGCATTTTTCTTTATGTGATTAAGGATTTTAAGAATTTCCTGTTATATCTTCCCATTATTACTAATTTTAATTCCTAAATGTTCTAAGTTACTAACATCCTGTAATGTTTCCCTTCTATATTCTATAATCAATTTTTATTGCTACCTATATCCCTTAGAGAACCCTTATAACTTCATTTTTCTAGTATTTATCGACATTCCTTTCCTTTTTAATTCCTTATACCATTTATTTACTGCCTATTGTTGTTATTATTTTGAAGTCTATTGGATATATGGACAACGTCATCTACATAAGGTCAAGTTCGTATGTAGACTGATCTTAGGTTCCAGTTTTCTATTTTGATCACGCGTTTTCTTCTCTAACATAATAATAATAATAATAATAATAATAATAATAATAATAATAATAATAATAATAATAATAATAATAATAATAATAATAATAGTAATAATAATAATAGTAATAATAATAGTAATAATAATAATAGTAATTATAATAATAGTAATTATAATAATAATAACAATTACAATAATACCCACAATAACAATAATAATAATGATAACAACAACAATAATAACAACAATATAAACAACAATAACAACAACAATATCAACAACAAATATAACATCAATAACAACAGTAACAACAATAACAATAATAATAAAACAACAATAATCATAACAACAATAACAACAATAATAATAACATTGACAATAACAACGATGTTAACAACAACGATAATAATAACAGTAACAATAACAACAACAACAATAAAACAATAACAACAACAATAACAATTACAGAAGAAGAAGGAAGAATATGCGCAAGAAAATAATTTTTGGAAGAATAAGATTACTTTGAGTTGAAGGAAAAGCTGCTATAGTGTGAAAAAATTCGTAATAAAAATGATACCCTAGTACTCGTAGGTTTATTGCTGATGTTTAACATGTATGAAATCCCTTATAAAGGAGCAAATGTTAATAACTATTACATTAGCAAATGATTGTGCCTGTGTGTCATTATGTCTTCTTCTTCTTCTGCTTCATGAAAATAGGCCTTTTGACCTGTTTTCACATCAAGCGAGATTTAATGAATCCTCCCATCTAGTAAATGGGCGTCCAACATTATGTAATTACTTATATCATAGCAGGTCTATTTATTGGAACTACATTGGATATTGTTACTATTGTCAATGTTTTTTTACACATACTTCAGTGGAATATAATTGATATGTTTTATAAAATAGATAGGCTCTATATTGACAGTAATATGCCTGTTTCCTACACACATATGTAAAATATCTAGTAGCTATAACTAGCGCTCTCTCTTCCTCTGTCTTATTAATATACTTTACATATATATGCGACCAAACAAGTTCTTCTAGACCGGAAGATAGTACTTGGTAAGGGGCCACGGCCACCGGGTTACATGGAGGGTAGTCTAGACTCTTAAGCCGTGGAGAAGGCAATCAATCTAGAAGAAAAATTCTCCAATATCAGACTCCTGGTCCTTCACATTGAAAGTTGCTTAGGATAATTGGTACCACACCAGTGTAAAAAATACATACAATTCTAATAGTAAATATAACCGAACACAATACAACTATAGACTCATAGGAGAACGAGTTTGGGACCACGTAAACGACAGTGGTGTGACCATTTCTAGACCTCGATTAACTATTTGGATAGAACACACCTAACTAAACCTTAAAGTTTGATATATATATATATATAATGCCATATATAATGCTTTATTTTTGCTGGCAGAGTTAAGGCCATAAGACCTTCTCTTCCACTCAACCAGTGAATAATAAAATTATACAAAAATGACATAGGCCTACTTATTACAATTTTTAAAAATTATTGAAATATAGACTAAACAAAAGACAATGGGGATGTGATAGGCCTATAAAATAATACTAGCTAATATTAACAAAACATGGCATATATATATATATAACTTCTGACTACAGTTCATGATGAACCGAAAGTGCCTTTCTGCGGTTCAGTATGGTATCTTTGTTCTCCTCCCTACTACAGAACATTTATGAAATATGCCAATGTCCTCTTTTCCGTGTGGCTACCTCTTCCCTTTTCATCCTTTCTGCCGCGCATCTCTACAGCGCATATCCCCTCTACTTGTGAACCTTTATATGCATTGTACTCTTACCGAACATCATCATTCGATCAGCCTAGCAAGCGGCGTTTAGTTACTTAAAAGCGGATTCAAAAGTGGAATCCAATTCTAACTCACCATGCAGCTGGGAAGTTAATATGGTGATATATATATAGACAAGTTGATGGAGACCGAGAAGAGGTCGATTTTGAGTTAGTCCAGCAATGTACGGAAGAAGTGATTCCTAAAAGCTTGGACATTTGTGTGAGTGTGGCATTATGTCTGGTACGTTATTTGTTTAGTTATTTCTACAAGCTATGCTTGATTGATTGATCAACAACCATCTTTTGTTATTAATTTATTATTTATTTTAAAATCCAACTTGTTTATATTAAAAGCTTATCTTTTATACAACGCCCCTTTGTTATTATTCAAGTATAGTAGTTGCTCACTATCCTGTAACAAAATCACTCACTGTATGCATTTAGTAATCAGAATCTATATTTGTATGTATGTCCATCAGGGAAAGAAAGATGAATTAATAGCTGCCTTTCATGGGCCCGAGGCAGGCTGCTTTCTTACCGATAACATCTTTGAATATCTCGATCACATTAATAAATACAGCATTAACAAAACTCGATCCCGGACAAGTGTTACGCTGAGCGAGGTTTGCTTTTCTAACGTCGTAAATGGTAGCAGTAGTGTGGCTTACTTACCCACAAATGGTTAGCAGACCGTGGTTTAAGGGCTCTTTCTCTACCCCCCCCCCCAGCACAATGAGAATTATTCTTTTATGGTTGCAATGGTCTCGATTTAGACTAAGTTTAGGTTTAAGGACTTTTCTGTTGCTTCATTATCATACAGAAGCTAACATAACATCGGGGTAACGTAACTCCGTTTTCTAGACGCTCCAACTTAAGAAGTGAGTTACAGTCATGCCCGCAGAGATTACCAGATATGTCATAAAGACAATCAGGTGGCGTTAGTAAAGTAATGTAAGTTATATAAATATAATTATAGTTGGGCTGCATATTTTGTACAATAAGAATACAGCTCTCAAAACGAAACATGATAGAACATGCTGTACACATTAAACACATAGCAAATATAAGCTATAAAATAGTTAAACAATGGTAAGTTGATATCTAACAAAATGAATACAGGAAACAAGTATCATATTGAAATTTTAAATTGAATGAATGATATATTGGAAACACAAGTTTTAACTTCAAATGAGTGGAACGTGTGAATCATAGAACAGCAGTGTCATCTTGAGACTAACACGCAAGTTTGTCACTTGTGTCTACAGTGTAGCATGGGCTCAGGATATTCATATTTAAAAACTTTATTCTTACGTAATAAATGCAATTAGATCTACTCAAGACTCTTATATCATGACATGCACAGAGTAGACTTAAGCTTTTTTTTAATATATACATTGTATAGGGTCTTCATCATATAGGGTATAGATTACATATTAAAATTATGTATGCCTTAGCCTGGTGGCTGATCATACAGCTGGTATAAGGGTGACATGTGTTCAGCATGTCAAGTCCCACAGCTGTTATAGCTGGTTTCCTCAAACTGGAGCCGTTAATAATTGTAGCTTCCCAAATTATTCATGATGATGGGTGGTAATCGGTCCCATACTGGCAGAAATTTCATGGGAAAATATATTCCTTCATGTGGACTTAAACCAGTACATCACCCATAGCTTTGTGTTAAATTCCAAATCGGAATTTAAAATCCGACGGGGGGAAAAAAAAATGTAAAAAAACCAAGTCTATCAGTCAACTGATGTGATTATATTTTCAACACATCATCTTCTAAAATTGGTATGATATTGGATCCCACAGTCCGTTTTGAGACTCATAGTGGCAACATGAGGAAGTTGACTGTGAAAAGAAAGCCATATATGAGCCAACAATTGACTATTACAAAGATAAATACCAATTAAATAGTATAACTGTCACAGAATTGATGATCAGGGCAAGAGGTACTATACCAGGATTCTTACCTACATTTTGGAATTTCTTAGATATGAACAGAGTGTATATTTCTAAAATTGCCATCGCTGCCATTAGAGGATCAATTTCAATTTTAATAAACCACTTTTTACAAAATTTCTACTTTATAGTATGTTTACTTTAATTACAATTTGAAAATCTTTAATGTATTTAAAAAATGTATTTCATCAATTTCGGAAATTAATTGTCTGTATCACTTTGTCCTTGAGGCAATTGTCTAAGAAGGAAAGTTGTATATAATATAATAAATCACTGAATATTTCTGAATGTGCATCATTGTTGTTCTTTTGTTTTTTTCTTTAATATTGTTATTTTCATATTGTTATTCTCCAAGACCAAGATATATTCAAAAGGAATCATTCTTCCAAATTTCATTATGCTTTAATAAAAATATATTTCTATTTTCTGTGTACTGTTATTACAGAAAATTAATCTTCAAAAGTATACTGCATCAAAGTGAATTAAATTTACTCCAAAATATTGTAAAAAAATCTAGTGAATTTAAACTGTGCATATGAATCAAGATAAGAAACTAAGGCTTGGTATGTTAAACATAATATTTTACATGTGAAAATAATAAAGTATTATTTCGTATAATAAAACTGAGCAACAAAAAATAAACTTTTTTTTTGTCTCAGAAAGAAAAATATGTGATTCTGATAGTATTTTTTCTCCTGAATTCAAATATGTTATCGGTTTTTCTCCATCATGCAAGGTTTCCGAGAGACAGGTTTTTATAATTTCAAACACTTTAATATTTTCTACATTCGTAACTACACAATATTCGAACATTCGGACTCACCTAGATGATTTTCTGCTATATTTCGCCTGTGGAGCATCCTTCTTGATGGTCCAACAATAATCGGCCAGCATATTAGGATTTAATATGCCTTGATATATCTTTTCCATAGCTGAAATCTCCTGATGGAAGTGTTATCCGTACTCATCGCTCAACGGACAAATGGACGAAAAAACGTTTATTAAAAATAATTATTTAAATTCATTAATTGAAATAAAAAAACTGGGTGATATGGAAATTCCAGATACATATTTGAAAACACGATAAAACAACTTCATTAAATAAACTATTAGTACTCATGAGACAAAAATCATGTTGACCAGTGTAATTGACCCAAGTATGATTTTATTATTAAGAATAACGTCAACCACGTAGGTAGCCTCATTGTAAACAGTGAACCCAATTTTACACGAGGTTACTGAAGTCTATGTTTTAAGCTGTAATTTCAATTAATTTATTCCGTAACACTTTGTACCAAGGCATAATGTCTTACACAACTCGGCGTGACATATAATTTCGTGTTAGACCTCTACACGTTGATTCTAAAGGTGTTCACAGCTGTGGTCTGTTGTAATGTCGTTTTCTCCGAATCAGTGATCTCCAAGTTTGATCTTGATCCCCGATGGAGATAAGTTTCCTTGGTGAGGTTTGTTTTCGTTTTTTCCCTCACCTGTAAGACACCCATTATCCAGTGTAAGATAGCCACATGTATTAATTGGTGTTTCTATATCTGTCAACAATTAAGTTTCGTTGACTATAATGCAAAGAAATATGGCACGAATGAGGAATGAAATAGGGGCATGGAAACTATAAGAAATCCAGAGAGAAAACGCCCAGTAGGTATTACAAGAAAGAAGTGGGAGAATAACATTAATCAATGATTGATTAATTAATCATGATATCAATTCGGTAAATTATACGGGGATGATTGGAAAACTTTAGCTCAGGATAGGGATATATGGAGAGCTTATATCCACAAGAGCATATGAACCAAAGACTTCTATAGCGCGAGTTAGTTATATAGCTGTCAAATTAACTTAATCTGAAAAGCAAAAATAAGTATAAAGTTGAAGAAGAAAACAATGTGTTCGGAGCTGGGAATAGGAAGGTTAACAAACACGAAGATGGGTTGGTGTGAAACAGGAAGATATTTCGTCATTAAGAGAGTTGGATCTCAAACTTCTTCCTCTCTGTCTCTCGTTTTTTACAATATGGATACATTTTCCTGCTTCTGTTTTTTTTGTAAGGTACAAGCATCATCATCGTCATCTTGAATTCTCAAGAGTCTTCAGAGTAGCAAGTTCTTTAAGTTTTCGCGCCTTGGGCCAAAGCAAACATAAATAATAGTTTTTAAATGAGACAGGACGTTTCACAGCGCATGAGCTCAGCGTGAGCCGACGTGACGTACGGACCATACACTGCCTAATCACATTCCTCATACAACATTTTAATAATAATAATAATAATAATAATAATAATAATAATAATAATAATAATAATAATAATAATAATATTTTTTGAAGAATATTCCACAATATACCCTAGTGTTTCTCCTTCAACCCAAAGTGATTTGTCGCCAGAGGTTCCTGTCTAAAGCATCTTCTTCCCTCGAATCTCTAGCTGCCATACTTCTCCTCACTCCATCAATCCAACGTTCTCTAGGTCTGCCTCTTCCACTTCTTCCATTAGCTTTCCAATCAAGGATCTTCTTTGATATTCTATCTTCTTCCATTCTTATGAAGTTTCCATTCCATTTCAAACGATTTTCTCCTATTTTTCTAATATGCTTTTTTTGAACTTGTATAATTTTCCTTATTGTGCTGTTTAATAATAATAATAATAATAATAATAATAATAATAATAATAATAATAATAATAATAATAATAATAATAATAATAATAATAATAATAATAATTAATAATAATAATAACAATTTTTTATTTAGGAATATTCCACAATACAGTGTTTCTCCTTCAACTGAAAGTGATTTGTCGCCAGAGGCTCCTGTCTAAAGCATTTTCTTCCCTCAAATCTCTAACTTCCATACTTCTCTTCTCTCCATCCATCCATCCATCTTTCTCCAGGCCTACTAATAAAATAATAATAATAATAATAATAATAATAATAATAATAATAATAATAATAGTAATAATAATATTTTTTGAAGAATATTCCACAATATACCCTAGTGTTTCTCCTTCAACCCAAAGTGATTTGTCGCCAGAGGTTCCTGTCTAAAGCATCTTCTTCCCTCGAATCTCTAGCTGCCATACTTCTCCTCACTCCATCAATCCAACGTTCTCTAGGTCTGCCTCTTCCACTTCTTCCATTAGCTTTCCAATCAAGGATCTTCTTTGATATTCTATCTTCTTCCATTCTTATGAAGTTTCCATTCCATTTCAAACGATTTTCTCCTATTTTTCTAATATGCTTTTTTTGAACTTGTATAATTTTCCTTATTGTGCTGTTTAATAATAATAATAATAATAATAATAATAATAATAAATAATAATAATAATTAATAATAATAATAACAATTTTTTATTTAGGAATATTCCACAATACAGTGTTTCTCCTTCAACTGAAAGTGATTTGTCGCCAGAGGCTCCTGTCTAAAGCATTTTCTTCCCTCAAATCTCTAACTTCCATACTTCTCTTCTCTCCATCCATCCATCCATCTTTCTCCAGGCCTACTAATAAAATAATAATAATAATATAATAATAATAATAATAATAATAATAATAATAATAATAATAGGGCTAATAATAATAATAATAATGATGATGATGATGATGATGATGGTGATTATGATAATGATAATGATAATGATAATAATAATAATAATATTAATAATAATAATAATAATAATAATAATAATAATAATAATAATAAAGGCCGTCAAGTTCTTTGCATCTGTTTCCAGGATTGCGGGTTCAAATATGACGGGATCGATAGGGTTTTTTGATGGAATTAATACAAAAGCAAGTCCTCCGGGAGAGACTAGCCTATAAGCAGTGGGTCAGAGTTTTAATTTTTCGATCTTGTAAAATAAGTTCAAATCTGAATTAGGGCAAAATTTAATCGGTCATTCCTAAAAAAATATTTAGTTGCATATTTGCTGTATATTATACGCGATGAACCAACCAATCGCCACTCGCTGATATATGTAGGAAAATACTAACTAACTAAATTAGGTTGATCCCTGTTTGGTTCATCTTCCGGGCCAAGAGGCCGTGGTCCGGTTTTCTTGTCATTCGTTGTTTCGCCTACTGCTGCGATAGACCTCATCAGGAGATTCTGCTTGCTCTCTGTGAACTCCGCAGACTGGCTACAATTATAAGTTATGTTGCTTAAGGGATCCCTGCAAGGTAGCACCCTTGTCATACGTAATGATATACAGGTATAGAAAAAAATGTTAAAATACCGATGAAACTGGTCCATCCATCTGCAGTGTAGTCTTCCTATATCTCTGCATCCACATGGACTGTAGTAGAGGAATTTAAAAAGTAAACGCTGAGCTGATCGGCCGCGGTGGACAAGTGGTTACGCTCCTTGCCTCTGGTCCCGAGGATCGAGTATTCAAACCCGGCCGGTATTGATGTATTTTTTTAGGACGGAAAAATCCACGAAGGAAGTCCTCCGTGAGGGACTTCAAGCCGTGGGTCCCAAGTCTAAATATTTTCAGGCTCGTAAAAGATCCTTAAGTATGAATAAAGAGGCCTCTAAGCAAAATTTACCGACCTAATCGTCCTATTAATACTTTGGTTACCTGCTAGATGTCTCATTGAGTCTGTGTATTGACCGTATGCCACTCATGACATCTATGAGCAAATAAGGTAACTAAATCAACTTGATCTAGTGACTCCTGACAAGGGAGAGGCTATGATTATAGATAGATAGAAACTTTGAGCTGGCATCCGTTGAACATATTTTTATTTATGAATGCAATGTGTTATTTCTTCCCTCACCTATTGATTCCTCAGATTTTTCACTTCGAATGTGGTCACGCTCAGTGTACGACAGGCACGGGTGGGACCACGGATGGAGCACATGAATCTCCTTGTTAAAATATCTACATACATAAATTTAATCATTTTAGGACTACAACGCCCAATATTCAGTGGTTGCCCAATACATTAAATACTAGTTTGAAATTATCGTGTGAAACATACATAGTTGAAGTTATAAATTATAAATAATAAAGTGGAATACACAATGTCAACGGATTTTATAATGAATCTTAATAATGATTTAATTTCCTTCCTCAATTGTTCAGCGACAGGCACATTGCATTAAAACACTAATGCATCTGGGTCTTGAAAATCAACAGACTATATAAATAAAACCTAAATGTATGGGTGCAACTAATAACTTCAATTAAAGCAGTGAGAAATGTTTTGAGGATGTGAACGGAATTTAAATACCTAACCAAACTAAACTAACTCACGTGGAACTAATCGACCCTTAGTTCCATGGGGCCCGCAGAGCAAACAGAAGCTGCTCCAGATATCCCTACCATGAGTCAATGATTTTCCAATCATCCCATGTATAATTTACCTCCCCCAAGTTATGTATGATTGGGAAAGAATTTAAATCCTATACGAACAAGTTTACAGACATAAATAAAGCAACAGAAAAAACAAAAAATCAAAACATAGGCTCGACTATAGAAACATTCTCTTAATGTATTTCAGACTCTGAATCGGATCCACAAATCTTCCTAAAAAAAACGATAAGCTAATAACATAACTAAGAAACGGCGTAATCATTCTCCAGTTATAGGGGGTGAATATATGGATAAGAAACAATGATCTAAATTTTAGTGGAGAATTTGTGAATAAAATTAGGCGCTAATTACGAATAAGTGTTAAACCAAAATAGAGTGAATAGAGAAAACTGCCAATACGAATGATAACACTCCATGATCTTTTTGAGAATAACACAATTGTAGGATTATGTAGTAAGGTTCCTGTCACGTGGCTCAGTCTTCCTCAATTAAAACTGATTTTTGTTTAAAAACAAATTTCGTTAATTACCTTTAAAACGCAGATGTAGGCCTTTCATCAGAAACGTGTTCCATCTTTGGCATTTCATTTGGCACTGTGATGATAAAAATAAAACATTGAATTCGTGTATACACGTGTTGATGGGCAGGTAATATGACACGAATAAGTAATATAGAGACGATCGTCTTGGAAATTGCCTCATACTCAAAACGGTGAGAAAGCGCCCGTTCAGATAGTCATAAAAATGGAGATTGATGATTTGAGGGAGGCGAATCGATACATAGATTAATTAAGAAAATATTACTTTAGATAATAGGGTTATAATGAGAGCTGTTGATCCGCGCGACCATATGAACCCGGGTTCAATTGGAGCAATGAGATATTAACAATAATTTTATATCGTAGAAAATAATCTTAAAGGTTTTAAAATTTATAGAATAAATTATACTGTCTGCAAGTACAGGTTTATTAAGGCTCTAGCTAATGCATTTTATGTAAAGTCATGTTACCAATGGATATGTAACATTCAGAAATGAATAAATAAAACAAACTGCTACTCTGTAGGCTAAATCTTACTCATGTGGACAGTTCGGCAGAAATTCGCCCTTGATTCTTTGGGTAGTGGTAAAGCAAAGTATGTGTAATATAAATATAATAGTTTTGGTTGTATGAAGTGGCAACTGCTTCCACTACTTGAAAAAACAGTGTCAGCAAGATGAGTGGCCCCTCTATCTCTTTAATTTCAAGAGACGCAATTTTCGTTAATAACGGATTTTCCGAGGATAATATAAGGTAGCAGAAAGACACTTAGCGATTCATATTGGTTGGTCCAAATATCTCTGTCATTGGAGTATTATCGATATGGATTCTACAACGCTAAAGTGTACAGACCACAGATGTCATTTGATATTTTGAAGCTTAGAATCCATCTCACGATCTAAAATGACTATACTGATATACTGAGGAATTTCTGGACAGAAATGGACAGCAGGCTAGACATTTACCTTGCTACAAATAATAGTCATGCTGAAATCCATTGAAATGTGAACTGTTTAGGTGTTAGAAAATATTAAGTATTAAATTTATTTGTTCCACTTGAGCTTTAAAATTTCATTTTATTGGTGTTTTAAGAGTGATGCGGTGTATTGAAACCCCACAGGTGTATATAGTTGCAAAGCTGCAGCTTCATTCTCTCAATGTAACAGGTTAGAATCCTCCCTGAGGCAGTACAAGGGTATACTATGATATATTACATCTTAATTACTGTAGTAAGAACAACTCTTTCGTGCGCTCCCCATAACTTCCACGGAATCTCGGAAAAATTATCAACAGCAATTTAACGAGTGGTCTGGAATTTATCTCGAGGGAATTTGGATCACAAGGGCCTACAGTAATTATTCCAGTATTTGGTGAATAAAAGGTAAAATTTCCCACTACAGTTCTTAAGGAGCCCTTGGGGTATTAAGGGGTTAAGGGTCCCTTCTTTGTAGTAATCAGCACACGATATAAGCCAAATTTCAGCCCTGAATGATGGCCGGCTAAATTTCTGTTAGAGGCTTAATCACCCTAATTCTTGGTCTACCAAATGAGGGTTTTCCTTTTGGTTTTCCTATAAGAAGTTACCATGTCCCTCTTCCATTTACCATTCGTGCCATATACCCTACCCATCGCAGTCTATGAGACTTAACTATTATTATTATATCTGCTTTCCTCTAAAGATCATGCAGCTCTATATTATGTAGTCTTCTCCATTCACTTATCTGTTCGCCTTCCTTTGGGCCAGAAGTTTTCCTAAGAACTTTATTCTCAAATACTCGTAATGTCTTCTCCTTCCTTAAAGTAAAAAGTCCATGTTTCACATCCATATAATGTAACTGGGTTCAGTTTAATGTTTTTTTTTTTTTTTTTGAGAGAAGTTGGGACGACAAGAGTCCGTGTAATACATAATATCATTCATTTCCAGAATTGAGCCTATACTTAATTTCATTGTGTGATATTATTAATGCCGCTATTGATAGACTGTAGAATATATTGTATATTTTTAAATATTTGGGTTCGGTTTTTGGAAGACATAATACAGAAATTAGAGAATGCATAAGAAGGAAACAACAAAATATAATTTCTTAATTTTTATAGTATCATTATCATCTTCTTCTTCTTCTTCTTCACTTCATGGTTTGGGCGATTCGCCTGTTCCGAATTCACAGTGATTCCTTCCATCTCTTCTTAGGTCTTACTGCATCCCTTACTCCCTTTGGTTTGTAATGGTATGCTATCTTGGGCAATCTTGTTTCTTACATTTTCTGAACATGCTCTTCCCAGTAGACGCGATATTCTTGCATTCTATCATTTATTGAATATATTTCTGATTCACTTCTTATTTCTTCATTTCTTATGTGGTCCAATTTTGTGCATCCTTTGGTCCTTCTTAGAAAAGTCATTTCTGCACTTTTTTATGGTATACTGTAGATACCTATACAAATTACATTGAAAAAAAAAGCATCATCTTATCTATATACCTACATCTGTACATGACCAGGTGTGACATGGGTGCTCCTAGCGGGAGTTAATTAACACATTCGCCTCAAAAGATGAGGTAGCCTCGCCGACAGTTAAATGGCCTTCAACTCAGAAGACGACGTGCACTCGCTTAACTCTGTTGTTACATATTTTGCAATACTTTGTACATCCCTAGGCAGGGTAATCCTTTTTTAACATTTATGAATAGTAGAGGAATGTGTTTTGGCCTTCACTTTCTTGTGATCTCAAACACCATTATCTTTTGTTTGTTTTGAATGTCTAAAAATACACAATGTAATTTACAGTAACTTAAATCCGGTTTCTGGGAAAATGCATTGAGCATTTAAACCTGAAGCGAATAAGTTAACAAAGCTAATTTATTTACGCTATTTTTCCCTACGGATATTAGCCAGTGAAAGAGTTAGCTTACCGTCTAATAGAGGTTGTTTATAAGCAATAAAGTTATTATTTGGATGGGAAAGGCCGATTACACTTTATCAAAAGCTCTAATTTAGGCTTGAGGTTCTTTTATGAGACCGAAAATCTTCAGACTCGGGACTCATGGCTTAAAGTCTTCCCGCATGACTTGTCCTATGGATTTTTTCCATATTAAAAGTTAATCCTAGTCGAGTTTGTACCAACCTCCTTGATGAGGTAAGGAACTTAACCTCTAGACTATATATAGCCTACAGGGTGTATCAAAATTAATAGCGTAAACTGAAACGATTGAATGTATACGATAATAGAGCAAAAAAAGTTCGAGTAAACATTTGTAAGCAAATTAGCCACATGCGAGATAAATTAAAATATGTGGTTACAAGCCGCAACTGACAACCGATCTAATTAGTACAAATTAATTTGAAAAGTAGACTTTTCGTTTAATTGCCATTCTATATTGCCTTAATTTCACTCATAGCTTAACCTGCCAAGGAATTCAATTAATAGGCTACTTCACATGTTATACAGTACAGTAATAGTGTGCACTCCTGCCTCTTAAAGGAGATGCTCAAAGTGTCGTCCTTGCATTAAGTTGCAATATTGCAGTCGTCTCTGCAGTGATTTTCGATATTTTTTTTACAACGCAGGGCGTCAGTATCGGCTCATAACCATAAATTCGCAGTAATAAATCTCATACACGGTATGTTTTCAGAGCCATGATTACTGGAACCTTTTTGTTTCTATTACCGTAGACTATACTTTCAACCATTTCAGTTTGCGCTATTAATTTTGATACAATATATAGGGTGTTTCTGAATAAGTTACAGACTTCTAGAGGTCGTAGAGGGGACTTAATACATGATAAAGTTTTGATCAGGAACCCATGTCCAGAAAAGTAAAATTTCGATGTAAAATAAGTTTGAAGATCGAAACTCAATGGGCTAATATCATGTGTTTTTCTTAGAGGAATTAAACCCAATGGGTACAACTAGGACATGACACACACCCAGTCCCAAGGTTGAGATTTTTAAAATCCCTTACCCCGCCGGGAATCGAACCCGGATCGACGGATGGAAGGTAGGGACTCTACCGAGTACGCCACAGCAACGGTGTTTCAGAATAAGTATTACAGACTTCTAGGGATTGTACTACATCTGTCGAGTCTGAGGAAGTTCTTCTTGCACGAATTCTGACGGCAGCAGAAATCACACTGAGCAACAAAAAATAAACTTTTTTTTTTGTCTCAGAAAGAAAAATATGTGATTCTGATAATATTTTTTCTCCTGAATTCAAATATGTTATCGATTTTTCTCCATCATGCAAGGTTTCCGAGAGACAGGAATTTATAATTTCAAACACTTTAGTATTTTCTATATTCGTAACTATACAATATTCGAACATTCGGACTCATCTAGAAAGTAAGAAATGGCGATTTTCTGCTATAGGCCTATTTCGACTGTGGAGCATCCCTCTTGATGGTCAACAATAATCGGCCAGCATATTAGGATTCCATTTGCTTTGATATATCTTTTCCATAGCTGAAATCATTTGAGTTAGCTCATTTGGTTTTATTTTACAATGGACAAATGGACGGAAAAACGTTTACCGGTATTAAAAATAATTATTTAAATCCATTAATTGAAATTGAAATAAAAAACTGTGGATGATGGCGAAATTCCGAATACATATTTAAAAACACGATAAAAACTGCATTAAGTACAACTATTGGTACTCATGAGACAAAAATCACGTTGATCGGTGTTATTGAGCACACACCTGTTCTTGTGGGGCGTGTGTATGAAGACACCTCACTATGATTGTTGTTCAGCGGCTCGCTTTGTTTCCCCGCAGATGTTATATATAGTTAATGTAATTAAATACAAAGATGCCGACTACCGCCACTATAATAATTACGCATGTTAATCATTGTCAGGCATTGTCGCGCTGCACCCGCCTTTATGTAAACAGACAACTATCATACTGAGGCGATATTACACTTTGTGCAACGAACAACAGGGTCGTCACGTCTACCACACTTGAAGTACAACCCCTAGAAGTCTGTAATACTTATTCTGAAACACAAGACACACGATATTAGCTCATTGTTTTTCGATTTTCAAACTTATTTTACAACGAAATGGTACGTTTCCAGGCATGGGTTCCTTATCAAAACTTTATCTACTAAGTCCCCTCTACAACCCCTAGAAGTCTGTAATACTTATTCTGAAACACAAGACACACGATATTAGCTCTTTTTTTTTTCGATTTTCAAACTTACTTTACAACGAAATTGTACGTTTCCAGACATGGGTTCCTTATCAAAACATTATCTACTAAGTCCCCTCTACAACCCCTAGAAGTCTGTAATACTTATTCTGAAACACAAGACACACGATATTAGCTCTTTTTTTTAGATTTTCAAACTTACTTTACAACGAAATTGTACGTTTCCAGACATGGGTTCCTTATCAAAACTTTATCTACTAAGTCCCCTCTACAACCCCTAGAAGTCTGTAATACTTATTCTAAAACACTCTGTATATTATATGGGTCTATATCTAGAAGTGTGGAGGAGTTCATACGTAAAACCATAGTTTGAAAACATGTCTTGGGTAACAATACGTTATTAATAATTTTAAAACATGTAATGGAGATTAGGCAAGCTGGCAGACTGGGAACATTCCAGAGATTCCTGTAAGCAGACTTCCCGCTGCTACTGATGATGTTGCCATGGATATGGGTGCTGTACCATCTGCCAAAAACACTCTGGCGTCCAACACATATTGACACTCCCCCATGTTGCTGTAATTGGGCCACCCTCAGCGCTACAACTGCCTGTCTAACAAGCCCTTCTCAATATCATTTTGCAAAGCAGTAACTCTGATTCAGTGAACACCCTAATTTGTGGTACATCTATGTACATTATTAACTCTATTTTTTAATACCACAATCAATTACATTTATAAAATATTGTTATTCAATTCAGTATTTGTTACCATTACTTCTAGACAGGGGTTCCCAAACTTGAGGGTCGCAACATTTTTTTAATTCATCATTCTCTACAACATATTCTACGCTTATTTTTACAATGTTAGAAATCAAGATTTTAAAATGCATTATGAATCTTCGTTGAGGTCACTATAAAAAGCTTTTAAATTATAAATTAGTATTACTTCATTCTCAGTCTTCCTCAATTATTAGCAGTGTAATTTTTATAAGAGGCCTTTCGAAAACAATGTTTCATCATTGTTTGTAGTTTGGTTCTACTGAAATTGTTAATAATGATTATGTAAAGAGGGCTTTAAATACTCATTGACCATACTTTATTATTCTATTCTAGTAATTCTGCCCGAGGGCAGGCCTTTCACTGCATTTTTATTCTATGCTTTGCAGCTTTACTAAAGAATTATAGATGGGGTAGCTTCCGTTTGCTTTTCACACTGGTGAGTGATGTTGATGATAATGATAAGGGTGAGGATGGTGGCCGGATGATTTTCGGGGACCGTTGGGCCCTAAGCTTCCTGACATTTGTCTTACAGGTGAGGAAAAAACCCCGAAAAAACCTCACCCAGGACCTGTCCCTACCAGGTATCGAACCCGGGCCCGCTGCGTGACAAGGCAGTACGCTATCTCAAGACAACAGCGGCGGACTTACTTTATTATATACTTTATTTTATTACTTACTTACTTACTTACTTACTTACTCACTGGCACTATCGAACCCATAGGTTCATGGCCGCGCGGACATAAGCTCTCCGTACATCCCTATCCTGAGCTAATGCTTTCCAATCATTCCCTGTATAATCTACTTCCCTCAAATCACAGTTAATGTTATTCTCCCATCTCATTCTTGGTTTACCAACTGTGCGTTTTCCCTCTGGCTTTCCTACAAGAAGCTTCCATGCAAGTCTTTCATTCCCCATACGTGCAACATGTCCTGCCCATCGCAGTCTACGAGACTTAACTGTTCTTATTATATCTGGCTTCGTATAAAGACCATGTAGTTAATTGTTATGTTGTCTTCTCTATTCACCTGTTTGTTCATCTCTCTTTGGTCCAAAAATTTTCCTAAGTACTTTATTCTCAAATATTAATTTTATTATATACTTTATTTCTAGTGTTAGAGAGTGAATTACATTTTCTTACACGCTTAAAGTTAAAACTGTTATTCGATCAATGAAAATTAAGTCATACATCTGGTTTGTTTACATTTACAACTGGAACTTAGCTTGGAATATGTAAAGAAGTTTCTACTTTTATCCCCATTTTATTCCCATTGCAGGCTCCAGACGTTAAACTAATATATATATATATAACGACCATTTTTCCAGTTATATGGATCCGAAACATGGACTCTTACTTTAGGGGAGGATAAAATATTACGAAATATTTAAGAATAAAGTTTTTAGATACTTTTATGATCAAATATGAACAATCGGAGATATGAATGGAGAAGATACATAACAATGAGGTACGTAATCTTTATGGAAAAACCAAAAGAGGGTCCCTAGTAAAAACAATTAGTCCCGTAGACTGCGATGGTATCATGACGTGTGACACGAATAGCGAGTGATAATGAAAACTTCTTGCAGGAAAGCCGGAAGGAAAATGCCCAGTGGGAAGACCGAGAATAAGGTGTAAGAATAACAATTATCGTTTGTTTTGGAGAAATGAATTTTACGATGGATAGTTTAGAAATCATTCATTAGAATAGAGATGTATGGAGAGCTTATCCCCGCTCGGTCATAAACCTTCGGGTTGGCTGCCAGTAAGTAAGTTAATTAGCTCCTTGAATTCGTCTCTCTTTCAAATGTTTCTCATTTGTTGTTTATACACAATTATTATTTTATTATTTTTATTTATCAGGTTTCATAATGTTTCACATCTTCCTGCGCCCAACTAATCTACTGAAATTATCATAAGTAATGCCACGAGTGATTTCCAAATTATCGATAAATTCACGACTCACGAAGTGAGGAGTGAATTTGTTTAGAGAATTTGGAAATCAAGAGTGGCATTTGTTAGGACTATTTAACGAATAAAATTAAGCTGTTTACTCACAAATCATTATTTAAATATAGTTATTTTAAAATATTTATATATTTAAAAGTAAACGGCGATGTTTGAAAACAAATGAGAAACGATTGGTACGCTTCATTTGCTTATTTTGTCCATCACTGCAACCAGATCATATTATTTATTGCCAAAGGAACGCAATATTGTAAGAATGTACTCTAGTGGAGAAAACTATACATTAATTCATTTCTGATGTCGTATGATGTAAATATGACAATTATATTTTTCTAGATTATTACCTGGGAAAAAAATACATTTAAGAAAGTGCAAACAGTGGTTTCTTTTTTTGGTGGTATAATCAATTACTACAAATGTTTTTATATTAACTCCTGCATGCGCTATGTGTTGACATTCATGCACTATAGGCCTATATACAATCTGGTAGCCGTATTTCTTGGGGAGTTGATCACTGCAAAATAATGCTAATACCTATTCAAAATGTTAAAAAAAGGAGGTGCTTTCTTTATTATGATAAACTTTAGTTGGTAAATTCTAGGCGAAACACGACTGTGATTAGTTGTAAATAAAAAATAATTGAAATGTGATTGGTCATTGACTCGCATTTGGGGCATGAGTTAAGTCCTCTAAATCTCTCTGTAATTCTAATCTCCATCAATCAATCCTTTTTCAAGCTGCTCAAAATAGCATCAATCCACGTAATTTTTGTCATCTTCTTCTTTTGCCAAGTGGAACCCATTCTTCTTTGAAATCTGTCTTCTGTCACTGTTTTTACATGACTAGACCATTTTAATGTTTTTTTATCCATAATTGAAGTCTGAACATTTCTCTTTTGTTTAATTATGCTGTTTTATTTTATCTCTTCTAGAATTCAGACTAAAATTCTAATTTAACTTTATATTTCTTTGTGCAACAATTTATTTAGTTTTATTGATACTGACTTCTAGCCCCAGTTTGTTTTAGTGTTATTAAGCGTGTGGTGGCTTTAATATTTCGCCTAATAACATTATACTATACATACAATTTATTAATATCACTGAATTCCAAATAATATAACATTACTAGCTAATACCCGGCGGGCGCTACTATGCCTAAATAAATGAAAATCAATATGCGTTTATGTTTAGTTGAATAAGTGAAAGTAAAAATAATTATAAATTTATATTATTTTAGATATCCTATGCTGATAACCCGGCGTTGCCCGGGAATCTACTTACCCCGATCTTCTTGACATAAATGAGCTGAAAAACAAAATTCGTTATTGTGAGTTATCCGTAAAAGAATACGTACCCGCCATATGCTGCTATGTTTGCACAGGAATCTACGCACTTGTCTCTATCTTCTTGGCATCAAAGAAAGACAAAAATTGTTATTGTGAGTTATCCGTAAGAAATTAACATATGATATCGTGGACTTTTTTGTAGGGCTTTTTGAGATATTCTATCCTGTGTACATTAATTTTGTGTATTTGTTGTGGTTTAGGCAGCGTAAGCCATTTAAGAATCCAAAAAGCTACTTTTTTTCACGTTTTCCACTACAAAGGGCGATTTTTAAGGGTGTAGCAGTTGAGTATCACAAATTTCTTATAGCCTATGTTTATTCCGGGAATCTCCTGAACATTTTGCAAAATTCCCCATCACAATCGGATCAACGGTATGGCCGCGCATAAAGTACAAACAAACAAACCAACAAACAAACATTCATTTTTATGTATTGGATTTGTATCGTGTTATTATTAACATAGGCCCACTAACTAACTCACTGGTTCTATCGAACCCGTAGGTTAATGGCCGCGCGGTCATGTTCCCCATACATCCGTATCCTGAGCTATTGTTTTCATACTATCATCCCCTGTATTATGCACTTCCCTCAAATCTTGGTTAATGTTAATTTTCCATCTCATTCTTGATCTAAACATTGTTAAACCAGATACAATTAAAAGGAAAATATTTAATCAATCACCAAAAGAAGAACTAGATCGAATTAATAAATATACCCTCGCTGCAAATCTGTGGTTGGCTCCACAGATTTCGGAACATTGGCCATAAAATACACCTGGACGATTAATTAAGAATCTACTGAGCGTTTTCCCTCTGGTTTCCCTACAAGATGCTTCCATGTACCTCTTTCATTCCCCATTTGTGCAACATTCCTGACCAGCGCTTTATTTACGTAGTACCATCATTAACAATAATCGTCGAAATTTTCACTCAGGGTTTGGAGTATGAAAGCTTTTTCGTTTAAAAGTTACAAGATATCAAATTGTTGTTATGAACAAGTGATACACTCTCTAATAAATTTGTTATCACGCTAAAAACAATAACTAATAAAATAGTACTGTAACACTGCGTGCAATTGGCTATGAAGAAAATCAGTAAAATAAAACATTCGAGATAAGCAAAATATAGATCGCAATTATTAATCTTGTAAAACGTTGTAATTGTATATTTAATTCTTTATATGATTTTTTATCGCCGGAGTCTCATATATCGTTAGATTGGAGTCCTTCAGATTCAAAATATTTGAGTGCAGGCAATTGAGAAATATCTAGGTCATCGATATAGTGCCTTACAATGATCCTTACAAAACTTTAACTTTTTAATGAGAAATAATTTCTGAACCAATAATAAAAAATATTTTGTCTAATCAGTTATTAATAATTACAGAGTACGAGTGGGAAATTTGTTGGAATGACCGTCTGTTTGCTAATATCAATATTAAAGAATAGACACTGGGTACTAAGAAATACGTTGAATCTGGGTTGTCAAGATGAAGAAAAAATAATACCTACAACTCAGAATTACTCTCATATGTACAGAATAAGTAACATTTTTGCCCCTTTTGATAAAATACAGGTGAATGTAATAATATAACTAACTCACTGACACTCTCGAACCCGTAAGTTCATGGCCGCGCGGACATAAGCTCTCCACACATTACTATTCTCAGCTAATGTTTTCCAATCATCCTCTGTATAATCTACTTCCTCAAATCATGGTTAATGTTATTCTTTCTCCTCAATCTTGGTCTATCAACCGGGCGTTTTCCCTCTGGTCTTTCTACAAGAAGCTTCCATGCCCCTCTTTTATTTCCCATTCGTACCATATGTTTTGTCGATGCAGTCTACTAGACTTAACTGTTCTTATTATATCTGGTTTCTTATAAAGGTCATGTAGCTCACTGTTCTGTAGTATTCTCCATTCCCCTGTCTGTTCATCTCTCTTTGATCCATAAAGCTTTCTAAGAACTTTATTCTCAAATACTCGTAAAATGTTCTCCTCTCTTAAATTAAGTTGTGAGTAATTATATTCCTGTATAAGTTTATTAAAGTAAACACATATTTTTCTAGTGCAAATAGTATATTACGATGCGAGGTTGGGAAGTGGTTTTTACAGGATCGAGGAAAAATGTTTAAAAACCGAGCGATAGCGAGATTTTTAATTTTCGAGATTCTGTTAAACACTTCACAAACGTGCGTTGTACATTATTTTTTGCGCGATAGGTGTTTTCAAAATAATAAATAATAGTAAAATAATAACACATTTCTTGGAAATATTTCCGTTCATTATAAACAATTGACTAACGTTAACAGTGTGGGCAATGTTTATTAGTTGAAACAGCAGGAGGCCTTGAGGAACAATTATTGATAACATGGCCGCAAGTATGTATTTATTTTTTATATTGTTTCAAATAAAGTTCTGTTCATTTAAAATGCAGTGATGTATAATGTATATTAACAGTACCTTTTGGGTATTTTCTGTATAGGCCTAAACATTGTACGTAGTATACATAGAGGGCAGTGGTTTTACTTCCCCACGTGGGTGTAAATGTAATATTACAGTATAGTTATTTAGGTTGGCAACCCCGAAATGTAGGAAGTTGAACTTTCAATAATGGTCGCCATTGCTGGTAAGTACGACAAAACGCACTATCGCGCCAAAAATACTTTTAATTAGGAAGTTTTAATTAAATGTATAGTAGGCACCGGTTAGATTGGTGTCTCAAATGTAATTGGGATTGACTCTTGGTTTGTTTACGCAGAAACTCCACTTCACCTCTTGTCGAAGCTTTTGTTAGAATTAGTATTTAAGCATTTAGCGATCCCCTAACAAAATAAAATACATTATCTCGTTCCCGGAGTAATATAGAACTTTTGTTTCTCTTAATTTTTACTTCAGGACCCAAAGTTTGGAACCATCACTTTTGAAATAAACTACATAAAATTCGATCTTAGACTTTAAAAACGCAATCAATACTTTTAAAATTCTTCAAATGAAATGCAGAAGATGGAAGATGATTCTGAAAGGCCTTCATAGTTTTAACTATTTGACGAAGTTTTTAAACAAAAATTTTATTTTGTCGAGGACGACTTATACACTACTCAAAAATAGAGGAACACATGTTTAAACCAAAACCCGAGAATGAATATTGAAACAATTTAATGTTTGATCTTTTGTAATTATAAATTGAAGATTTGTATGAAATTAGAATAGACATTCAAACGATATGTTTTGTACAGTATTAGCAATACGAACAAGTTATCATTTGTAACAGAAAACAAAGTGGAAATTTGAGATTTACAATTTTTGGAATCAATGTTTCCATGGTTATTTCAACACTCAGTACTTAGTGTGTCCTCCGTGAGCCTGAATGACCGCATTGCACCTACGAGGCATGCTTCACAGAAGCCTTCTTACATAAACTTGTGAGATTCTCTCCCACTCCTCGGTGAGTGCATGTGGAAGTTCTTCAAGGATCTGAGATACAGCAGGACGCTTACGAACAAGTTTTCCCAACTTATCCCACAAACGCTCGATCGGATTAAGATCCGTACTGCATGCAGGACAGTCCATCACCGGAATTTGACATTCTTGCAGGACATCTCTGATAGCCTGTGCTGTATGACATGTAGTATTATCTTGCATTAGAAAAAAATTAGGGTCCATACCATAAGCAAAGGGTACAATATGTTGGTGGATAATATCATTAATGTAAATATCAGCATTCATGCGCTGTGGGACAACGACAAGCTCTGTCCGAGACTCAATAGTAATCCCAGCCCAAACCATAACCGAACCACCTCCAAATCTGTTCCATTCAATAAATGTGACTGAATGAAAACGTTCAACAGGAGGTCTCCATACACGTGTACGACCATCAGAACCTGTTAGACGAAATCTTGATTCGTCCTTGAATAGAACACCCTTCCATTGGCGGAGCTGCCAGTTGACATGATTCTGAGCAAATCGCAACCTTGCATTTCTCAGTCTATTTCTTACAGTCTGATCAGAAATTACCGTCCCAGTTGCTGTGCGTAAATTATTTTATAGATCTCTGGCTGTATATTTTCCTCTGCGCAAAGCTGATAAGACAAATCTATCCTGTACGTCTGTAGTCTTCTTCTTACGATCTTGCCTAGGTTTCCTCTTGTATCCATGTGTCTCTCTATATCGCCTCCACAGCCTATGGATGACGGAAGTGCTGACATCAAGAATGGAACGACCATCTTCAATCAATGCAACTGCTCGTGCAACTGATGTTTCATTCAGATGTCTCATTGCTCTGTATTAGCTTCAGAGAACACAAAAATAACAATTCCCTAGCACAAATTATTATATTCTTCAAACCTGTTTAAAGAAAATCAATACGAACTCACTTTGGTTTCAGCAACTCTTGGAATTTCACTAACATATTCAGAGAAAAATTAATAAACCCCAGAAGATCTTCAATCTGATTTTAAACAATACTTGAACTCAAAACATCTGACTCTCAAAAATTGTTACATTATTTATTTTGTGGCTTTGATTTAAACATGTGTTCCTCTAATTTTTTTGAGTAGTGTATATCAGCTACCTGATATGATCAGGAACTTACTTTAATATTTTAACATTTTCTTTTACAAAACAGTTATTTTTTAGTGAGCATACAGACTAAGAAGAAACCGAAGATAGTTGTAATTTATATTTAGTGTGTGGCAATTGTTTGATAAATATCAGTAGAAGTGACTTAATTCTATAATTTGTTGAAAGATCAGATTGAACTGTATTATTTTGGTTAACCAGGAGGTGTATGCGCCCCATTTAGAAAGTTAATTTTTACTTTCTCTTTGTTTCAGATCACGAAACTGAAGATCGACAGCAATCCGTTCGCCAAGGGTTTCCGGGATTCTTCTCGCCTCACGGAATTTGAGAGGTAAATATAGCGTGTTCAAGGTTACAAACCTTGGTTTCATTACATGACAACTCATGTTAATGTGCCTATTTCAGTAATGTTTTAGTTACGTAAGCATTATAGCTGTAATAAGGTGTACTTCTTGTTAAATAACATGTATTGAGTATACTCAATCTCGAATTCATTACATTTTGTCACAATTGCTATATTCGTACTTATTCCGAAATCTTGCATTAATTCTCTCTTTCTTTCTGCCATTTTGTCCTTACCTTATTTAACCTCTCCCTTTGTACGTTTTATAATTTTACATTCCCCATGCCATCTTAGATTTACAAGGACACGACCTGTTGGGAGATGATTTAAATCTCTTCACCCACACATACTTTATTGACCACTCAAGGAGGTGAAGTGCCTCCACTTTTTACTATAGGATGGTGCACTAGTTTATAAAATATATATTAAATCCATAGGCTTAAACTGTATTCCGGATGCTTGATCAGCTCAGTGGCAGGGCCACCTCTGAAACAACAAGAACATTTAAGACAGAACATACCATTCACTTATAGACTAACATTCATAACAAACAAGATAAATATGGTACGGATGATTGTGATGCCCTGATGATGATATTTTTTTTGTCACACCTTTGGATTCCTCGTGCCCAAAATTTCCAAAGTCTTAAAGGGAAAATACTTGTCGGAGGGTGGATTTCAACTTTCTGACCACACAAAGACCTGAAGAATATGTCCTCGTGCCCAAAATTTCCAGAGCCGTTCAGAGAAAACACTTGTGGGAGAGAGGATTTTAACTTTTTGATCACACAAAGTCCTAAAGAATATGTCCTCGTGCCCAAAGTTTCCAGAGCCTTTCATGAAAAACACTTGTGAGAGGGTGGATTTTAACTTTTTGATCACACAAAGTCCTAAAGAATTTGTCCTCGTGCCCAAAGTTTCCAGAGCCTTTCAGGGAAAACACTTGTGTTAGGGTGGATTTTAACTTTTTGATCACACAAAGTCCTAAAGAATATGTCCTCGTGCCCAAAGTTTCCAGAGCATTTCAGGGAAGACACTTGTGGGAGGGTGGATTTTAACTTTTTGATCACACAAAGTCCTAAAGAATATGTCCTCGTGCCCAAAGTTTCCAGAGCCTTTCAGGGAAAACACTTGTCGGAGGGTGGATTTTAAAGTCTGGGCGACATACATACTTTTTGACTACACAAAGACATGGAGAATGCGTCGATCCTGGTAGATTAGTGGTTACCGTGCTTCGGCTGTGGCCAATGCATTTTTCAAGGAGTAAAAAAATCCTGAGCAGGGGATCCATCGGAAGGAACTACTGTAAATCCATCGCTTCAATGTGGTAGATTTACGATACTTAAATAATCGTAAATATGAAAAGAGGAGGCCTCTGAAAACAAATTGTCGGCCCTTACGCGCCTAGATTACAATTTACGATAACGATCTTAGCTATTTAAGAACGTCGTTAAATACATTTCTAACTAAGTAACAAATTGAATGGAAACTCTACACCCTCATATGAGTGATCTATTTAAATTCGAGGCCAGCTCCGAGACCATCTAATATTTCAGACAATACACACCACTCACATGATATTCATACATAACATTTTTTTTAGAGAAGTTGGGTTAACGAGAGTAGGCCTATTTGTAATGAATAATAGCATTTCTAGAGTTGACACTATGTTTTGTTAGAGATGTTTTTGCATCTCATTTCTGTTTATAATTTCCTTCAATTGTTATTAACTGACGATTTCCATTTAAAAATATATTTCTAGGCGTGTCGACATATTTAGTTTAATTAATAATTGGGCTAGTACACAGAGAGTAATGATCATATGCTCTGAGATACAAACCTCACCATGATCTTACGCTACAAGAGGTCGGTAACCTCTTCAGGGGACATTGTTTTACTTGAAGTCTCCAATCAAATATAGCTGCTGAAATAAGGTTTCTGAGGTTTATAGCCGGCTATACATTTTTTTAATGCCTCAGCTTGTCCTTTTTTTGGACATTTCTGGTGTTCTCTCCTGGCAGTGGCGTAATTATAACCCACTCTTGAGGAAGTGCCTGGAAAGCGGGGTTACGTTGCCCCGATGATACGATGGGTGACGATGATAGTGGTGCGCCAGGAGAGTCTCTAATCCTAAGCTTAGGCCTAATCTAAGATGAATATGAATGATGATTGCGACGGCCGTATGATGTTCGGGGACCGTTTGGGCCTTAAAGTTTCCTGACATTTGTCTTACAGGTGAGGAAAAACCCTGATAAAAACCTCACCCAGGAAACTGTCCTGAACGGGGATCGAACTCGGACCCGCTGCGTGACAAGGCAGCCCGCTACCTCGAGTCCACAGCTGTGGACGCCGGCTATACATTATTTGCTAAAAGGAGAATTGAAGACATTAGATCAGAATTAAAAATACACAACATTATAAGAAGACATCAAGTCAATTGGAGGGAGCACGTACAACGCATGCCAGAAACATCAGTTACGATCCTCGCGGAAGAAGCAACCCAGGAAGGCCTACAAAAAGATGGCGAGACTAGTTTTAATTGGAGCTAGAACGGATCTTATTGCCCATCGTAATGTAGATGATGATATTAATATTATTGATTTGAGCCCGACTTCCTTAGTATCATATATTATTTCGTGTATGTTGGCTTTTAGCATTTTTCACATATCTTTAATAATACTACATCATCAGCATATAGCCCTACCAATAGCTGATAAATTTAAGTTGTACGTAAGGATTTGCATGTTGTAGTGTGAAATTGAATAGCAGGGGAGATAATATAGGTCTAAAAGTAGAAGTAAACAAAGAAAAATAACCTATAACTGGAGGAATCAAATGAAACGGATTAATTTCTGAACAGAGTTTGAAAAGTTGGTTTAGTGGGAATTCAATCTCCGAACGGTGAGATCAGAAAAGCAAATATAACTTTACATGCCATAGTTTTAAAGATATGATATTTTTGAAGTAATAAAAATAGTTTAACGAGTTTTTTTGAAGTGGTTTTAAACAGTGTAAGCTATATGTGTTTATAACGGAGAGCTCTCGACTTTTTTGTGACTTAGAAATACGAGTTTTTTTTAAGTCATTAAAACGTATAACACATGTTCAGTAAGGCGTCTGGTACTACACGCGCATGCGTAGACACCACTTTTCGGCAGTTGAAAATTATAGAATAAATAAACTTGCATCTACACTTCATCAATGAGACATCCATGTGATTCTCATAATCATAGGATATTTATGTATAAGCTCTGGAGTTTGTAATAACAGTGTCTTAATAAGTTGCATTCGGTACTGAATGTCATATCGTAATCGTCTCTATAGGCCCTAACTACAGGTTGTTCAGACTCCCGTTACAAACTTCTGGTCTTGCAGAGGAGACTCACAACCACTGCATGCCGAAACCTATCTTGAAATTTAATTTCCCCCAGAGAAGCGTTGCGATGTACCAAGGCAGTGTCCAAAAATATATCTGCCTTTTATAACTCAAGGCACATATATCGAGGCCAGCATTCAGCGTTGACAACTCACTATGCGTAGCAGTTGGTCATCCCTGCTATACTTAGAGCGGAGTGGAGTGAGTCGGGTGCGGCCCTTAAGGCAGGTAGTGAGGGTTATCCAATCCATCAAATGAGGAATTGCATTACTTTCCCGTAGTTTAAATGAGATATTTAGCGCTGAAATTTAATGCCTTGCAGTTAAAAAACGCAGATTTTTTTGGACACGACCTTGGTACATTATAACTCTTCTCTGGGAGAAACTTTAAGGTAGGTTTTGAAATGGAATGGTTGACAGTTTACTTTTCAGTACATAATGTTTTGAATAGGAACCCTTGTCCGGAAACATGCCATTATCGTGCTGCAGGTACAAGAAGTTCTCGTTAAATGTTTAAATTCCCCGCGCCTGGCGCGGATAAATCGATAGTGACATAATAATTTATGTAATCAATTTATTTGGTGTTTATTTGATGAAAATCCGTTACGTTTAGTGATTAAATAAAATAAAACTGTTAAAGTTTTATAAGCTTTTCATATTTATATTTATATTTATAATATAAATAAATAACTTTAACAGTTTTATTTTTTTAATCATATAAATAAATATTATAAATATAAATATGAAAATCGTATAAAACTTTAACAATTTTATTTAATCACTAACATAATAATTTATGACTCTATTAATTAAATTTACAGAACCTAACATTCACTAATTCCGTGACAGTGTCCAATGTAAAAAAAAAAACTTTGTCACTGTAAGAATAATTGTTTATATGCACACTAATCACACTTCTCTATTGTACGTACTTAACATTGTGGTTAGTACTTTCCCACTACAACAGCGGTTCGATGTGGCAACCAACATGCTCATTATACACATTGTACTTGTAAACCATATTCTGGTACACTCGCTCCAACTTATTCTTACAGAAACAAAGTAAAATTTATTTATTTTTCCCTTGAAATTGGATATTGTCACGAAATCAGTAAATGTTGGGTTATGTAAATCTAATCAACTGAATCACAAATCAACGTTAAATTACTATTGATATATCCCCTTATATATGCTCGATATCTAAACGCTTAATACACATTTGTGTCTGAAACACGAAAACAGTAGGTCCTATGTTTCCGGCAAATGTTCCTATTCAAAACGTAATCTTCTCAGTCCCCTCTAAAAGCTCTAATGGTTTTAATGAGTATTTCCGAACACCCTGAATGACCTCTGTACAGAAAGATGCCTCAACTTGGTTCCTGAATGAAATCACGGGTCGACCAACCTAACTATCGTTTCAACCTGATTGTGTAATGCAGGCTTTCACGGCCGGTAATCATAATATTAAAAGATTCCGGGATATGTGGCCGTGGTCTATAACTGGTGTTTCTTACAGACGTTTCTCCCTCAACTGCGGAGGTCATCTTCAGTGGCGAGTGCTTCTAGGTGGAGTTCCCTTATCGTAGACTCGACAGTCGAACACCACCTAGAAGCACTCGCCACTGAAGATGTCCTCCGCAGTTAAGGGAGAAAGTCTGGAAGAAACACCAGTTTCACCCTGACTTTTCTTAGTCGTCAAGGCTAATGCTAGGTTGGAATTTATTTTCTAGGATTCATTTAATCACATTCGCCATTTCATAATATAATAATATGTGCATACAAATTAAAGTAGGTAAACACTATATGAACTGGATATTAAAAAGATTTTAAATATGAAACAAATGTAGGTCTAGTTACGTTATGTCAAACTAGGGGCTAGAATACAATATCAATATAACTGTAAAATTTATATATATGTTAAATAGATTATTAAATTCGAATAAATTTAATAATAAATGTTCTGCAATTGTATTAGCTGCTATGGACATTCAGCAACAAATCAGGGAAATTTTGAAGGGGCGATGGAATTAAAATACTTAGAACAACAATTACGAACAGGAATGAGGTGGAGAAAGAAATTAAATTTAGTCATTCCTTGTATAAATTTTCCTCCTTTAAATCATGTTTAACGATACTCTGTCACTTCAGCCTTGGTCACCTACTGGGTGCTTTATTTTGGCTTTCCTTTATGATATTTCCATGCCCCTTTTCCATTCCCCATTCGTGCCATATGACCTGTCCATCTTTGTCTACAAGACTGGATTGTTCTAATTTCATCAGATTTCTCATAAACATCATGCAATTCACTGTTATGGCCTAGATTACTGCTTCCGCCTCCCTGTTCGTCTCTACAGAAATTTTTATAATTTAAATATATAATTTAGTTTTAATAATCCTGTCCTTTCTAGCAAGACAATGGTAAGTGCCAATTTGCCCATTTGAAGTTAATTACCTCTTCTGGAGGCAATATAATTCGTTTTTCTGTGTTATATTGCTGAAGTAGTAGCCATATTCAAAATCGGGTTGAATGTTGAAGGTAGATATTCAAATATAGGTTATTGTTTTTGGAATTTACAACTTTAATTTAAAAATAAATATAATTAAGTTGTTTACCAATATCTTGTCTCAAGACACAGAATTTACGACGATTGTTATAATTGAATGTTATCAATAAATCCTTGAGACCAAATATAGCTTGAGGGAACTATATTTGTGCAAATTTAATTTTTTTGCAAAGTAAAATATACAATATGAATGACCATGAGTGTATCCACCTCGACGTACGGAAACAAGAAAGTGTTTCATGATAACAAAAGAAAATTAGAGGTAATTTTAATTCACGTTAAGTAGCAAGATGCTCCTTTGTTCTTCAAATTATAAATGTATCATCCCTTGTCACGGTAGTGAATTTCAATTCCAGTCAAGTAATGGGGAGGGGATGAAATTCAAAATAAATTAACGAAGGTATTATGTGTTCAACACGCATCCCATCACGAAAATGTTTTTAAAATGAGCGACTTCCATTATATTTTCATCAATTTCAACCCTTTTCTTGACATGAATTGTGTCCAATAAATTAATTAATACCATTTCCTAAGTGTGGTTCATGTCTTTAAGTCAGAAACAGCCCACTATTTTCCATGCGTTACATTACTTCTTAATTCTAATCAGATAAAGCATGAAGAATAAAACAGACCATTTCCTGTAGCCTGTGCTAAAATTTTACTTATCAGTACAAACAGGAATTTAAAGGGAACAAACTTAAAGCTTATAAAAGAACCAGTCTTTGAAAACTAGTAGAATGCAGTGATTTGAAATTCAGAGTCGAAATCGCGTTTTCATCACTTGTTTCAGTTGATATAGAGCGATATTTTTCCTTGTAGAAGATATAGACAGAATCTAACCTTCAAATATATTGAAATTTTGAATGAAATTAAGCGTAGTTATGTGAATCGGAACACTGGGTCTTAACCAAAAACCAGGAACGAAGAATAGAAACTTCAGAAATGTCGTTTCTGAGGAGTGTGGCTGGCAATACAATAACAAATCGAAAACTAAATGAAAATATACGAAGTTAACTAAATATATTCAAACTATTAGATAGAATTGCAAAATATAGAGATGAATTGATGGACCACATCAGTAGAATGGATAACAATAGAATTTAGAAACAGATTATTCATTACAAACCATTAGGACGAATAAATGTAGGAAGACCCAGTAAAAGAAGGATAGACCAATTATAACATGAGATCCGGACAGACCTTAAGGTATAATCCTTGATGCTGCTGATGATGATGAATTATGCGTAGTTCTTTCTTAATACAGGAAAGAGAAAGCAGTAGGCTTAGTAATTATGATATTTTAAAAAACTATTTGATCCGAGGCTTGATCCTTGGGACTGTGAGCAATGTATAAGATACACCTTGAAGTGGGTTGCTAGCCCGTTTTCATGGCGGGTTTATTATTCGGGGTTTCCTCTTTAGGCTGATTGCCTTCACCCAGCTCCATAGCCCAGCCTGCCCCGTTTTATTTAGGAGTTGTCTCTCCTAGATGGGTTGTCTTGCAGGACTAACGAACCCCATCCTCCCGTTTGTCAATCTACAAGGCAGTAGATGTAGAATTGCCTCTTCCGTCAGGTACACCGATACCGAAGGACTCCTTCTCCGCTGTATCTGCCGTTGAGGTCTTCACAGTAACCCTGGCAAGGGGCCCCTCACAAGGTACTATCAGCTGGGCAAGCTGAACCAAGGTTTTTTTACGAGGTGTTACACCTGCCTCTCAACCTTTTTCCAACCTGGCTTGGGACAGGCTATGGCGGGTTTTTGTTATCGTATATGGAGCAGAAACTAGGGCTGATACAACAAAAACTAAACAAATAATAAGCACATGTGAAAAGAAAATCTTGAACGATTCAAGGGAAAACATTATTTGATAAAATACACAACACAGAAATTAGGGACAAATGTCATATTCAAAACATAACGAAATTTTTTATAGATAGACGAAAATATTGGAAGGGTCATTTATTTTTTTTTATTTAGAGCCCCACCACCACCCCCCGGGTACCTTGGGCATAATGCCCTTATCCCCGGGTCTGCTCTATGTCCCTAACTACTATCTAATCTTTATTGAATAAATAAACATATTAATACAGATTTCGGGTATGTGAAGTGTAGATGTTACATAAAGTAAAAAGTAATAGAAGGGTCATATGGAAAGAATGGAAGAAAACCGACTTGCAAAAAGAGCTAAAGAAGATAAAACAATGGACGGGAGAAGAACAAGAGATGGATAGACAGTGAATGCACATCCAATACGTCTTCCTCCGAGGAGTGATTTTGGAAATAAACAGAATGAAAATCCTACAAATTATGTTTAGGAAGAAGATGAAGAAGAAGAAGAAGAAAAATTCTTGATGCCTCTTTTTAAGGTCTTTTGTGCTTTTAATAGAATCTTCTCCCTTTAAAATATCGGCCTCTATCTATGTTTGGAGATCTATTTTTAGTTTGGTTCAATTTCCCTGTTCGGACTTTTTAATTTTCTTCTTATTCTTCTTCCTCTACTAATGGAGGTTGGAAGCTTATTGCATGTCCATTCACTTTGGTTCTAGGGTGAGATTACGTCTTTCCATCATTGATGTTGTTTTCCTAAACGTCTTCTTCGCTGAGGTATCCAGCCTCAAAAATCTGTTTACTAATTTATTGTTCTCCATTCAGTTGATAGACTCATTCCAATAAAATATTTCATCACTAATCAATTAGGCCTAGTCACTTTTCCATAATATCAGCATCATGGCTTTCATCTCTCAATAATTTCCTGTAACTTTTCTTCACCATCATCATCATCATCATAGTACATTCACGAATTTAGGCTATTTGTTGACCTGTTTCGGCCTGAAGAGAAACACCATCCAGAAGTCTTTTGAATGGACGTCCTGGTCTTCTTCTTCTTCTTCCTGCAGGTTGATATCTTAACATTTGTTTGGGTATCCTGTGATCTTCCATTCGATGAACATGTTGAATCCATCTTGACTTAAAATCAGAAATTTTGTTTTCTAAAGGTTCCATGTGTAATTATTCTAAGATGTCATTTTTTCTGTGATCTAGTAGTGACTTTTCTTAAAATTCTTAATTTTTGTTTTCTAAGTTTCTACTTCACAATGACAAGAAAAAGTAATAGGCTACCGGTATTTATCTTGCTTCTGAAGAAAGTCACATTTTGATAAATTTTTTATTCAAATATTAACATATCTAAGTTGGCGATTAATGGTTTTGCTGGTTCAAACCCGGCCGAGATCGATGCACTTTTGAGGGATGTAAAATTCCTGAGTATAGATTTCGTCGGAAACAATACCGAAATCCCGGTTCGAAGATTAACGACAAAATAAATAACATAATCTCAAAACTGGGAGAAAAAAATTCTGTGAACAAAATGTCTGCCCTTCCCCGTCCAGATTTGAATTTTGGCACAAATGATGGCCAAAGCTACTAAATATGTCATTAAATAGAAATAATATCAATAATAACACTCACTGCACTACAGAACTGGAACATTCATGGCCGCATGGACATAAGCAGTCCTTACACCCCTATCCTCGAGTCATGTTTTCCAATCATTCCCTGTAAAATTCACTTCCCTTAAATCATAGTTAATGTTATTCTCCATCTCATTGTTTGCCTATCTACTGGGCGTTTTCCCATGACTTTCCTTCTTTCCCCAATCGTATAAGTAACGATTAATATTTAAATTATTGTTGCAGGGAAACAATGGAATCCATGTTGGCAGAACAACATTATTTGAGGTCTCCATTGAGACCTTTCTCTGATCTGGACACTCACAACAACAACCTCACGTTAGAAGAGAAGGCACTGCTAGCTGCAAGGTCCCAGTTATTCCTCCGCGCAGCGGCCGCTGCTGCAGGCCCGTATGGGCCACTAATGGGCCCGATGTGTTCTCTCTATGGTGGAGGTGGCGGAGGAGGCAGTACGGGCATGCCGCCAGGAATGTTGTGGAGCCAATGGGCCTGTCTGGGGCCATCACTACTAGCAGCACAGCACCAACATCTCGCCGCGGCTACTAGCAATCCCATACCAGGGCCATCGCCTGCCCTACCGCGTCCTCTGTACCCGCTCGCACAGCACCGGTTTTCACCCTACGGCCCGCCTGCCAGCACCGCGCGCAGAACCGTATCGCCTGTGTCTTCCCCGGACAGTATCCAAGATACGTCGGACAGTCCCAGTCTCACATAGGTGTAAAATGATTATCTGGCCAATCAGGGGCAAAACACATTACGAGCTTTTAAATTGTAACAAAATATACATATATATTTTTGTTTAAGATATGCTCTGTGAAACATAAAGACGAAAACAACTTGTAAGTACACTGGAAACTGCGAGATGCGATAATAGGAGTAAATTTATGTAATATTGAAATGAGAAAAATGTATACATATGTTATCCAAAACGAGCAGAATATGTGTACATAAATGCTCTATAAGTAACATTATAACATTATTAGTGAACATGAAATCAGTGCGTATTTGCACTTGTAACAATTAAAATTGGATTCTAAAGGAGGGTAAAATGTTGCTGCTCATGCATGGAGTGTGGAGAAGTATCAGGTCACCATAATTTGTCATTCAGATGAGGAACATCTCGTCATAATTAGATACTTATCAGCAGAAAGACGCAAAGTGCCAAATTTGAAAAAAAAATAGATATGAACTCTTACTTGTATAGTGCAAAGTGCCCTGGAGCATTACATATCAACATGACTAAGTCCAAAGAAGACTGTATAGCGTTATTAAGATTACCAAAAGATGGCAGTAGTGCTAAGACCCCAAGCTGTTTCACAACATTGGTGCAATGTGCCATTTCCCTCAGTTTTCTTTAAGTGTTGTAAACAGTGAAGTTGCTTATTTTGATCACTATTCATCATCATCATCAACAACAAGGATTAGGCCCAATGACCTGTTCCGATCTCATTATAAGTCGAATTGGTCCTTCCATCTCCTCAATGGTCTTCCCAATGTTCTACTCCCTTTTGGTTTATAATTATACATTCTTCTTGGTATGCGCTGTTCATTCATTCGTAATACGTGCTGAAGATAAGCATTTTGGTAATATGTTATTCTTTCACAGATATTAAATATATTAAGTTCTGTTCTTATATCTTCGTTTTTCTTTTTATCGGTCCTTTGGTATCCTGCTATTGCTCTCAACATCTTAATTTCAGCAGCCTCTATTTGTTTACTATCTGCCTTTGTTAATGTCCAGGTTTCACATCCATAGATAAGAGATGGAACTGCCAATACTTTGTAAAACTTCAAAATAGTTTATTTTCTAGTCTTATTCAATAAAGTGCGTTTCATTGTGCCACATAGATAATTGAATCGTATTTTAGTGTGTTTATCTAAATTTCTGTCATTGCCTAAATGACAACCCAAATAATTAAAATTCTGAACTTGGTCTATAATTACATTGTTTATCACTATTTTTGTTCTTATTGCACATTTTCCTTTCAGAGCTAATCTTTTTTTTGATCAGTATTAAACAGTACAATTTGCGCAGAAGGAATTTTTGTTATAAAGAATACTATTTGCAGATCTGTGAATAATGAATGGAACATAGCACCTTTGAATTGTTTGCAGGACTTTGCACCTTTCATAATACATAATTTTTGTTCTCTTTTTTTTTTGGCATTAATTGTTATGCTATCATAATTATACTGGTAAAAGTTGGTTAAAAGTTGTAATTTATACCTTTGATTAAATCTTCAAAAATAAATATTGTTTCTTAGAGACAATTTTTTGTTAATGACTTATTGTTTACTTTGCACCTTTCCACTGATAAGTATGAAATTAGTAAAAAATAGATCAGTAACTATTATAACAGCGGTTCTAACTAATTAACTGAATACTAGACTAATACTTACAATAAAATTGAAAACCAAAAACCAGAATGTATCTTCACCGTTTAAATACTTTTAGATCAGGAACTGAAATCAAAAGTGCTGCTTAATTTGTGTTGAGAAAGGATCATATTAATGCTGAGCCTACTGTATTTTATACGTAGCAGTAAGTTAGACTGTAATTAAATAAACATATAGTATACTTTAGAACATCAGTAAATGACTAGGAGAAAGATGTAAAGCTGAGGAGAAGTTTGATTTATCTTTGACGCGAGCGTTTGCCATGAGAGTAATTACTCAACTCAGATGATCGTAACTCGCAAGTTCCAGTGTATTCTTTAAACCTGTTACGTTGAAAAAAAAAATTGTACTCTACGCCGTGTTCAGACTAAGCCATAAAAAGTATGCACAATTTGATAGCAGGAGGAAACTTTATTATTATAGAATGGCACAGAATACTTTTAAGAAACATGTTGTACCGTTGAGGTTACTGTTAAATATTTAAAACAATAAAAGTTGTACCTGCGGTGGCAGTCGTCCTTAACAAATTAAATTTGGTTAAAATATTCAGCTAGGCTTTTTGGAACCGGTTCCATTTTCAAAGCTGTTCTGTTTGGTACCTGTATTGGTTTATGTTCCAATAGCTTCTCTTGTGTACAAAACCGAACAGCTTTGAAAATGGAACCGGTTGCGAAAGGCCTAGCTGATTATTTTAAACAAATTTAATTTGTTGAGGACGACTGCCACCACAGGTACAAATTTTAACAAATTTTATTATTTTAAATATGGCACAGGATGGAGAAACTCTCAAAGATTTTATTTTTGTAACAACATTGCTAGAAACCTATAGGTAAAAAAAGAAAAGAAAAAGAAAATGGATGAAAATACACAAACAATAAAACTAATATAACTTATATGTAAGTAACAAATAAGCTGTGTGTTTATTCATGTTAAATTATTTGAGAGAAGATTGACTTTAAATATCAAATGTATTATTTATTAAAAACCCATTACCATCGTCAGAGTACTTTAAGAACCATAGCTTACCTCTTAATTCGACATCGTTCCTCTCTATTCTATATATTTTTTATCCATCTTCGTGTTCTGAGTCTCTATTTATTCCATCCAATCTTTCTTCACAACGTCCAACTGTCTACCCCTGATTCCTATTCCTTTTGGTTTACCTTCCAATAGCTTCTTAACATTACTATTTCTAGCTAGACTTACTCTACACATATGTCTCAACCAATCTAACTACTTTAAAATGTCAAAAATATCAAACTAAAATAACTTTTTTGCGTGATAGTGCGTTTTGTCGTACTTATAGCGATGTAGACCACGATTGAAAGTTCAATTTCCCAGATTTCGGGGTTGCCAATCTAAATAACTATACTGTAATATTACATATTACAAAACACGTATGGGAAGTAAAACCACTGCCCTCTATATATACTACATACAATGTATATACAAAAAATATCCAAAAGGTAGTGTTAATATACATTGTACGAAACAAATCACTGCAATTTAAATATACTGAACTTTATTTGAAATAATATTAAACAATAAATTCGTAGGGCCTACTTGCCGCCATTTTATCACTAATTGGTCACACGGCCTCCTGCAGTTTCAACTAACAAACATTGCCCACACTGTTAACGTTAGTCAATTGTTTATAATGAACGCAAATATTTCCAAGAAATATTATTTTAATATTATGTATTATTTTGAAAACACCATCGCGCAAAAAATAACGTACGACGCACGTTTGTGAAGTGTTTAACAGAATCTCGAAAATTAAAAACCTTGATATCGCTCGGTTTTTAAACTTTAAACATTTTCCTCGATTCTGTAAAAATCACTTCCGAAACTCGCATCGTAATATACTGTTTTCAAACAGAATTTTATTTTAGTTGAGGTCGACTGATTTATCAGGCACTCTTTCTATATTTTTAACATTTTATTACATAACCTGAACGGTGCTTTTAAATGTATTTTAGAAGTATTGATTATCTACTTTAACTTTTAATTTTTTTTGATATTATACCGGGAGAACCAAAAGAGAACCATTGATTTATTTCTCTATTTGTACTTAACTTGCGTTCTCCATTTTCAAATTTTACCCCATATATTCTATGCAAAATAATAATTTCACATGTTGCCAAAATTCGTTTATAATCAAAATAATGATTTGTTGTGATGATTAATAATTCTAATTTCTTGATATTTTTGTAGCTGGTTGCAGTGTATTTTACAACTTTTATGGTAACTATGCAATATGGTTATATTTAAATCGCTGCTACTTACACTGAGTAGTGTGGGAAATGATTTTCATAAAATTGATAATCAAAGAGTGAAGAAGTGATTTATGCTAAAATAATTAAGTAAAAATTGAATGTTGATACAATAATTTTTTGTTCTCGTGCAGTTATATCTGTAATTTGTGTTTATTCTGTATACAGAGTGTTCAGAACAGAAAATGTTCCAATATTTTACACATGAAACAGTATGAAAGAAAACAAAAACATTCTATTAAACATGGCTTCTAAAATTAATATAATCTTAGTTATGAGTATACCTCTAATTTTAGGTTACATGAAAATATTTTCCTGAACAAATAAATAAAAAAACCTAAGATGTAAACACAGGTTTCATGAAAACTTATCCGTATACCTCTTGTAAGAGATTAGCTAAGACCAAAAATTACTATTTTACCCATTTGTAGCATTTCTGTGGTTTTCAGCATAAAATTACCTTTTTAAAATTTAGCCGTACTTAAAAATGTCTGTTTTACCCATTGGTACTCATTTTTCGTTTTCAGCATAAAATTACCTTTTTAAAAATTAAATTAGGCCAGCCTCCAGAAATTTCTGTGATGTTGGCAATTTTATCACATTTTTATCACATTTCGGTAATGAAATAATGTAAAACATGACAAATATATTTATTTTAATTCAGTATTATGAAACACTGCGGCGGGCATTCCTGGGGAGACGCCGAAATTTTCAAGGGAGGCGAGAGAATTTTAAAAATAGGTTCTAAGAAAGTTATAGTATAAGTCCATCTTATATTACAAACTAGATACTACCCGGCGTGCGCTGCTACGCCTAAATAAATGAAAAGTAATTTGTGATTTTATGTTTAGTTGAATAAGTGAAAGAAAAAATATTTATAAATTTACATTTTTTAGGTACCCCGTGCTGATTACCCGGCGTTGCCCGGGAATCTACTTATCCCGATCTTCTTGACATAAATGAGCTGAAATACGAAAATTAATGTGTTTTATGTTAAGTTAAATAAGTGACAGAAAACTTTTATATTGTAATTCTTTTTAGATACCCCGTGCTGTTTACCCGGCGTTGTCCGGGAATCTACTCATCCCAACCTTCTTGGCAATAATGAACTGAAAGGCAAAAATAAATGTACTTCTTATGATTAGGTGAATAAGTAAAATGAAAAATAATTGTAAATATATATCGTAATTATTTTAAGATTCCCGTGCTGATTATCCGGCGTTGCCCGAGAATCTATTTATCTCGATCTTCTTGGCATAAATGAGCTAAAAGACAAAATTTGTTATTGTGAGTTATCCGTAAAAGAATACCCACCATGTGCTGCTATGTTTGGACAGGAATCTACGCACTTGTCTCGATCTTCTTGGCATCAATGAAAGAGAAAATTGGTTATTGTGAGTTATCCGCAAGAGATAAACATATGCTGTCGCAGACTTTTTTGTAGAGCTTTTTGAGGTATTCAATTCTGTGTACATTAATTTGTGTGTTTGTTATGGTTTAGGCAGCGTAAGCCATTTAGGCGTCCAAAGAGCTATTTTTTCACGTTTTCCACTACAAAGGGCGATTTTTAAGGGTGTAGGAATTGAGTATCACAACTCTCTTATAGCCTATGCCCATCCCGGGAATGTTCTGAACATTTTTCAAAAAGTCCCATCACAATCGGATCAACGGTATGGCCGCGCATAAAGTACGAACAAACAAAGAAACAAACAAACAAACATACATACATACTTACATAGGCCTACATTCATTTTTATATATTAGATAAACATTTGCTTTGTGTTACTCGTACAAGATTCACTTTAATCTAACATATACAAGCTTGTGCCCAACCATCTGATTAGTTAGTGAGTAAATTTTATTATATATGCTCAATTAGAATAATTTTGTTTCTAATTTTCTTCAGTGATTAGAGTAAACGAATGCATGTTTAATATACTTCAAGCAGGGGCCAACACGTAAATGGATTGAGAACCACTGCAATAGACATTCAATTAACTCACTGAGAGTATCGAACCCAGAGAATCATAAACACGCAGACATAAGCTCTCCATACATTCATATCCTGCGCTAATATTCTTCAGTTATACCCTCTACAATTCACCTTCCTCAAAGCATTGTTAATTTTATTCTCCCACCTCATTAATTGCCTATTTATTAGGAGATCTCCCTCTGATTTTCGTACAAGAAATTTCCATTCTCCTCTTAAATTCCCCATTCGAGCCACATATCCTGAACATATGGACTCCTGTAAAGATCATGCAGATCACTGATATATAATCTTTTCAATTTATATGGTAAAAAAAAACTCGGGAGATATTTATTTGAACTTTTATAGGAATAAATCATTATGATGTTTAATTTATGATTAAATTAAAATGTTTCATACCTCTCCTCATATTCAATCTTCTAAGTACCGTAGATCGCGATTTCAAAGCCTTAGCGGCTTCATCTTCAGTACTTTCTTGTCGAGTGATGTTATGTCTATCAGAAGAACTACTTCTTCTGATCGATATAACATCTGTCGACAAGAAAGTACTTCTTCTGATCGATATAACATCAGTCGACAAGAAAGTACTTCTTCTGATCGATATAACATCAGTCGACAAGAAAGTACTTCTTCTGATCGTTATAACATCAGTCGACAAGAAAGTACTTCTTCTGATCGATATAACATTAGTCGACAAGAAAGTACTTCTTCTGATCGATATAACATTAGTCGACAAGAAAGTACTTCTTCTGATCGATATAACATTAGTCGACAAGAAAGCACTTCTTCTGATCGATATAACATTAGTCGACAAGAAAGTACTTCTTCTGATCGATATAACATCAGTCGACAAGAAATCACTGAATATGAAGCCGCTAAGGTTTGAATCGCGATCTACTTAGAAGACTGGATATGAGGAGAGGTATGAAACATTTTAATTTAATCAGATGTTAATTTTATAACTTATATTATTGAGATGTTCTTTTCATTTTGTTTCACGCTATCTGCTCTGAAAATATTGGAATATTTTAAGAACACGCTATAGAAGTCTTGGTATGACAAGTGAGGAAACAGAGGAAAATAAGAAAACGACAATGACCGGAAGAATTTATACCGCCATTAACCAATTGATTTCATCACAAATACATATGTCCCTATGATTGGCCAGTAAATACCTCATAAGTTCCTAGGCTACAGAATATTGAGAAGAGAAAGGACAATGTCGTGAACAAGATATATTAGGTACAATAAGTGTTGAATGTATCATAGCATTTAGATGTCCAGCGAAACAGTATTATGTTCCCGCATAGTAAATATGATTTTTGGACAATGTGTATTTTTAATATTTGCTACTCTCCTATAAAAAATAGAATCCTTTTGTGCTGTGCAGTAGAACTTTTCGATAAAAGTCGAAAAAAACTATTATGATTTTTTTGTTTTGAATTGTAACAATAATATTGTTGTTTATAAAACAATTGTATAAAATGTTGTAAATTGTTTATTATTTATGTTTAATGAGGTATAACAATGGAGAATATAATATGTCCGATCTGTAAAATTGTTTTGTTCTTTCCCAAGAAAAATGTAATTTAAATTATCAGTGGGTTTAGAATTAAAAAAAGTATAACAACCTTCAATTGTGTTTCTATTTTCATTTATTAACCCATTTGCCTTGTAAGAAAAGTTCTGGCCTGTCTATTACATAGCAATGATTTCAGAACATGAGCAAAATGTGTTTTCAATATTTGAAAATTCCGAAAGAATATATATATATATATATATATATATATGTGTGTGTGTGTGTGTGTGTGTGTGTGTGTGTGTGTGTATTTTACGGACATTGAAGTAATACGAGAAATTTCGTAAAAGGCGGTCAATTAAAATTTTATCACTTTGGATGTGCAATAACGTTAATACTAACTTGTCCGTCAACTTGCCCATTTTATAACCCTAACTTGACCTACATTAGTGGGAAAGTTAGGGTGATAAATTGGGCAAGTTAGTGTTGGTTGGGCAAGTTAGTGTTAGGTGGGCTAGATAGTGTCAGATGGGCAAATAAGTGTAAGATGGGCAAGTTAATATTGGATGGACAAGGTAGTGTTGAATGGGCAAGTTAGTCTTGGATGTGCAAGTTAGTGTTCAATGAGCAAGTTAGTGTTAGATGGGCAAGTTAGTGTTGAAGGGCAAGTTAGTGTTGGATGGGAAGGTTAGTGTTAGATGGGCAAGTTAGTATTGAATGGAAACGTTAGTGTTAGATGGGCAAGTTAGTCTTGGATGTGCAAGTTAGTGTTGGTGTTGGATGGACAAGTTAGTGTTAGGTGGGCCAGATAGTGTTAGATGGGAAAGTAGGTGATGGATGGAAAAGGTAGTGTTTGATGGGCAAGTAAATGTTAAATGGACAAGTAAATGTTAGATGGGCAAGTAGGTGTTTGGATGGACAAGGTAGTGTTGGATGGGCAAGTTAGTGTTGAATGGAAAAGTTAGTGTTAGATGAGCTAGTTAGTGTTAGATGGGCAAGTTAGTATTGGATGGGCAAGTTAGTGTTGGATGGACAAGTTAGTTTTGGATGGGCAAGTTAGTGTTGCATGGGCAAGTTAGTGTTGAATGAGCAAGTTAGTGTTAGATGGGCAAGTTAGTGTTGAAGGGCAAGTTAGTGTTGGATGGGAAAGTTAGTGTTAGATGGGCGAGTTAGTGTTGAATGGAAAAGTTAGTGCTAGATGGGCGAGTTAGTCTTGGATGTGCAAGTTAGTGTTGGTGTTGGATGGACACGTTAGTGTTAGGTGGGCCAGATAGTGTTAGATGGGAAAGTAGGTGATGGATGGAAAAGGTAGTGTTTGATGAGCAAGTAAATGTTAGATGGGCAAGTAGGTGTTTGGATGGACAAGGTAGTGTTGGATGGGCAAGTTAGTGTTAGATGGGCAAGTTAGTGTTGAATGGAAAAGTTAGTGTTAGATGAGCTAGTTAGTGTTAGATGGGCAAGTTAGTATTGGATGGGCAAGTTAGTGTTAATTGGACAAGTTAGTGTTGGATGGACAAGTTAGTTTTGGATGGGCAAGTTAGTGTTGAATGGGCAAGTTAGTGTTGAATGGGCAAGTTAGTGTTGAATGGGCAAGTTAGTGTTGAATGGGCAAGTTAGTGTTCAATGGGCAAGTTAGTGTTCGATGGGCAAGTTAGTGTTGGATGGGCAAGTTAGTGTTAAATGGGCAAGTTAGTATTAACGTTATTGTCCATCCAAAGGAAACAATATCGTTAATGTCCGGTCTTTTATATTTCCTGTATTTACTTAAATCTCCGTAGCATAGTTATATAATATGCCCCAGTATGCCGCATCTGGAACTAGGAGTGGCTCCTTAATACCTTTAAGTTACTACAGAGATGGAGTTTAGTCACTTAGCCTTCGCATATTTAGCGGCGTTGGTGTTCATCCGGAAGTTGCTGTAAATTAGGGATGAAATGAGGCGTTTCCTCTCTAGAGCAGGGCATCGTAGACCACTTGGCCAGACAAGCAGAGATCTGAGAGCTGAGCGACCGGAATGAGCCACACTACTCTTGCTGCAGCACAGCACTTATTTCATAGGTCTGGATCCAACAGGAGGGTCAAGAGATATGTTAGGTTTTTTCGGGGTTTTCCTCACCTGTAAGACAAATGTCAGCAAGCTTAGGGCCCAGCGGTCCCCGGAAATCATCCGGCCATCATTATCATCATCATCATCCTTCACCGGTTTGGAAAGCAACGGGAAGCTACCACACCTATAATTCCCTAGTAAAGCTGCAAAGCCATTTTTCGGAAAATTTGTGCATTTTTTCGGATTTTCGAGTGCATGAGAATATTCTGCTATGATTGCAGTGAAAGACCTACCCTCGGGCAGAATTACTATGTATGTATGTAAGACGATATTTTCAATGGCGGCTTGTAACCTCACATTTACAATATTATCTCGCACATGACTCATTTGCGACTCATGTTTACGAGAACTGTTTTTTGTTTCTATTATCGCATATTTTCAACAACATCAGTATGCTCAATTAATTTTGAAACGCCCTATACAATTTTATTATCCAGATATAATTAATATCCGAATATTGGAAGTAAGGGTTTTACTTTTTTTTTCGTTTATACTAGTTTTTCCTTATTGTTTTACCTTTTTCTTTGTTTGTTTTACCTGTTTGTTAACTTTCTTTAATTCTCACATAGACACAAGGACAGGACACACACACACACACAGACCCAAGGTGGAGATTTAAAATCCCCTACCCCGCCAGGAATCGAACCCGGGTCGCCGGAGTGGAAGGTAGGGACTCTACCGACTACGCCACGGCGACGGACATCAATTATCACCGGGAATCGAACCTGTGACCTCTTGCATACGAATCAAGCCACTAAGCACTGAGCTAAGCTTTCACTACTTTCTTTCGTTTACACTGTTCTTCCTTTTTGTGTTACCTTTGTTAACCTTTTTATCTTATTCACACATAAGAAGCACAAGACAGGACACACACACACACACCCAGACCCAAGGTGGAAATTTAAAATTCCCTACCCCGCCGGGAATCGAACCCGGGTCGCCGGAGTGGAAGGTAGGGACTCTACCGACTACGCACACATTTAAAAAATCGCTCTGCCGGCCGCCATGTTTGTTTTTCGCAGATTAACTGGAAAATATCATGTATTGAAAAATCACAAATGAGGCAGAGAGCTCGCAATGGAAATGAAAAATAAATCTTTCAAGCCGCTGGGTCCAATCTAGATCTAAAATGTTAATAATGAAGACGTCAACCATATATTAATAATATATATAGGCCTAGTTTGTTTAAATTACATAAGATCATGAAAAAATTTATTATGGATTCTCTCCATAAAATATTCAGATTCATATGCTCTCTGGACCTTAAGAAAACTATAAATGTTATACTGGGCTGACATAAATAATAATAATAATAATAATAATAATAATAATAATAATAATAATAATAATAATAATAATAATAATCCATCCATAGTAATTCTGCCCGAAGGCAGGTCCTTCACCGCAATCATAGCATTTGCATGCTATGCTTGCAGCTTTAGTAGGGAATTGTAGTTGTGGTAGCTTCCCGTTGCTTTCCACACCGGTGAAGGATGATGATGATGGCCATATGATTTCGGGGACCGTTGAGCCTTAAAGTTTTCCTGACATTTATCTTACAGGTGAGGAAAAACCCCGATAAAAACCTCACCCAGAAAAACTGCCCCGACCGGGGATTGAACCCAGGCCCGCTGCGTGACAAGGCAGCACGCTACCACGAGACCACAGCGGTAGACATAGTAATAATAATAATAATGATAATGATAATAATAATAATAATAATAATAATAATAATATTGATTATTCCTTTATATTATTCTCTGGGAATGGTTAATTTAGTTAAACTGACAATTATAAACTCGTTATCCCAGTCAAAATTAAGTTTATTCAGGAATTCGTCGACGGTTCGATCTCCATATGTGAGATCAATCTCAAGTCTGCAAAAGTTAGCCTATATCAACAAATTGGAAATGTAAAACATTTCACCAATTAAAAATTAAAAAAATTCTACATGTTTCAACAGTGAAGTCCTAATTTTCAAGACTAAATATTGACTAAATATTTAGTTTTGAAAATGACAGCTTCGCTGTTGAAACATGTTAACTCTTTTAATTTTTAATTGGTGAAATGGGTACACTGACTACATGTTTAACGATTTTGTCACCAAGAAGATCATTAGTTTATTAAATAAATTGGAAATGGAATCATACATATTTTTGTAATAAACATAATTTAACATAAAACAGAACAAAAATCTATCTCAGTTTTAGTTATCAACCGTAATGCAAATTGATACGTCAAATGTAATCACAATCAATCTACTAAAAACCATGTTTGATGTATGGCAAAAAAAAAATATATATATATATATATATATATAGTTCACGATTGTAAATTTTTTTATTAAAGAATTGTTGCATTGCGTTTCACTACCCTTTACAATAGAACTGTTTCAGTCAACGTGCCAATTTGAGGTTTTGTTTATGGATTTTTTTAATGGAAAGCAAAATCGCTTTATCAATTAAGCCGAAATTAATTTTTGTTGTAGGCCTACTGGGTATCCTGAGTGAAAATTAATGCATCATCCAGAAACCGTTTGTTTTTTACGATACCAATTTGTCAACAATTTGCCGTTACTCAAACGTATCACGGTGGCACCAAGGAAACTCAATCGCCTACAACTTTCTATTTCCCTAGTAAACTATAAGAATTGAATGCACTAACTATTCCTTAAACAAAACATCGAATTGGTCAAAGAGATTCAGATGGAAAATTATTATCCGTAAGAATTTGTTAATCGACAAATTAGCAAAGGATTGAAAACATTGGAAGACACAAAAACATCAACGGAAATAGACAAAATGAATCAAGCTGTAGAACGAAGTTTTCATTTTAAATTGCCATATAGGTTTAAAGGAAAGATTTAAACCATTCAATTTTTTTACTGCTCACAGCGTACCTATTAGAACTGAAGGAAATTTAATAAAAACGGATACAGATAAATTGACGGTAATAAATTAACAATGTTGTATAGTATATAAAATTAAATGCAGTGATTGTGAAAAGTTTTATGTAGGCCAAACGAAATAATTTCTATGACTATTTAACTCATGCCCCAAATGGTAGTCAATGAACAATCACGTTTTAGTTCATTTTATTTTACAACCAATGATAGTCGTGTTTAATCTCGCTCTTCATCGATTTCTCTTTATCAGCTCCTGCTTTTGTGCTAAATAAAGCTCCTCCTTTTAATATTCTGTACAGATTAGATCATTATTTTTCTCCAACAAATACGTTGAATAGAGCAAATAATGAACACATTCTGTGATTTTACTGAGTTGTTTACTAAAAACCTATAATGCTGATTATAATATACAGTTTGATGTGTTTCATTGTTTCTCCACTATGACGATTCTTACAGTATTGCGATACTATTTGGCAATAAACAATATGATCAAGTTGCAGTGAATATACATAACCTCACATTTCTGATTTGTTTTCAAAACATTGCCGTTTACATTAAATATATAAATACTTTAAAATACCAGTAACTATATTTAAATAATTAATTTTGAGTAAACAGCTTATTTTATTCGTTAAATAGTCCTAACAAATGCCACTCTTGATTTCCAAAATCTCTGGATAAATTCAGTTGTCACTTCGTTACTGGTGAATTTATCGATAATTTGGAAATCACTCGTGACGTTACTTATGAAAAGTAATTGAAGTACATAAAAAGAACATCAGTACACCAGCTACAGAATTTTTGGTAATTAGTGAACATAGATTGAATCAAGATCATGAAATGAAATGGGATGACGTAAAAAATTTGCAAAAAAGAAAATAATTACCATAAAAGATTGAAAGCAGAAATGACCTTTATAAAAAATAACAAAATAACGCAGTGAATAAACAAAAATATTTAAATGAATGGTGTTACATATACGATTTCTTGATAAAATAGCTTTAATCATAATATTGGAAGTTTGATTTTGTTAATTTCATCGTGTTCGTATTTATGTACGACGTTGTGCGCACAATTGAATGATTTAAATGTAATGCTATAATTTGTTTGGAATGATGTTGATCTGCACCTCAGTCTACAACCGCACGTTGATTGAAACAATTCTATTGTAAAGAGCAGTCAAACGCAATGCAAAAATTCTTTGATAAATATTTTACAAATAATGTGATAATTTTTTTACTATGTATCAAATTAGGATTTTAAAGGATTAATTTTAATTACGTTTGATGTATCAATTTCCATTACGGTTGGTAACTAAAACTGAGGTATGTTTTTGTTTTGTTTTATGCTTAACTAGATAATACCCGGCGTGTTGCTACGCCTAAATAAATTAAAATTAATGTGTTTTTATGTTTAGTTAAACAAGTAAATATCTATTTTTTTAGAGATCCCATGCTGATTACCCGGCGTTTCCCGGAAATCTACTTATCCCGATCTTCTTGACATAAATGAGCTGAAATATGAAAATTAATGTGTTTTATGTTTAGTTAAATAAGTGACAGGAAACATTTATATTGTAATTATTTTTAGATACCCCGTGCTGTTTACCCGGCGTTGTCCGGGAATCTACTCATTCCCACCTTCTTGGCAATAATGAGCTGAAAGGCAAAAATTAATGTACTTCTTATGATTAGTTGAATAAGTAAAATGAAAAATAATTGTAAATATATACCGTAATTATTTTAAGATTCCCCGTGCTGATTATCTGGCGTTGCCCGAGAATCTATTTATCTCGATCTTCTTGACGTAAATGAGCTAAAAGACAAAATTCGTTATTGTGAGTTATCAGTAAAAGAATACCCGCCATGTGCTGCTTTACTTGCACAGGAATCTACGTAGGGCCTACTTGTCTCGATCTTCTTGGGATCAATGAAAGACCAAAAATGGTTATTGTGAGTTATCCGTAAGAGATAAATATAGGCCTATGCTGTTGCGGACTTTTTTGTAGAGCTTTTGAGATATTCAATTCTGTGTACATTAATTTTGTGTATTTGTTATGGTTTAGGCAGCGTAAGCCATTTAAGCGTCCAAAGAGCTACTTTTTTTACGTTTTCCACTACAAAGGGCGATTTTTAAGGGTGTAGGGATTGAGTATTACAACTCTCTTATAGCCTATGTTCATCCCGGGAATCTCCTGAACCTTTTGCAAAAAGCTTCATCACAATCGGTTCAGCGGTATAACCGCACATAAAGTACGAACAAACAAAGCAACCAACAAACAAACAATCAAACATTCATTTTTATATATTAGATTAGGGCCTTTATTTATTGTAAAAATTATATGGTGTCATTTCCAATTTGTTTAAATACATTTTTGCAGTCTTGAGAATTATCTCACACAAGGAGATAAAAAGTCTACGAATTCTTCAATAAACATATATTTGACTGGGGTAACGAATTTACTACGTATTATCAATTTAACTAGGCGTATATCAACTACTCGCAGGAACAATATAAAGGAATACTAAAAAAAATAACTACTTTTTTTATTTTTTATATATTAGTCACCCTCAATTAAAATTTATTTTTTTAGAAAACTTCGTTTGCTAGATAAAACCATTAGGTCTTTCAGAACATGTTCCATCATCGGCATGTCATTTGGTACTGATGTTGGCGTACAAATTGTATAACGGGTACATGTCTGTGAGAGTGTTATACAATTTATACGCCAACATTAGTACAAAATGACTTGCTGAAGATGGAACATGCTCTGAAAGGCCTACATGGTCTTAACTAATTGACAAAGCTTTTTTAAACAAAACTCCATTTTAATTGCGGAAGACTGATGTTATTACATGACCTCATTTGTGATTAACAATGAATTTTAGAAGTAACTTATTGATACTCTTCTAAGTAAAGATAATCAGATTCCGCGTTCTTCTGCCATCTTTCAGCGACGGTACCAGTCTCTTATTTTTGATTCGAAGAATTCGTTGAGATCCACTTCTACAGTTTCAATGTTTTATAATATTTTCGAAATGTCATGGTAATCTGAAGGCACAAGATCAGGGCTACATGCTGTGTGCAATAGCGGTTCGATTCCTCCCAATTCCTGAATTTGTATAATGGTGATTCGTCCAATACGGGGTCCGGTCGAGCTTGAATCCGCGACCTTAAAAATATCATGAACTCGTTCCAATTATTGAGAATAAAAACCCGCATAGATTGCGCGCCCGTTTCGTTCCAAACGAACTTCCAGTGAATCACACCTTCAAAATCCCACCACAATATTGTAGACCTACACTACAAACCCCACTCTCATGAGAAAAGTTTTAATTTAAATTTTAAAATAGGGTTTTAATAATATTTTAAATAAATATGTGAATATATTATGAAATACTTGAAATAATAGACTTGAAATTTTTGAAAATATAAATTGTGGTCTATAGGTCTAATCAAAACGAATTTCCAAATGTCATGTAAATATCTAACTATTTTTTTTAGAAATTATATCAAATGTTATGATGTCATGTGATTACAATTAAAGCATATGAAACACTGGAATTACATATTAACATGGATATAAAAATGAGCATTCTTATTTTGATGACTTTTAAAAGCTATATACACAATATAACATTCTAATGGATAAAAATACTTTTCTATCGTAACCTATGGAATTGAAGCCTGGACACTTTCTGGTAGAGAGGCTTATAAACTATCTACCTGGGAAAGGAGAATTTTAAGAAAAATCTATGGACCACTTTGTGACAATGGCATATGGCGAATAATAATAAAAGTAGAGCTGAAGAGCTTCTACAGAGATATTGACATCATCTCAGACATTAAATGTAGAAGAATTTAATGGCTGGGCTACGTATGCAGGATGAAAACTGATCGGATACTAAGAGAAGAATTGGTAGACCTAGGTTTAGACGGTATGATCATGTACAGGAAGATCTGAAACAGGCTGCAATAAAAAATTGGAAATCTAAAACCAGTGATTGAAGTGAGTTTATGACCGTTAAAAGGGATGTCAAGGTCAGACTACAAAGACCGTAGTACCAATGATGATGTAGAGGAAGTAGAAGAAAGGTATTAATAAAAACTAATTTTAAAATTTTAATTAAAAAGTTTATGATGTCATGTGATTAAAAATAAAGAATATGGAAAGCTTCAATGAAATATTTATGGATGACATATAGACGCAAATTTAACCTGCCAAACGCAAGTGAAACACATGTAAAAATACGTTCTCCATATTACATTATCTTACATGTTTTAATAATTTTCTCCCAGTTTCATTAAAATAAACCCTTGTGCAGAATCTTGTGTTGCCATACTTCGATTATTGTGACGTGATATATAATTATCTGATAAGCCTCATGGGCTAGTGGTAAGCTTTTCTGACTTCTGTTCATGAGGTCCCGGATTCGATTACCGTTCAAACCATAGCAATTTTTCTTTAAAGGGAAATATTCCTGTGGTTCCCCAGGGTCTGGAATTTAGGTTAAGTTTGGATTAAGAACTCTCCTTGTGCTTCATTTTCATTTATCATCCATCATATATCGGGGCAACGTAAATCCGCCTTCAAGGCGCCCCACCTTCAGAAGTGGGTTACAATTACGCCAATGCGAGGAGAGAACACCAGAAATATCGAAATCACAACCTGGGGCATTAAATAATATATATATATATATATATATATATACCATATCTAAACTATGACTTGTCGCAGAGACTGCAGCGTGTTTATAATGCTTCTGTTCGATTCATTTTCAATATCCGCCCTTACGATAATATTTCCGAACACTGCAATAACCTCCCTTGACTCCGTCTTACTGACTGACGTAAATTGTACTCTATTTCACTTCTTTTCAAGCTTCTGAATTCCTACACTCCTAGCTACCTGGCGTCCAGATTTGAAAAGTTATCTTTTTACCACAATATTGACACTAGGTCACAAGATAACAGTCTGCTAACAATCTCTCTTATTAACACTTCGTCTTATTTTACTCTTTCACAGTAGCCTCTGCCCGCGAGCTCTTGGAATTTCCTTCCTCAAGATATCAGGGATTTCCGCACACTTGGTACTTTTAAGTCACGTTTATACAGTTACCTGTTGTTAAATAATTAATTTTTCTCGAGAGTTAGATTTTTTCTGTATCATTAGTAATATTTTCTCATTTTTCTATCTTGTAGTTTATATTTCATTTGTTAAATCTAGATTAAATCAAGCTATTTTGTTAGTAATAATTGAGGCGTTGACATGGGAAAGTCTTAAAAAAACAATTTTACAGGGGAAGAAAAAAATTTCCCAACATTAATTTTAATATAATTTTAACACTACTAAACAATAAATTTTATTTGCAAAATAGTTATAAAATATCCATGTTAGCTTTACGAAATATATTTAAATTCAAAATTGTTTTTCGCTTCCACTGTAAAATTTGCTTTTAATGACTTACCTTTCCCATGTTAATGCCTCAATTATATTGTAGACAAACTATGTAATATTTTTTATATTGTACTTAGATGTAAGAATCTTTTAGTATTTTTCTTAACCTGATTGAGTGGTAGACAAGGTCTTAACTCTGCCAGGTAAAATAAAGCTATTATTATTATTATTATTATTATTATTATTATTATTATTATTATTATTATTATTAGCATACTTTCTAATTTTAATGGATTTTAAAAGCTATATACACAACATAACAGTCTAAGGAATGAAATTACTTTTAAGCCAAAATAAGAAATGTGAAATTTTAAAAATGTTCACTGCTTTAGACCAGTTTCTTCTTTTAAAGGTTTAGATTAATGACATTAAAAGTTTCTGGACGTTGGCTCCTATACAAATATTTTACATAATTGCTCCTTTATCATCAGTAAAGTTGATAATGTGGTCAAATAAAAATGCTATATTCATTTTACATATGTACAAAGTAAGATAAATTATAGTTTGGACATCCTTGTGTTAAAGTCAATACATCGACCTGAATTCTCACCCCCATATTTCACAGCTCCTCACCTATCTTACTATTTATACCCCCCCCGATATCCAACCCCGAGTCAAGTTAAACACAACTATAATAATAGCGTTCTAGGGCATCTTCTACAATGTTATCAATTCTACAGAACATGAGATACATCATAACTTCATAATTTATTAAAATACAGAGTGGGTAACAGCCGTGTTGGCCTGAAAATAAACCATCAAGGGAAAAATAAAGGTTTGACGCGAAAATAAAATTGACCCGGAAGAAAAATTACCATAACAATTTTCGTACTTAGAATGCAAGTATGAAACTTGCATCGTAGATTAGATTAGATTAGATTAGATTAGAACAAGGATAGGCTCGATTTATCATGCCCGAAACCTGGAAACTTTGTGTAGATTCATTTTATTATAGGATCCATCTTTGTTTGTTATGAATGAATAAATAAATAAATAAATAAACAAATAAATAAATAAATATATATATAATATATATATATATATATATATATATATATATATATTTCTTTTATTTCAGTATTTTTTTTGTCATATACACAGATATCCCCCAACAAAAATATACAATTTTTTCTTCCACGCTTCCCGGTCTTGCGTGCCTGCTTCTGTCATATTTCTCTTCTTCATGTTGTTTGAATTCCCTTTATCCACGTTGACTTTGGTCTACCACGTTTCCCTTTTCCATGAGGTATCAATTTCAATTCTTCTTTGTTTGTTTCTGTGTTCCTTCTTCTCATTATATGTCCATACCATCCTAGTTGAATTTCTTTAATCTCTTGTACAATATCCTTTTCTACATTCATAATTTCTCCTATTGTATTAATTTTTGTTTAGTCTAATTTTGATATTCTTGCCGATCTTCTTAAACAGTCCATTTCTGTGACTTATAATTTATTCCTGTGTTTTTGTTTCAACCTCCATGTTTCCCCACCATATAATAAAATACTCTTCACAATTGTGGTTATATATTATTAATTTAGTCCCCCCTCTCTCTCTCTCTCTCTCTCTCTCTCTATATATATATATTTTTTTTTTCTGTCCACCGCTGTGGTCTCGAGGTAACGTGCTACCTTGTCACGCAGCGGGCCCGGGTTCGATCCCCGGTCGGGACAGTTTTTCTGGGTGAGGTTTTTATCGGGGTTTTTCCTCACCTGTAAGACAAATGTCAGGAAAACTTTAAGGCCCAAACGGTCCCCGAAATCATATGAACATCACCATCATCCTTATCATCATCATCCTTCACCGGTGTGGAATGCAACGGGAAGCTACCACACCTACAATTCCCTAGTAAAGCTGCAAAGCATAGCACGAAAATGCTATGATTGCAGTGAAAGACCTGCCCTCGAGCAGAATTACTATGGATGGATATATATTCTATCCCCACCGACGGTATCTCTACCTTGACGTGGTGATGGGGCTTGTGAGTCCTAATGACTCCATGAGCTATACAGGCGGTGGTGTAACTACCAACAGGGCCTCCCACGCCTGTCAGGTCATGGAGGAAGGTCCAGACTAAAAGAGATACCCATCGAAGAAGAAGGGCTAGTAATTCATTTCCAAGATGTAAAATTTTAATTACTCACAGAAACATTCACGAAGTAAGCCGGACTGACCCCGGATCTGAAGTGAATGAACACGCAACAAGCTGATGTTCGTTTTGACACATCAAACATTCATACACGACCCATATCGCCAATTTGTGGGTTGAGCTCAGGGCCTCAAGGTGGGGCTACAACACTCCATTTGGCCCTCTTCTATCCTAAGTTGTCATATAGGCTTAGATTAGTGAGGGAGTACATTGAATGTACCTCCTTGCATCTCCTCACCATATATTTAAACATAGTGGTTGCGAGGACAAACTATTTTTCCTAAATGAAATGAGGTGAAGTGTGATATGAAATGAATGAAAAAATTAAGATGGGAGAGGGACGAGAAATGGAGAGTGTTGGTGGGATTAAATTTGGAAAACGGGAATACCCCTAGAAAAACCAGAAAATTCCATGTATAGTCCATCACAATCCCCCTCCGGAACCGCCAGGTTTCTAACAACTTGCACCGTGTTACAAATGAGATGGTAAGACTTTCCTCTCCACTTACTCCACTAGTCACCCGTGAAGGAGAACGTATTACTCTCTGTTCCATAAACATCAATCTTCTTAAGTTATGAAAATATAATTATGTTGGATTATTTATTGAACAACTCGACAAGATATATTTATAATTGCTTTTATGGCTTATATCTTATATGTATACCTCCTTTCTTTCTCTTTGTTTATTACCTACATTTCCACTGAGAAGATGAATGTTTTCTTTGTTGTTAGTATACTACATATATTTACAGTAGTACCGATAAGTTGGAGAAAGGATATTCTTTATGCTCTATCAACTCGTCACGTTCCTAGGATTGATAATGTTTTTTATTCCAAATAGTCTTTCATGTCAGCATACCTTACAACTTCTTATCGAAATAAAACTGAAATAGAAGTTAACGAAATAATGTAGGGTAAGATGAAGCCATATAAATTGTTCGTAGCGCAGTAGCTAGAAAACTTCCAGTCACATCTAGTTTACATTACATGTCCTGCCAGACCTTGAGTCTCACTCTTTCTTCCCCTCCTCTTCCCAGACCTTGAGTCTCACTCTTTCTTCCCCTCCTCTTCCCAGAGAGTCCATCAACTCAAGGGAGTTGCACTTGTCAGCATCCCCACCTACTGTACTCCCCTTCCTGCCTATCCCTTGTATGTTGACCTTAACGTCACTAATACGCTTCCGATAGCGCATGTTGCGGACAAATTATTTTGCTATGCCTCTAAACAATGTTAACGCAAAATAAATAAATAAATAAAATTACATTATTGCGCAATAAATTTGGTCAGTTAGGGTTGAAAATAAGCATAATTTATTTTCAACCATAAATATATGTAAAAGCGAAATATAGCTAATATAAGACGCAAATTGCCTTTTTCACTTGAAATTTGGGAACAGAATGGCTTTACTTTTGGGTTAATACGGTATTTAACAGACATTTGAGGTTGCTAAGGGATACTGGCTGAGTGTTCTGAAACAAGGAACACAGTGCTTTATTACCAGATCTCAATTGATAGGCTATGAAATGTATAGGGTTTCCAGTATAAAACCGGACACTCTGCGGCTGGCAGAGTGAAATGCGGACGAGGAGAGAGCGCAGCCTGACGGGTGAAACCCCGTGAGGCGTGTCCGGTTTTATATTGGAAGCCCTGTAGATTTAGGCACATGAAATATGCTTTAAAACTGCTAAATATGTTCTGAAAATCCTTCTTTCTTTTAAGAATGTGTAAGGCAATCTTTAACAGCAAAATGGACGTAAAATATATGAAGTTATACATTTATTTATAGACCAAAAATTAAAATTATTGTGATTTTTACATTTTATTTTCTCTTATAAAATTTCTAAAATTTCCGGAGTCCTGTTAACTGGAACAAATTGTGTAAATCTAATTTTAAAATTACAATTTTGGTTTCAAAAACATAAAATTGACATCAGTAGATAAAGTAGACGTTTTAGGGATAGTAAAAACTTAAAATATGCGATTTTAGGTTCAGCAATACAAAATGTATACCGGTATATAAATAGGTAAAATAGGTATTTTAGGCACAATCAAATATTAAATTCGTGGTTGGTCGGCACCCTTATCGTTCACAGATCTCCAAAATATAAGGTATTCATCTCATCTCATCCATGGACCCAATCCCGAGTTGTACACTTATTGAGGACATTGTCATTAGTGTATTGGCAAAAATCTTAAAAATAAGGCAATTTTAGATTCAAAAACACAAAATAGATATCAATGGGGAAAATAGGAATTTTAGTTAGGCACAGTAAAATACCGCATTACAATAGAATATTAAATTAAAAAATACAAAATAGATATCAATGGGTAAATTACGGATTTTAGACACAGTAATGTTATAAAATATACCAACCTTAGGTTCAAAAATAAAAGGTAAAGTGATCCCACTACAGGCCTCAGGAGGCTCTTGGGGTAGTAGGAGGTTAGGGCTCCCACTTTTTCTGGACTATCGGCACTTAATGTCAGCCGGGTTGTCAGCACTGCGTGACGACCGCCTTTACCCACAGAATAAGCAAGTGCCCAGTAGTTATTTCAGTTAGAGGCTGAGTCGACATCAGGGCCATAATGCCGCAAGAAGATTTGGGTTAGTTTAAAAATTCTGACCCCACCGGGATTCGAACCCTCGACCTTCCAGCTTGTAGTGCAGTGTCTTAACCACTACGCTGCTGCGTGTCCCAGGTTCAAAAATACATAAGTGATATGAATAGGTAGATTAGATATTTTAGGTACAGTAAAATCTTAAAACGGGGAAATTTTAGATTCAAAAACACCATATTGATATTAATGGGTAGGCCTACAATATACTACATTTTAGGAGAATAAAATCTTAAAATAAGGGAATTTTAGTTTGCACGCCAGCCACTCCACCACGACAAAGTAAATATATACCACGGAGGGAATTCTGGCCAATATTGTGATTTAGTCATATTATTGTTAAGGCTTTGACCAAATGAGTATCATCTTACATCTTATACTCTGTATAGTTCGTCATTAAATGCTATCTGATATGCCAAAATAACATACTGCACTGTCTCTTTCTCTCTAAAACATCTCGAGTAGACGATAGACAATATTAAAATAATTTCTTTGTGTACGGATACAAAAAGGAAAGCTGAGTTAAGGAAAGAGTGGAGAATGCTGCTCGTGGACAGAACACTATGTATGTATCTGGAAGTTGTTACAGATAGCCACCTCATTACATGAATACAGTTGCTGCCGGAGAGATTTCTCAGGTCGAATCGTGGGGTAGTGGCGTGCTGGGATCTTCTAAGACGAATCGAGAGTGAAGTGAAAACATGAACATTTTTGGGTACAGTAAGGAAATTGAGGTATAGCAAAATTGGAGATTAATAGGATATATGTATTATCAATAATAAGAATCTCAATATGGTTTTTGTTTTCGATTTTCAATTAGATTATATAATAACTAGACTTAATAAGTTGAATAGCCTGATAGTGCATTTGATGTCTGCAGGGGGAGGTTAGGAGCGCGCGCGCATGTGTGTGTGTGTGTGTGTGTGGGAGGGTGTATGTATATGTGTGTTTTTTCTCTCTTTTTTAATTTGTTTTGTAGCAATTTTTCTAAATTATTAATATACAAAATGAGATTTTTTTATATCTATACGTATGGTCTTTTCATGGATGAGTGTAGATGTGCATTATTGTGTATAGTCCAGTTGTGGAAACTGTAGCCGTCTTGAAGAATCCTAAGGCGCGTGGCAGGAGCTAACATTGCCGAGTGGAGAGGGGAAGTAGTAGCCATGCAAAAACATTTTCCTATTGTATTAATAATAACAATAAAATAATTTGTTATAAAAATAACACTCCAAACATATTAGAGATATGGATCAGAAAGCTGGACCTTAAATGACAGGATGCAGAAAAGAATCTTGGCGACAGAAATAGGTGGATTACGGAGAAGTATGAGAATATCCAGGCTACAACATATTCGAAATACATATATCAGACAAGAAATGGATGCACAAGAAACTGTTATCGATAGGATAACAAAGAGAGCTCTACAGTGATATGGACATGTACAACGGATGTCGGAAGACCAGTGGCCTAAACAGGTGTTGGATTGGATGGTACCAGACAGAAGGAAGAGGGGAAGAAGTAGAAGAGCACGATATGAGGGAATATATAATGCCATGATGAAGAGGGGTATGGAAGATGGTCAATGGGAAGATAGGAATCTCTGGAAAGCAGGAATCGAGGGCAAACTGCTGTAAAGTGGAAAGTCTGTATTAAGTATTAAGTAAAGTACATATTAGAGAACATAGGTATTCACTAACACAGAACTTGTAGATAAAAAAATCAACGTGCAGTAACTATTATGTTTTCAAAACTGAATGTAATTGCTGGCAGTACCTGCAACTCGCTCTCCCCTCTTACCGCACCAAACACCATAGACCCCTCACAAGCGGATACAGAAGCCAGAACTGAACTATATGTAGTGTTGACATAAATATATATATTCATCGTTTTATAAACTTTTATGTAGATGTGTAGCCATATACGTATTTGTTTGTATTATGTTTATTTTAATTTTTTTTATTCATGGAAAAATACAGCCAAACAGGTCCGTGTGAAATGTAAATGCGAATGTATTTCCTTTCTTTTGAAAAAAAAAAAGGCAATACATTTCATTTCATGTTATCATGAGAGCACATTCTAGGTTCCAATTCGCAGGACCTTGTTCTTGTTGGGTCATCTTATGAGATTGAGTTCTGATTCATTATGAGGTCCCTAAAGAGTTGACATTTTTACGGGCTGGGGTTAAACCCCTCGCTCAATCCTCAACCTTGAGGACCAGAATAATCATATTCGACTTCCTGGAAATGTTGCCATATCAGTAGCAAAACTACAATCACTATAGATAATTTGACCACACAACCCCACCATACGACGAAGTAAAAACAACTTCGGATTATTTTATTAGGCGTTAATCAATCACACGAGACTGAGGGCTTTACTTAACCTTTCGAAGAAGCCATATTCAAGATGTTACGTGCTGAAATAAATCCATCGTCTCCGACCGAGTTTGAACCTGTGAACCTCGGAATTGAGGTTCGAAGGGTAATCACTAGACAACAGGTCCATTACTATCATATGAAGAAGGTAATTAGTTGAAGGTAATTAGATGAAGAGAATAAACATCTACAATCAAAAAAGGAGAAGAAGCATATTATGAAATTCTGGCAGCTTCCTAGAAAAAGAGTGCAAGATTTTGTCTTGAAGATGAATTGTGGCTGGTTTAGCCATCAAATGATACATTCTACACCGCAATTGGAAGCGCTATTCACGTTTTTCCGATTACGTACAGCACTTTATTTTTTTAACACTTTCGGAGCTTGTATACCTGGTTGCCTAGCAACCGGGGGGAGGGCTGTAATCCTTCACACTAGACTCTCTTTGTAGATAGCAGCGCCACTCCAGGGGCAGATACATTATTAAGATAGGGTGAGAAATATGGCGGCAATTTCTGCTCCGATAAGACGCTAATGGTTTCAACTTTGCACTCTATCGGCTAGGCCCCGAAATAGGCATAAAATAATGTCTTGTCTGTAGAGGCCATGAAAACGGCCATCTTCCTATACAGCAAAGGGAGGGGGGAAATATACTCTCTTATCCCAGAGCCGTGTAATTCCCTCGCCACCCACCCTCCAGTCTCTTTTATTGAGTCGTTTCAACGTTGCAGAATGTTATATATAAGTCTTCTAAATATACCAGCCTGATAAAGCAAAGGCCCAGTGTGTGGGCACTTACAACAAATTGACTTCTTCACCCTCAGCTACCCCCGAACATAAATAACAGCAATTCACCCTCAGCATACAATTCGACAGAATCATAACTACAAAGTGAGGGGTTGTATATTGAATACATTAGAGGGTGGAATCATCTCTTCTCCATGCAATCGAGTGATTTTAACCCCTAAATCTTGCCCCTCACGCCTGAGCCGGCGAAATTGGATTCTGATTGCTAGGGGTGGGCTAAAATTGACATGAAGCTGTGTGGTACATTATTGCATTAAGTTGGCCACTCGATGGTCCTTTACAAGATTTGCTACCGGGATAACCAAGTTATAACGCTGACATCTGTGTACATTAAAGTGCTGCAACAACAATACTAATAGTAATTATACTCGTATGCATATATACAATGCACAATAACATATGATTTCATCCCGAATCCAAGTCCTTCACTGCAAACTCAGCATTCTCTATTCTCTCTGTTCTGCTTTCTCTTCGTCTCCGTATATGATCCATTTTTCTTTGTGTTTTCTATCAGATTAATAGTAACATGAACTACGGTCAAAAAGTAAAGCAGAGGATAGCAATGGCAAAAGAAGCTTTTAACAAGAAAATAAGTATTTTTTGCGACCTTTGGCAAAATAATAATAGGAGAGGCTAGTGAAGTGCTTTGTGTGGAGTGTAACATTATATGGTGCAGAGACCTGGACATTACGACGGAATGAGGAAATACGATTGGAAGCTTTTGAGATGTGGATATGGAGAAGGATGGAACGTATAAAATGGACAGACAGAATAAAAATAAAGATGTGCTAGACAGTGTGGGTGAAGGAAGAACAATACTGGAACTTATAAAGAAGAGGAAAAGAAATTGGATTGGCCACTGGCTAAGAAGAAACTGCCTGCTGAAGGATGCTCTAGAAGGAATGGTCAACGGAAAGAAAGTTAGAGGCAGAAAAAGACATCAGATGATAGACAATATTAAAATAAATGGTTTGTATGCAGATACAAAAAGGAAAGCTGAGTTAAGTAAAGAGTGGAGAATGCTGAGTTTGCAGTGAAAGGGCTGCTCTTGAGCAGAACACTATGAATGAATGAATATTTTCTTTCCGTCTACCGCTGTAGTCACGAGGTAGCGTTCTGACTTGTCACGCAGTGGACCCGGGTTCGTTCCCCGGTCCGGACACATTTGCTGGGAGAGGTTTTTTTCGGGGTTTTTCCTTACCTGAAAGATAAATGTCATGAAAATTTAAGGCCCAAACGGTCCCCGAACACGATCTGACCATCATCATTAACATGTTTATTAAATTTAGGATTAGTGCCTCTCCTGGTGCATCATTACCATTATCATCACCTATCATATATCATCGGAGCAGCGTAACTCCGCCTTCCAGACGCCCCAACCTCAGAAGTGGTTACAATAACACCATGCCAGGAGAGAATATCAGATATAGAAATGACAACGTAGTGGCATTAAATTAAAAGAAAAAAAGTACTTTCTTTCCGTGGCATTTATTCCCTCCGTCATTCCTTCAAGATCTTGCTTCAATGGATAGCCTAGTTCCTTTTTTAACCAGTAACTCAGCAATTTATTTTCCTCTCCTTCATCATTTCCAACATAATTTTCCTTTCGCCCTCTAACATAATATATACAAGGTGGAAGTAATATACGTACGCTTATAGTATTTTGGTAAGGTTATTACCTCAGACGCAGAGAGACCGGGTTCGACTCCCCGGTCTGGACATATTTCCTATGTAGACATCTTTCGGGTTTTTTCTCACCTATAAGACAACTGTCAAGACATTTGGCCGAAATAATTCCCGAATACAATCTGACCATCGTAGTCTTCTGTAAAATCTTTGTCTTGTTTATATGAATCTATGAGGTGAAAGATTTGTCGTATCTTAAATGTTCGTGTAGTCTCGGGGATCTGCAGCATACACTGATCTGATCACTTCATCTAAGGAAGCCCTTCAAATCCTGGAATGACACAAAAAGTGTGATTCGCTGTTTGAAAACTTGAGGTCGTGTTCCTATAAGGCCTGGTATGGTGTGGGGCATGTAAATGAACCTACCTACAAATGATGAGGTTAAATTAAAGTGAAGAAAGAAATAAATGTAAATAAATGCATTTTAAATTTCGGCTCGTACAGGTAAATGTACGATTTACTCAGAAATAATATTTCTAACTGAAACGTATTTGTTTATCGTCATAATAATAATAATAATAATAATAATAATATAATAATAATAATAATAATAATAATAATCTCTCTATCTTTATCTTTATCTTCGGGTTTTTACAGCTGCTGCCGTCTTCCCGTGCCAAACCTCCAAAGCCTACGGTCTTGGGCATCTTCGATGCTTAGCCCTCTAGCTTGCATTACTGTCTTCATGTTTTCCTTCCATGTTAACCCTGGTCTCCCTCTTTTCTTCTTTCTGTTCGGATGCCATTCATATAGTTGCTTCGGCCATCGCTCATCTTCCATTCTTAAGACATGTCCTAACCACTTTAATTCCTTCTCCTCAATTCTTTCAATTATGCTTTCTTCTGCTTCCATTATGTTTCTAATTTCCTTATTTGTGACATGTTCTAATCTAGAATAATAATAATAATAATAATAATAATAATAATATAAAATTCATAACAATGTTTATAATAATAGTAATAATAATAATAATCTTCTTCTTCTTCTTAAACTTAATTTGTAGGATTTTCATCCTGTTTATTTCCAAAATCACTCCTCGGAGGAAGACGTATTGGATGTGCATTCACTGTCTATCCATCTCTTGGGTGGTCTTCCTCTTGTTCTTCTCCCGTCCATTGGTCTATCTTCTTTAGCTCTTTTTGCAAGCCGGTTTTCTTCCATTCTTTCTATATGACCCTTCCAATATTTTCGTCTATCTATAATAAATTTGGTTATGTCTTGAATATGGCAGTTGTCCCTAATTTCTGTGTTGTGTATTTTATCAGATAATGTTTTCCCGTGAATAGTTCTTAAGATTTTCATTTCGCATGAGCTTATTATTTGTTTAGTTTTTGTTGTATCAGCCCTAGTTTCTGCTCCATATACTATAACTGGTCGAACTATCGTTTTGTATATGCGGGTTTTGCTTTCTATTGACATATGTTTGTTGCGCCAAATTAAATCTTTCATATACCCTGATATTTGTACTGCTTTATCAGCTTGTTTCTTTACTTCTTTTATTAATTTTTTAGTGTTTGTTATTAATACACCTAAATAATTAAATTCTGACACTTGTTCTATAATTTTTCTTTCCACTTCTAATTTGCATCTTACTGGTTCTTTTGATATTGTTAAGCATTTTGTCTTATTCGTGTTAATTTCCATATAGTATTTTTGGCATTTATATTAAATTGATGTAAAGATCTTTGTAAATTATCTTCAGATTCTGAAAGGAGAACGACATCATCTGCGTAACATATTAAGTGAAATCTAGTGCTTCCCATTTTATAACCCAAACGTGGTGGTATGTTTTCAATAATTTTATCCATTATAATATTAAATAAGAATGGACTTAAAGAGTCACCTTGCCTGATGCCCTTTGTGAGCTTTATTTCTTCAGTTTGCTGTTCTTTTACTTTGATTACTGTTTTGCAGTTTGTATTAATTGATATTATTGCTCTAATCAGTTCATTAGGAATTTCATTCTCTCTCAAGATATGTACAACATCTTCAAGCTGTACTCTATCAAAAGCTTTCTTCATATCTATGAAACATAAGAATACTGGTTTATTGAATTCCCATGATTTTTTCCACAATTTGTCTAACCATGTAAATTGCATCTAATGTGGATTTATTTTTCCGAAATCCTTGTTGTTCTTCTTTAATATGGATTAATGCGTTTAATTTTTTGTTTAATATTTTTTTGAATACTTTTAGATAACTATTAAGTAATGTAATTCCACGATAATTTTCTGGTTTAGTTTTATCACCCTTTTTAAATATTGGGATAGTTATACTCAATATAATAATATAATAATAATAATAGAAATAATAATAATAATAATAATAATTTTTTATTCCTTGCTCTGCTCCCAAGTATAGCAGGTACAAACCCGGTCGCGGTCGGTGGATTTTGTAAGGATGGAAAAATTCAAGGAACAAGACCTCCGGGAGGGACTTTAAGCCATGGTTCCGAATCTGAAGATTTTCAGGTTCATAAAAGATCCTTAAGCCGGAATAAATAGGCCTCTATGCAAAATGTACTTAGTAATACTATCTTACTTGCCTGCTAGATTTCTTATTGGGTCGGTATGTTGGCCGTATACCATTCATGGCATAAGGGTAACTAACTTAACCTTTAGATTGCCAAAAGGGTAATTTATGTCAATTATTTATATATGGCAGACTGCACTGAAAACGAAATCGTGTATAACTGTTATTATTAGGTATTTTGTGTAATTCCATACACATTTCAGTAATTTCTTATCGTTAGCTTTCTTCTGTTTTATTCAAACTATTGGATACATTAAAACAATTGATGTATCCTATAGGATCATCATCATCATCATCATCATCAATGGCTCGACAGCCCCATGTGGGACTTCGCCGCCTTCAGAAGCCAGACTTTCCTGTCCTGAGCTTCATTCTTCCAGTTTTTTACTTTTAAAATCTTAATGTCTTGAATTATACTCTCCTCCCATCTTAATTTAGGTGTTCCAACTTTTCTGGCCAATAGAGATTCCTCATTGTAAATTATTTTTGAAATCCTTTTGCTGCCCATGCGAATAACGTGTCCAGCCCATGGCAATCTATTAATTTTAACAAAATTAAGAATATCCGGCTGATTATACAGTTTATACAATTCATTATTGTATCTCTTTCTCCATACATTATTTTCTTTGACGGAACCAAAATTGGATCTCAGTATCTTCCTTTCAAAACGCCATAATAATTCCTCATCAGATTTCAACATGGTCCAAGTTTCTGATGCATAATGTTAACACCCTTATACGTGAGTATTTTTTGTCTTTCTAGATATAAATTGGGATCCACAGTAAACATCTTCCTGAGTCCAATAAAGCATTATTTTGTTTGCAGCCATGATGCGTAGATGAATTTCATCCGAATTGTCATTTATACAATTTACTTATGATCCAGGATATATAAAGCTATGAATTATATGCGCCAACTTCCAAATTAGATGGGTAAGCTTCACATTTACCATTAACCACAGGCATATATTTTGTCTTAGCCTGGTTAATTTTAAGATTCATTCTTTTCGCTGCCTTCTCCAGGCTAATAAACACATTCTTCATGGCTAATTGACTTCTCCCTATTATATCTATATCGTCGGTATAGCCTATGCAAGAATTTGCATAGATTTATGAAAATATTGGTTCCCCTTATTACATATGAGTCTCTTATCACTTTTTCAAACGCAATATTAAAAAGTAGACACGCAAGAGAATCTCCTTGAAGTACTTCTTTTTTTTGTATGAATAGGTTCAGTTAATGCATTATTAATCTTAATCTGATATTGATATTTTAACAATGCAATAATTTTCAGAGGTTAGCTGGGTCTAGTAACTTCTAACAAAGGAGAGGACATGGCTCAACATTGGGCTATGCCATTGTAGATGTAGAATTAATGTCATACGGCTTTCTGTTCCATTCAACACCACAAATATACCAAGTACAGATTAACAGTTAACTAATGAACTTATAGGCGCACGGCTACATGACACAGGCGGTTAGATCCTCGCCTCTCACCGCTTGGGTCTTGAGATCGAGTCTCGATCACTCCATGTAGATTTCGTGGTGGACGAAACGGAGCTTCGACAGGTTTTTTTTCGGTGTTTCTCCCGTTTTCCCCTGACTAATATTTAATTCCATCATTTATCCACACTCATCTCATCCATTTCGTTCATTCGCCCCTGTGACGGAGCGTCAGGCGTGATCGTCCAGTATCCTTGTCGTTCACAGCCCTCTCTAAATATAGGGGTTTTACCTCATCTCATCCCTCGACCCGACCCTGAATTGGACATGAGTTGACATTATTATAAATAGGCCTACAGTATGCAATGAGCGCAGAAAAAATTGAATATATTGTACGCTGAACTCTGTAAACATGATTTTATGCTTTACAGGTAGATTCTTACTTATGCCATCCAAACTTCTCTAAATTAATTTTAAATTAAAAATATAAAAATACAGCGATTCATCTAATTAACCTATGGATGTGTAATAGTTGTTAAATTTCAAATGAAGGTTAAATATTTGAAGAATATTTTTTATAACTTATTCTATTTGTAATGTGACGTTTAGGTCATTTTTTGTATTAAAGAGGTATATATCGACTCTCTACCCAAAGAAGAGAAAGGTAGTTTAAATAAACGCACTCCTTTGTTTACTTGGGACAATTTGTGTTTTTATAAACGTTGTCAAGTAAACAACCATGACTTTACGTGACCACAACGTCTGTATTTTTTTAAATGCACAAACAACTCAAAGGCCTAAATACTAGACACAATCAGGATTAGTTGTTTATTTCGCCAGACTATTGCCAGTCTCTTTCTAGTGTGTGTCCAGTCATGTTCAGATCACTCCAATTTTGTTGCTGGAAGACTACGAGTCAAAGACATTAATCGCCAATTTACATCAGACTCAAGCAGTCAAACTATGTGTTGGTAGAAATATTGGGAAAAACTGCACTTAAACCAGCGTGAAATATTTTCAAAGTCCTATAGAACAACAGTTCGCATGCGTCAGAGTTTATAGAGCTAGAGATAACCCACAATCGAACCACATATCGATTATCATTCTCGATTACTATCCGTCGCTATGAAATTTAAATGACACATATTTGCAATAAATCCCCAAATCTATGTTTAAAAAAATATATTAATATCATTAAAATTACCAAACGTTTATTATAAATGGGTGTACATTTACTTATCACTCCCTAACGCTGATCCAACCAGCGATAACCCAAAATAGCGATAGAAAAATCATAGACTAAGTAATATATGTTGTGGAGAAAATAGTTAGATTCACAATATTGTCTAACAGTGTCATAATATTGTAATTTGCATATTTAAATAAATACTTCAAAATTGTCTAATAATGTTATAAAAATTGTTTGAAAAAGTTTAAAATATTAAATAATGTTAGTAAATACAGAAGAAGAACTATAGTTTACAACAATATAACTGAAAAATCAAGCGCTAGTAGAAGTGCAGTTGAGCCTTAAAAATTGCTTATGGTAAGCAAATCGTTCTTAGAAGCACATCTATGTATGGTTTGGATAAAAATCACGTTCACATAGGGCCTATATGTATTAGCCATAAGGGCAAACCTAATAATATATACATGATTATATAATAAGGATATAGTATCTAAATTTAAGTGGTTTATATTAATATAAATCTTATTATATAATTATCTCTATTTATTTCAAGTATATATATGCTATTATTAATTATATATTGCAAATATCTTTTAATAGATCTTATATGCTAATAAATACTGCTCTTACCATTCAGTATGCCATTTATCAAAGTCTCACAATATTGTAGTAATTCAATAGTTAATTTGGACCTACGGGGTTCTTCATTTATAACCTAACGGTCACACGGCGATTTGTCTGTGGGCGGTTGGGTGTGCTACAGCCGGCTTTGCTCCTACATAAACTCCGCACGTAAAGCATGTATAAAAATCTTATCTTATATCCACATCGCGTTCAAGAAATCCCTCATTATGATCGGAAAGTTGGAATTTGGTGTGCTGTTAGCGCTAGACGCATAATCGGTCCAATATTTTACGAGCAGACTGTAAATGCAGAGAGGTACCGAAATGACATTTTGACCCCATTTTTTCGTGAACTGGCAGAAGAAGAGAAATCATATGGGTGGTTTCAACAAGATTCTGCTACTGCTCATACAGCAGAGGAGTCCATGAATAAAATTAGGGAAGTGTTTCAAGATAGTGATTAGTGTTGGTGTATGGCGCTCTCGTTCCCCGATTTAACAGTGTGTGATTTTTACTTGCGGGGTAATCTGAAAAACCAAAGTTTACGAGACAAATCCTCATACATTGGAAGAACTAAAACAAAATATTAGAAATGAAATTGGAAACATTATAGTGGCCCAACTTAGTCAAGTGATGTGTTTTTCCGATATATTTCCTGTTTAGCCGAGGGTGAGCGACATTTCTAACATATTCTATAAGGTAAGATTTTTGTACATATTTTACGCGCGGAGTTTATGTAGGAACAAAGCCGGCTGTGATACGCCCAACCACACACAGGCAAAACGCCGTGTCCGTTAGGTTATAATTGAAGAACACTGTATATTGTATTATTATTTGTAAGCCTAAAGAAGGCAACATTATAGAATACTTAAATTCACCTTTACGCATATTAATATTGCTATTAATATTTCTTATTTCCATCAGATTATTTATTTTTCAGAATATTGATATTTGTTACTTTTCATATTGTATATCTAATATATAAAAATTAGTCAATTAAATAAAAATAAAACTTAGTTTTATTTGATTTTCATATTTATTATATAATTCAGTGACAGCTGTTTCGGTACACTGTACCTTCTTCAGACATGTTAACAAATTATGAATTGTGTTCCAACTGATCTAAGCAACAGTTCAGTTGGAACACAAATCATAATTTGTTAACATGTCTGAAGAGGGTACAGTGTACCGAAACAGCTGTCACTGAATTATATAATAAATATGAAAATCAAATAAAACTACGTTTTATTTTTATTTAATTTAATAAATATGGATTTTCATCAAGTAAACACCAACTCAATTGATTGTAAAATTAATGTCAGTTTGTTTGTTCGTACTTTATGCGCGGCCATACCATTGATCCGATTGTGATGGGACTTTTTGCAAAATGTTCAGGAGATTCCCAGGATGAACATAGGCTATAAGAGAGTTGTGATACTCACCTCTTACACCCTTAAAAATAACCCTTTGTAGTGGAAAACGTGAAAAAAAGTAGCTCTTTGGACGCTTAAATGGCTTACGCTGCCTAAACCATAACAAATTCACAAAATTAATGTACACAGAATTGTGTATCTGAAAAAGGTCTACAAAAAAGTCCGCGACAGCATATGTTTATCTCTTACGGATGACTCACAATAACCATTTTTCTCTTTCATTGATGCCAAGAAGGTCTAAACTAGTACGTAGATTCCTGTGCAAGCATTAGCATTCTTTTACAGAAAACTCACAATAACGAATTTTGTATTTTAGCTTATTTATGCCAAGAAGATCGAGATAAGTAGATTCCCGGGCAACACCGGATCCTAATCAGCACGGGGAATCTTAAAATAATTACGACATACATTTATAATTATTTTTCATTTAACTTATTCAACTAATCATAAGAAGTACATTAATTTTTGTCTTTCAGCTCATTTATGCCAAGAAGATCGGGATAAGTAGATTCCCGGACAACGCCGGGTAAACGGCACGGGGTATCTAAAAATAATTACGATATAAATTGTTTCTATTATTTATTGAACTAAACATAAAACACATTAATTTTTCGTATTTCGGCTCATTTATGTCAAGAAGATCGGGATAAGTAGATTACCGGGCAACGCCGGGTTATCAGCATAGGGTATCTACAATAATATACATTTATAATTATTTTTACATTCACTTATTCAACGAAACGAAAACGCATATTGATTTTCATTTATTTAGGCGTAGCAGCGCACGCCGAGTATTAGCTAGTTACCTTTATTTTCTCATTTCAATTATAATTTTTTAATTTTATGTTTTAAATTTAACAATAAGCATAGGCCTATGTGTAAAGGATCGAATTATTTTGTTTCACGTAAAACTCGCATCTTGCCCATTCCTATAAATACTAGCTATATACTTTGTAAGAATTACATTCACATATTTCATGCAATGAATGGCGACCCTGCTTTACGCTCCTCCCGTAGGAGACTTCACATTGGTCCGAACCCCTTTAGAGAATCCTCTGAAAGTGTTAGTCGGAACTAGGTAAGAACCCTAACAACAGTCACTAGGTTTAAGAGAGGAGAAAAGGTTACGATTGTTTGAGAATAAAATATTTAGGGACGAACAGACATGTGAATGAAGACTACAACATAACAGTATACATAATCTGAAGCAATAATTGTATTGTATTGCAAAGCCTATGTTTTCCCTTTACAGAGATTTAGGCGCTCTATTCCTACAGGGAAGAATTTGAACCATAATAATTTTGTTACACTTGTTTTCGTATAGATGTAATTTCGAATGGTCCGTGGTCAGCGTTCCGCCTCATACTGACGTCTAAGAAACCAAGGCAGTACTAGGACGGGAAAATTCGGTAATTTTTTTTGCTTACATGCCTTTTCATTCAGGCTTAAGGATTTTTTACGAGCCTGAAAATCTTCAGACTCGGGACCCACGGCTTAAAGTCCCTCCCGGAGGACTTGCTCCTTGGATTTTTCCGTCCTAAAAAAATCCATCGACCACGGCCGGGTTTGAACCCGCGACCCTCGGAACCAGAGGCAAGGAGCATAACCACTAGTCTACCGCGGCCTCAATAATAACAATTAAAATACTGTATACTGCAAAGGGCACAGTAAAAGGCTCAAGTACGGAAAGAAAGAGTCGCAAAGAAAATTATTGTAGGAAAACCAGATGGAGAGCTTCCAGTAGGAAGTCTAAGAATGATGTAAGAGAATAGCATTGACAATTATTTGCGATTGATTAGTGATACAGAGGATTATTGGAAAATATTAGTTTAAGATACGGATGTACGGAGAGCTTACTTTCCACGCGACCATGACCTAGTGTTCAATAGTGAATTAGTTAGATGTAAAATATATAGACCTATATCTATGTAGCATATAATTATGACATATAAAATAAGTATCTGAGCCGGGATTTGAAGCCGAGTCCTCTAACTCTATAGGCTACGTTAATGCTCTGCCTACTGAACTACTCAGGAATCCTAACACGAAGATTTACTTTTTTGTGTGCGTATATATATATATATATATATAAAATTCTCTTATAGGCTGTTCCTTGGCGCAAGCGGTTAGACACTCGCCCTTCATCGCTGAGGTCCCGAGATCGTCTCGGTCATTCCATGTGAGTTTCGTGGTGGACGAAACGGAGCTTGGGCAGGTTTTTCTCGGGGGTTTCCCCCATTTTCCTCTGCCACAATTTCATTCTACCATTTCTCCATACTCATCCATTTCGTTTCATTTCGCTCATTTGCCCCAGTGATGGTGCGTCAGCTGTGATCTCCGACACCAATGTAATTCACAGACCTCTATTTAAGAAGTTCATCTCATCTCATCCTCGACCCGATCTGAGTTGGACACGAGTTGAGGATATTTTATATATAATTCTAAATTCACGAGAGACAACGAGATGTATATCCATCCATCCATAGTAATTCTGCCAGAGGGCAGGTCCTTCACTGCAATCATAGCATTTTCATGCTATGCTTTGCAGCTTTATTAGGGGAATTGTAGGTGTGGTAGCTTCCCGTTGCTTTACACACAGGTGAAGGATGATGATAAAGATGATGATAATGATAAGATGATGATGGTGGTCATATGATTTCGGGGACCGTTTGGCCCTTACAGGTGAGAAAAAATCCCGATAAAAAACTCATCCAGAAAAACTGTCCCGACCGGGGATCGAGCCCAGGCCCGCTGCATGATAAGCCAGCACGCTACCTCAAGACCAGAGCGGTGGACATACATATGTGTGTGTGTGTGTTGAACAAGAATATTCTTACCGATTTGGATAAAGTTAAACAAATCAATATTTAGACAAGCCCGCTGATTTCAATTTGAAATATTGTCTGTATCGTTGTATGGGCTGAAAACTTGTTTGAGAGATACAATCGCACCAACTGTCCTCGTTTGAACTACATGTGATATTTCTTAATGTAAACAAATTACAAATGTTACAGCAGGAACTGTACAACCGAATACATCTGTAGACCTATATTTACCGGATAAGGAGAGAATGTACAGAAAACAGAATAATATAATTTGAGTATCTTCATTACTGGTTGTAGATGCGCGCCGATAAAAAAGGAATCTGTAAGAGGAAACAAGCTCTCGTTACATGGATTTAATTACCGACTGCCGGCCGTTCGCTGATTTCTTGTAACGGATGTGGTAAAGCAGTCGATGTTCAGGAAACTTCCCATTATATCAATACATCTGTTTCCTACAGCTTCTTGTCTCGGTTCTCCAGCGTTACATAGACGCTACTCCTAATCATAAGTATAAATAATATATAGCTCTCAAACCCAGAGGTTCGTGGCCGCGCGGACTATCTTCATCACATGACGCTACAGCCCTCCCCAATCTTCTTCCTCCACTTTTCTCTATCCTCCGCAGTCGACTTCCAATTCCTGATACTAAGCATCTGGGTAGCGTCCTTTCTTACTGCATCCTCCCATCTATATCTTGGTCTTCCACGAGATCTTTTCCCGTCAAATTTTGCGTTCATTACCTTCTTCGGAATTATTTGATCCTTCATTCTATGCAATTCTCCAGCCCACTGTAATCTCTTAAGACGGGTTATGGTGTCTAAATTAGGCATTCTATATAGTTGTTTCAGTTATAATTATTTCTAATTCTCTTAAACACCGTTTTCGTTAATGAATCCATATATTCTTCGTGTTCACCGCTGTGGTCTCGAGGTAGCGTACTGCCTTGTCATGCAGCAGGCCCGGGTTCGATTCCCGGTCGGTACAAGTTTCCTGGGTGAGGTTTTTATGGGTTTTACCTCGCCTGTAAGAAAAATGTCAGGAAATTTTGAGGTCCAAATGGTCCCCAAACGTCATCTGGCATTCATTATTACCCCACGGTGTGGAAAGCAACGGGAAGCTACCAAACCTATGATTCCCTAGTAAAGCTGTAATGCATGACATGAAAATGCAGTGAAAGACATGCCCTAGGGCAGAACACTATAGAGAGATATTCTTCGTAAAATGCATTTTTCTCTCGGAGGTATTAACCATATCACCACTCTTCTGGGGAAAAAGGTCCAGATCTCACAGCCATACGTTAGAACTGGTTGAATCATAGTTTTATACTTAAGAATGTTTGTTTTACTATGTAGGTATACTATTGTAGACTTCAATACTTTAATTATACTAATATATGTTTTATTTGCTGTATTAACATTCGTTTTTGAATATCTGTCATATCATTATCTTCTATAATGCAGGTTCCCAACTATGTAAATTGTCCTACTCAATCTTAAGATTATGTTGTTGGTTCCTCGAATCTGATTTAGTTAATAATTTAATTACTTTTGCTTTATCAGTGTTAATGTTCAATCCAATTTCCTATGCTGTGATATTAAATGCATGTGTAGTTTCCCCACCAACTTGCCACGCGGTCTAACCTCTCTTTTATTTCTATCCCGAGCTTTTCTTAACATTCATATAATGAAATCATACATCAGGCTAACAAAGCAGCGATGGTGGTTGGCTGTATGAATGATATCACATGAAAAAACAAGTACTTAAATAAAGATATCAAAACAATAACATATAAAGCAGTGATACCTCCAATATTGACCAATCCGAAACAAGAACAGATACGAAATTCCTCTTCATCTTTTGTTGTTTTAGGGAGGGAATTCAGTTGAATTCTATCTACAAATAAGAAAAATCTACGCATCTTAATTATTTTAATATCTTCCTTTTCAATAGGTCTACTGTTAAAACGAAATAAACTTTAGAAACAGATTAAATGTATATTATGAGGAATATTGTACGTAAATCAAGGAATGATCAATTGATTTGGTGTTCAGTTGATGAAAATCCATTATGTCTAGTGACTGAATAAAATAAAACTGTTAAAGTTTTATACGATTTTCATATTTATTTTAATAAAAATTCGTTACAGTTGTTTCAGTACTTTGCACCTTCTTCAGACGAATGCTACTAGTATTCGTTTGAAGAAGGTACTGAAACAACTGTAACGAATTTGTATAGGCCTAGTATTCGTCTGAAGATGGTGCAAAGTATTGGAATAACTGTAACGAATTTGTATAGGCCTAGTATTCGTCTGAAGATGGTGCAAAGTACTGGAACAACGTAACGAATTTGTATAGTATTCGTCTGAAGATGGTGCAAAGTATTGGAACAACTGTAACGAATTTGTATAGGCCTAGTATTCGTCTGAAGATGGTGCAAAGTACTGGAACAACGTAACGAATTTGTATAGTATTCGTCTGAAGATGGTGCAAAGTATTGGAACAACTGTAACGAATTTGTATAGGCCTAGTATTCGTCTGAAGATGGTGCAAAGTACTGGAACAACGTAACGAATTTGTATAGTATTCGTCTGAAGATGGTGCAAAATACTGGAACAACTATAACGAATTTGTATAGTATTAGTCTGAAGATGGTGTAAAGTACTGGAACAGCGTAACGAATTTGTATAGTATTCGTCTGAAGATGGTGCAAAGTACTGGAACAACGTAACGAATTTGTATAGTATTCGTCTGAAGATGGTGCAAAGTACTGGAACAACTGTAACGGATTTGTATAGTATTCGTCTGAAGATGGTGCAAAGTACTGGAACAACGTAACGAATTTGTATAGTATTCGTCTGAAGATGGTGCAAAGTACTGGAACAACTGTAACGGATTTGTATAGTATTCGTCTGAAGATGGTGCAAAGTACTGGAACAACGTAACGAATTTGTATAGTATTCGTCTGAAGATGGTGCAAAGTACTGGAACAACTGTAACGGATTTGTATAGTATTCGTCTGAAGATGGTACAAAGTACTGGAACAACGTAACGAATGTGTATAGTATTCGTCTGAAGATGGTGCAAAGTACTGGAACAACTGTAACGGATTTGTATAGTATTCGTCTGAAGATGGTGCAAAGTACTGGAACAACGTAACGAATGTGTATAGTATTCGTCTGAAGATAGTGCAAAGTACTGGAACAACTTAACGGATTTGTATAGTATTCGTCTGAAGATGGTGCAAAGTACTGGAACAACGTAACGAATGTGTATAGTATTCGTCTGAAGATGGTACGACGTACTGGAACAACTGTAACGAATTTATATAGTATTCGTCTAAAGATGGTGCAAAGTACTGGAACAACTGTAACGAATTTGTATAGTATTCGTCTGAAGATGGTGCAAAGTACTGGAACGACTGTAACGAATTTGTATTAACATCAATATGAAAACGAAAATTATGGCATATCAAGGTGTAGATCCTGTCAGAAGTAAAATTATACTTGACAATACAATTTTGGAGCAGGTGAATAATTTTACATATCTAGGATGCAATATCTCATATGAAGAAGAAAATGATGTAAATGCAAAAATATCTATTTTTTAAAAGAATTTTAGGGTTAATAAATTCTATCTTCAACAGAAATCATCCCTTCTATTTAGTTGATAAAAGACCTTGACCTTTAACAGGGGCCTTTAACAGTTAGTCCAAAAACATTCAAGACTAAAAGTGTATAAAACACTGACTCTTCCAACTCTTTTGTATGGTAGCGAAGTATGGACGTTGAAACAGAAGGATATACAGAGACTTATATCTGCTGAAATGAGATACCTTCGGAGGACTGTAGGATATACACTACTAGATCACAAAAAAATGAAGACATCTTAGAAGAATTACACATGGTACCTTTAGAAAACAAACTTTCTGATTATAAGTCAAGATGGATGCAACATGTTAATCGAATGGAAGATCACAGGGTACCCAAACAAATGTTAAGATATCAACCTGCAGGAAGAAGAAGACCAGGACGTCCACTCAAAAGACTTCTGGATGGTGTTTCTATTGCGGCCGAAACAGGTCGACAAATGACCTAAATTCGTGAATGTACTATGATGATGATAATAAATATGAAAATCCTATAAAACTTTAACAGTTTTGCTTTATTTAATCACTAATGGAAAGATCAAATTAGAAAATTCAGGCAGTAGGTGAATGGGTGAAGAAAAGAAGATTTGAATGGAATCAACATATATCCCGCATGGCATCAGACGCATAGCAAGAGTTAAGTTCCAAGATGAATGGGAGACACCTGGAAGACTTAAAGAGAGATGGAGGGACTCTTAATTCTGGATGGAACATGTCATGGACCTAAAACAAAGAGGAGAAGAAGAAGACATCCCTGAATAATTCACTTTCTTCAAATTATTCTCCCATCTCATCCTTGGCCCACTTACTGGCCACTTTCCCTCTGGTTTCCTAGAATAACTTCCCGTGCCCTTCTTTCATTTCTCTTTCGTGCCATATGTCCTCGCAATATATGAGACTTTACTGTTCTTATTACATCTCGTTTCTCATAAAGATCATGTAGCTCACTGTTATGTAGGTCTACTTTACTCCATTCATCTGTCTTTTCTTCTCTCATTGGTGCAAAAATCTTCCTAAGAACTTTATTCTCAAATATTTGTAATTTGTTCACCTTTCTTAAAATAAGAGACCATGTTTCACATCCATAACATAATTGTAAGAACAACTATTTTATATATATTTAGTTTAATATTTTCTTGTAAGAATTTGGGTTAAGAATTCCTGTTTTCCACAGTAGCAAGCGTATCCAGATTTGCGCCTGGGTTTAATTTCTTTCTTGCACACCATTGTTCTTAGTTACTTGAATTCTGCCACTTCAAAATTTCCTTCATTTGTCAAGTGTCCATTTGCATTTAATAATGTTTTTATACTGTGACATTATTAATATTTATTGTGGCTCCGTGGCGAAACAGGTTAGACGCTCGCCTCTCACCGTTGGGGTCCCGAGATCGAGTCTCGATCACTCCATGTGAGTTTCGTGGTGGACGAAACGGAGCTTGGGCAGGTTTTTCTCGGTGTTTTCTCCCGTTTTCCCCTGTCACAAACTTTATTCCTCCATACTCATCCATTTTGTTTCAATTCGTTCATCTGCCCCTGTGATGGTGCGTCAGGCGTGGTCGGCCGGCACCCTTGTCATTCACTGACCTCTATATAAGGGACTTCATATCATCTCACCCCTCGACCTGACCCTGAGTTGGACACTACTAGTTGAGGATCCATCCATGCATAGTAATTCTGTCCGAGACCAGGTATTTCACTGCATTTTCATGCTATGCTTTGCAACTTTACTAGGGAATTATAGGTGTGGTAGTTTCCCGTTGCTTTCCACACCGGTGAAGGATGGTGATGGATAATAATAATAATAATAATAATAATAATAATAATAATAATAATAATAATAATAATAATAATAATAATAATAATAATAATAATAATAATAAGGATGTTGATGACCGGATGATTTTCCGGGGACCGTTGAGCCCTAAGCTTCACGACATTTGTTTTACAGGTGAAAAAAACTAAAAAATCTCGCCCAGGAACATGTACAGACCGGTAATCATTTCCGGGCCCGCTGGGTGACAAGACGGTAATAATAATAATAATAATAATAATAATAATAATAATAATAATAATAATAATAATAATAATAATAATAATAATAATAATAATAATAACAATAGTTTTATTTTACCTGGTAGAGTTAAGGCGTTAAGGCCTTGCCTGCCACTCAACCAGGTTTTAAAAAATACAAAAACAAATAGTCTTACATCTAAATTACAATAAACATAAACGATTACATGTTATAAATACAATACAATTAATATTTATAATGTTTGTTGATTTACTCTGGATTTAACGATTTAAATACATAATATGTACATGATATATAAAAAGAGAACAATTATTAATGACATAGTATACATTTAAATAAATAGAGAAACATTAATTATTAGACAACAGGTAACTGTATAAGCGTGACTTAAAAGTGCCAAGTGTGCGGCAACCCCTGATATCTTGAGGAAGGAAATTCCAGGAGCGGGCAGAGGCTACTGTGAAGGAAGTAGAATAAGAGGAAGTGCTATAAATTGGTCTCGAAACAATAGCAATGGACTCTAGTTGAGGATATTTTTAATTAGACCCTATATTGTAATGTATTTCTTCGTGTGACCATTTATTTAAATTTATTGCTCTTGTCCTCCAGTCCTAGCCTTAATGTTTTTTTAATTGAATGTGCGCATTGGCTTTTAGTAATACTATTATATAATTTTCTTATTGACACATCACGTTTTATGAAATTAACTACTTATCCTCAACCATTTAACAGTTAGGAGTCCCAATGCGGGTAATACACACGTCATTTAAATGTAGAAGAATTTGCAGGTGCTTAACGTGGGTAATGCATAAGAATATTAATCAATAGAAAACAAATGTACACGTTGACAGTGTCAAATAAAACTGGGCTGATAATGGAATATTTATTAAAGTCGGTATTTAGATTAGAGCATTTGAATAAGTAAAACAGCTATAAACTATAAAAATCCGCCGCACACCTGTCGGAAACATTAAATAAATTCGCTTTCTTATTATTTCCTAATAAGCAGATGCACTCGACGACAGCGTGCTCATATTTTCATTTCTATGAGGTTAACTCTTAAATTAATGAAATTACATTTAATCATAGGCGCTACCAATTTATACAGGGTGTTTTAATCAACAAATGTATCAGGTGATGTAGGAGTTAGTCCACCGCTGTGATTTCGGGGTAGCGTGCTGCCTTGTCACGCAGCGGGCCCGGGTTCGATTCCCGGTCAGGACAGGCTCCTGGTTGAGGTTTTTTTTCTCACCTGTAAGACAAATGTCAGGAAGCTTAGGGCCATCATCCGGCCATCATCTTCCTTATCATTATCATCATCATCCCTCACCGGTTTGGAAAGTAATGGGAAGCTACAACACCTGTAATTCCTTAGTAAAGCTGCAAAGCATAGCATGAAAATGCTATGATTGCAGTGAAAGACCTGCCCTCGGGCAGAATTACTATAATCAATTGAGTTGGTGTTTACTTGATGAAAATCCATTACATATTTATTAAGATATAATTTAGTTACAGCTGTTTCAGTACACTGTACCTTCTTCAGACATGTTATCAAATTATTACAACACAATTCATTAATTTGATAACGTGTCTGAAGAAGGTACAGTGTACCGAAACAGCTGTAACTAAATTATATCTTAATAAATATGAAAATCACATAAAACTGTAAGTTTTATTTTTATTTAATTAAATCAGAATTACTACACATAAATAGAGGAGTTGAAAACAAGTAATTTGAGATAATATAGACCACATGTCACCCTTACATTGGCCCGATGATCGTCTACCTATGTGATTAACACATGTGGATCTGAGGCCAGCAGCCAGCTGGTAGGCCAGGGGCCTTCTAGGCCTGTCGCACTTGGAAGAAAGAAAAACAGATGTCAGACAAGAGAAAACTCCGTAAAACTAAACATTCTCCAGGAAGCCGAATTTATGATCCTATTATACTGGTCTATCCAATACATCTTTGTCTTTGAATTGGACTGTAGCTCCTATGGACTCTCGTTGTCCCAACTCCCTTAAAAAAAAGTTAAACTGAAAATATATAAAATTGTTATTTTCCCATTTATATTATGTGGATGTGAAACATCTTACTACAAAGAAGGAAAGGAGATTATGAGTATTTGAGTATAAAATTCTTTGGAAAAAATTTGGACCAAAGAAGGTATCAACAGTCAGGTGAATGGAGAAGACTTCATAACAGTGAGCTATATGGTCTTTATAATAATAATAATAATAATAATAATAATAATAATAATAATAATAATAGCTTTATTTTACCTGGCAGAGTTAAGGCCTTAAGGCCTTGTCTACCACTCAACCAGGTTTAAAAAAAATACAAAAGAAAAGTCTTAAATCTAAATTACAATATATATATATATATAGGTATATAAACGATTACAAGTTATGAATACAATACAATTAATATTTATAATGTATTTTGATTTACTCTAAATTTAACGAATTAAATATATAATATGTACAAGATATATAAAAAAAACGAGGAAAAGATTAATGACATAGTATAAAATTAAATAAATAGAGAAAAATTAATTATTAGACAACAGGTAACTGTATAAGCGTGACTTAAAGGTGCCAAGTGTGCGGCAACCCCTGATATCTTGAGGAAGGAGATTCCAGGAGCGGGCGGAGGCTACTGTGAAGGAAGTAGAATAGGAGGAAGTGCTATGAAGAGGAATTGTTAGCAGACTGCTATCTTGTGACCTAGTGTCAATATTGTGGTAGGAGGATAACTTCTCAAATCTGGACGCCAGGTAAGTAGGAATGTAGGAATTCAGAAGCTTGAAAAGTAGCGAAAGAGAGTGCAATTTACGTCTGTCAGTAAGACGGAGCCAAGAGAGGTTATTAAAGTGTTCGGAAATATGGTCATAACGGCGGATATTGAAAATGAATCGAATGCAAGCATTATGAACACGCTGCAGTCTCTGCGACAAGGCATAGTTTAGATCATTATATATAATGTCACAATAATCGAAGTGTGGTAACACAAGATTCTGCACTAGGATTTGTTTAACGAAACTGGGAGAAAATTCTTTAAACGTCTAAGATAATGTAAGATGGAGAAAGTCTTTTTACATATGTGTTTCACTTGTGTTTGCCAGCAGGTTTATAGGAAGTCAGATATAAAAGCAGCTAAGTCTCTTAGACTACGATGGGCAGGTCATGTACCACGAATGGGGAATGAAAGAGGTACATGAAAGAAAGCTTCTTGTAGGAAAACCAGAGTGAAAATGCTCTGCTGGTAGACCAAGAATGAACTGGGAGAATAACATTGACCATGATATTAGGGAAGTGCATTATACAGGGATGATGGGAAAACAAAAGCTCAGGGTAGGCATGTTTGGAGAGGTTATGTCCACGCGGTCATGAATCTACTGGTTTGATAGTGCCAATGAGTCAGTTATTATGCTGGTTCATCCAATACATCTTTCTTTTTAAATTAAACCTGTCCAGTTTCATTGTGAGAAAAACATGGTAACAGGTAGAACAATTTTTAATTTCGGCTTTCAGGTAAACCTCTTTTCTTAATTTTCTTAATTTTGGAGAATACCGTTCTCAACTTACTTTAATAATTTATGGCAAGTTTGGTTACGAAAATTCGAAAATTGCGACCACTGGAGATATTATTAAATTTTCGTTTCAGATTAACCCCATTTCTAAGAGTCCAATTTTTCTTATTAACTAACACGACAATTGGTTGCGGTGATCTTAGCATAAAAAAACTAAGACCCTGTCCTACCAGCCGGCTGCTGGCCTCACGTCTACACGTATTATTCACAGAGGTAGACAATCATCCAGTCAATGTAGGGGTGACATTTAGTCAGTATGTCGGGTCCCCCAACCATTATAGCTGGTTTTCTCAACCTGGAGTCGCTACATATTGTAGCTGGGTTAATACCGGTTCCCTAGTGGCCGAAATTCCACGAGAAAATTAATCCCCCATGGAGACTCGAACCACCGCAAGTCCCATAGCTCTGCACCAACGCTTATTGCCTTAACCACTCGGCTATGGCGCGGGACTGATCTTAGAATATTGCTGACTTATAAATTAAGAGAGACCCACTGTGTATATGTCTAGTGTGCGAATCAGAGTATTACACTTGCGAAAGGAAAACGGGGTTAAAAGAAGAAATTTAATCGAAGTTTTTTAGTTATTTATAAGCGAATTACTTATAACTCAACCTACAGGCTACATCGAACCCGTAGGTGCATGGCCGCGCGGACATTAGCTCTCCATACATCCCTATCCTGAGCTAATGTTTTCCAATCATCCCCTGCATAATTTACTTCCTCGAATTATGGATAATTATATTCTCCCACCTCATTCTAGGCCTACCAACTGGGCCTTTTCCCTTTGGTTTTCCTACAAGAAACTTCCATGCTTCTCTTTCATTCCCCATTCGTGTCACATATCTTGCCCATCGCAGACTAAGATACTTAACTGTTCTTACTATATCTGACTTCCTATAGACTATGTTACATACCATCTAGCTCACTATTGTGCAGTTTTCTGAATTCACCTGTCTGTCCATCTCTTTTTTGGTCCAAAATTGTTCTAAGAACTTAATTCTCAAATACTCGTAATCTTCTATCCTCCCTTGTGACAGCATTTATGACAGGATACATAATTTAGTACGTTATAAAAACCAGTAGGTTGGCCTAATATATGTTTTTCCCCATTGATCCTGTACAATTGTTGGTGAACTGTAATTAAGAAAATGTTTAGCCTATTATTTTTCTAATTGGCTAATATCGCTGTGAACCATAACAACTCATGTTTGACATTCATATTTTTTGCATAATTACTTTTATTGGTAATCTACAAGAGAATGCGAAAACAAAACCAGTTTTTGTTCGTAGCGGATATTTTATGAAACATAAAGGTAAATTAAATATGCATTTATGAATAAATATACTTGAGTTAACTTATATGTAAACAACTAGTCTGTTCTGCAGGTGGAAAAACTCTTTTTTCGTCCATGTGGCAAATTTCTTATACTTACCAATATTGTTGTTACTGGAAGTAAGTCAACGTTCCCACATCTAACCTGGTTGCTATGCAAACAAAAGAAATCGCAATGCTGATATGGACTCAAAAAGCACACGTTCGGTAAGTAAAATAAAACATTTTTTGAATGTTTTATACACTAACTCGTACCTTTCTTTAGACTTTTCCGGAATTAATGTAGAACATCCCACTCTCCAGGCTTCCTCAATTTCTCTTATCATCTACCATGACTCCTTCCATAATAAAATTATCATAAGTAATGCCACGAGTGATTTCCAAATTATCGATAAATTCACGACTCACGAAGTGAGGAGTGAATTTATCTAGAGAATTTGGAAATCAAGAGTGGCATTTGTTAGGACTATTTAACGAATAAAATTAAGCTGTTTACTCACAAATCATTATTTAACTATAGTTATTTAAAAATATTTATATATTTAATGTAAACGGCGATGTTGAAAACAAATGAGAAACGATAGGTACGCTTCTACTGCTTCTTTTGTTTATCACTGCAACCAGATCATACTATTTATTGCCAAAGGAACGCAATATTGTAAGGAGGAGCTTTCTTTAATATGGTAATTATAACACTGATAAATATTTGGTGAAACACGACTCTGATTGGTTGTAAAACAGAAATCATTGAAACGTGATTGGTCATTGACTCCCATTTGGGGCATGAGTTAAATAGTCAAACAGATTATAAACACGGTACTACATATAAAAATATCTCCACAGCCAACAATCCTTTTATAATAAAACAAATGAAAAGCTACATAGCAACGATCACCAAATGTTTCTTTCTCATAGAAGTCATTTACATCCAACCAATATTTTAATCCATTTATTACTAGGTTTAATAAAAAATTAGTCACATCGACCAAAAAATAGAATGCAATTCACATGAGGTAAGTATGTAACATATCTCGAAAATTGAAAAAACGAGGCGCAAGCGCCTCGTTTTTTTTCATACTTTTTCTCGATCAGTAACAAGTGCTTACCTCACTTGTATCGCAATGTACTATTTTTTTATTTAATGTATTTTTAAAACACAAAATTATCTTGTTCTCTGTCGTTTTCAACCATATTGAGAATAAGGTACTAATTTTGTTTTTAAGGTTTGATATAGTGACCTCAACGGAGATTCATAATGTATTTTAAAAATCTTGATTTAATATATTTTATTTAATATCGCTCATAACATCTCACGGAATTACGTAGTTACGGTTATTTAAACATGGACGAAAAAAAGGCGAGAAATTTGTTCAAAGGTCTCCTGTCTCAAACTAGAGGTTCTTACACGTTAAATCTACAATATGGGACTCACAGCTTTATTTCCCTTCCGGAAAAAAAAGGATGAAAAACTTTATAGGCCTACCAAAAAAATTAATTTCCTAGCATTATCGAGCCCGAAAATTCATGGCCGCGCGTACATATTTCCCTGTTCTGAGCTAAGAAATTGCCATAACTTCCTACATAAACTGACTTCCATGAAATCATATTTAATGCTGTTCTCCCACGTCATCCGTCGGCTTTAGCTATGTTTTTCTTACAAGAAGTTTCGATACTTCTCTTCCATTCCACATCCGGAATATTTATTTGTATTTGTACTGGTTGAGTGGAAGAGAGGGCCTTATGGCCTTAACTCTGCCAGAATAAATAAAGTATTATTATTATTATTATTATTACACCATACCCTGACCAAGTCAGTCTATGGGAATTAAATTGTTTTTATTACCCGTGAGGTTTCCCATAAAGATAATGGAGTTCAATGTTATGTGTTTTTTCCAATCATTTATCTGTTAGTCTTTCTTTGTTCAAACAATCCTAAGCTCTTTATTTTTAAATAGTTCTATTACATTTTCCTGTCTTAAAGTAAGAGACCACATGACATACCGAAGATGGGACATGTTGTGAAAGACCTATAACTAACTAACTAACTAACTCACTGGCACTATCGAACCCGTAGGTTCATGGCCGCGCTGATATAAGCTCTCCATACATCCCTAACCTGAGTCAATGTTTTCCAATCATCTCCTGTATAATCTACTTCCCTCAAACCATAGTTAATATTATAATCCCACCTCATTTTTGATTTACCAACTGGGCGTTTTCCCTCTGATTTTCCTACAAGAAGCTTCCATGCACGTCTTTCTTTCCCCAGTCGTGCCACATGTCCTGCCCATCGCATTCTACGAGACTTAACTGTTTTCATTATATCTGGCTTCCTATAGAGACCATGTAATTCATTGTTATGCAGTCTTCTCCATTCACCTGTCTGTTCATCTCTCTTTGGTTAAAATTTTTCCTAAGAACTTTATTCTCAAATACTCGTAATCTTCTTTCCTCCCTTAAAGTAAGAGTCCACGTTTCGCATCTATATAATATAACTAGTAGAATAATAGTTTTATATATTTTCAGTTTAACCTTTTTTGAAAGGAGTTGGGAAGTCAAGAGTCTCTGTAATGCATAATAGCACGCATTTTAAGATTTGAGCCTATGTTTAATTTCCTTGTGCATCTCATTCCTATTTGTGATTATTGTTCCTAAGTATTTGAATTCAGCCACTTCCTAAAAATTTCCCTCATTTGTCATTAGCTGTCCATTTCCATTATATAATGTATTCCTATGTGTGACCATATATTTAGTTTTATTGATATATACTTCCAGTGCCAATTTCTTAGTGTTACTCAGTAGTGTGTGTGTGCGTGTTGTCCTTTAGTATCTCCTCGCCATCGTCCAATAGTACTACATCTTCAGCATAAACTAACAGCTTATTAATACCATTGAGTTGTAAGCCTTCTTCAATCTCTAAAGATTTGATGGCATGCTCTAGTACAAAATTAAATAGTAAAGGAGATAGTGCATCTCCTTGCTTCAACCCATTGTTTGAAAGACCTACATGGTTTTAAGTAATTGAAGAATTTAAAAAAAATAGAAATCCATTTTAGTTGAGGACGACCGATATTTCAGGTAGAGTAAAAGGAGGCATGTTCATGGTATCATATTTATAATTCCGAGATAGTTAATTTTGAAACATTGTCCCGAAGATAAAATGGGAGATAAATATATATTGAGGTATTTAGATTAAATGTCATATGTTTATATAACATACTTTTTTTATTTCAGTATTCAACCACACCTACAATTCCCTAGTAAAGCTGCAAGCATAGCATGAAAATGCTATGATTGCAGTGAAGGACCTACCCTCGGGCAGAATTACTATGGATGGACCTAGTATGATAATAATGTAAGTTACCGAGATTTCAAAATTACCTACACCATAAGTTATTACCAATACATGAAAATACCTGCCTTTGCCTTGCATATATTAATATTTTAAAATGTTACTTGTAATGCAACTAAGTGCTATTCATTTCTCAACTTAGAACTTGTTTGATTGGTAAAAATGGGAAGCTATGGCACTACAGTGACAGTGAACACTTAAATATTTGCAGATAGATAGCGTTGCTGTGTTGATCATTCATTAACCATTCACCACGCCACACAACAAGTATTAATCACAGCGCCGACAAAAACGCGACGGGAATTCCTAATACTAATAAGTGCCTGAAAATGGCCGCCGCCATTTAGACCGGCTTAAGTGGTGTGGCACAGTTGTTACTAATGTAATATGTGCACGCCCAAATTACTCCGCATTTTTATTACTAATCCCTTCTACACACCCCAGCTCTTTACCTGTCCCACCATCTCAGTGGGTCCTGCCCTACATACGTAATACACTTAAACTTAACGTCCATACACTATTGTAAAGTTATTTATTTTGAAGTGCATGCTTTCATCAGAACAATTGATTGGATTTCTTTAAAAATTTAATTATGTATTTAATAAATATACCCGCCGAAGCCTGACCCAAGGCAGGCTGAAAAAGGGTGAGGGGGAGGCGTAAACAACCTTGTTAAAATCCAGGGTTCAGTATGTTCGGCTGTGTGAGCCCCTGCGTAGGGTTGCAGGTAGGCCTACAGTTGCCTTGCAGTTTGATGTTGGTTCATCAAAGGTTAGAGGAAGACAACCTTAATAAAAAAATCACCCTATAGGTTAGAGGTTGATGTGTGGGCCAGCTGCTCACTCTTCGTAAATAATGTAAAATGCTAAAGAAAACTGAATCTTAAGCTTTGGAAAGAATGGATTAATTATGAAGATTGGTTGAAGAAAAGCCCTGCTATTGGTCTGAGGAATTTAATTTCAGCAGCTTGTATACTGGCAGATTGTTGTGATCACTGTCCATGTTTTGAATCCATAAGTAATAATAGGAACTGCCATTGTCTTCTGTAATTTCATTACAGAGTCTTTCCTGGCTTTATTTTTCAGAGTTCTTTTTAGTGTTCCTATTATATAATTAAACCGTCCACCGCTGTGGTCCCGGGGTAGCGTGCTGCCTTGTCACGCAGCGGGCCCGGGTTCAATCCCCGGTCGGGACAGTTTTTCTGGGTGAGGTTTTATCGGGGTTTTTCCTCACCTATAAGACAAATATCAGGAAAACTTTAAGGCCCAAACGGTCCCCGAAATCATGTGGCCATCGCAATCATCATCATTCATATTCATCTTAGGTTAAAGTTAGGATTAGGGACTCTCCTGGCGCACCATTATCATCACCCATCATATCATCGGGGCAACGTAATCCAGCCTTCCAGGGGCACCCAACCTCAGAAGTGGGTTACAAGTACGCCATGCCAGGAGAGAAACCAGGAATGTCGAAAGACAACCTGGGGCATTTGACAAATAAAATAAATTATATAATTAAACTTATTTAGTTCGTTATTTATATCTGTTTTCGTTGTGAATGATATTTCGCAATCTAGGAAGTTATATCTTATCATTTGTTCTACTGGTTTATTTTCTAATTTTCTAATACGTATTAACTTGTCCGAACTGGTTCAGCGAAAAACAAGAACGGACAAAATCATAACACAGAAATAAGACAACAACTAAAAGTAGAGGAATTAAACACAACAATAGTAAAATACAGAACAAACTGCAAAGAACACTTAGCAAGGATGACTGAGAACAGAATAGACGTATCTATAGCAGCATACAACTATTCACCACGAGGAAGAAGAAGCTTGGGAAGACCAAAGAAAAAATGGAAACAGCAGCAATTTGGAGTCGGAACAGGCTAGTAAATAAGCCTAAACCGTGACGAAGAAGAAGAAAAATAAGAAGAAGAAGGTTGAAGAATAACCTCAATGATGAGGAAAATTCTCAATAAATAAAAAAAATCAACAAATCATTATGAAAAAAATATAGACTACATTATAGAGTTACAACGCCCTGGCACAAGTGGTTGCACGCTCGCTTTCGCTTATCTTTTACACCAATTAGAATTTTTGGAAGAATCGGAATCCAGTAGGCCTAATGGTTTTCTCTGGTTTCTCCCGTTTTCTCCTGACAAAAAGCTTCATTCTACCATTTCTCCACACTCATCTCATCCATGTCGTTTCATTTAATATAATTTGACCAAGTGGAGGTGCGACTAGTCTGACCTTACAAGTTAAAAAAAATATGTAATTTTAAGACTTGACATATAAAACTCTCGCTCTCCCGACTACGGAAGTGAAATCTGGGTTCTAAGAAAGAAAGACATCGCCAGATTAAGGGCTGCAGAAATGAGATTCATGCGCCGAACTGCTGGATATGCTCTACTAAATCATCAGAAGAATGAAGATAGCCTATTTTAAAGGAACTCCACATGCAACCTTTACAAAAATAGATAGGCGTATCCACCTACAGAGACAGATGACTGCAACATACATCCCAAATGTCTCCTATTAGGATCCCTAACGCAGTTTTTCGGTATCGCCCACGATGACGACGACGACCTGGACGTCCACAAAAACAACTTTTAGACCCTGTCTGGTTGAGATCGAAACGGGTCAACATTGGCCTAAATTCATGAATGGTGTATGATTATGAGAATCTAATTAAGAAAAACAAAAATTGCGGCCGCTAGAGCGTTAAGACACACAGACATAGACTCTAAATACACACTAAAACACACACACACACCTTTTGTGAAATAAAATACTTCCTGTGCAATGGATGGATGAACTTTTACTTAAAACCATTGAAAAAGTTCACCCATTCATTTTTATTTCACAAAAGTCCAAAAAGTTATAACCCTAATTTATATGCATTTATATAAATTTTGATCATGCTCATTTTCGGTGTCTGCTAGATAGGAACGGTGAAGATCTATAAAATTGCTAAAAAACTTTTCATGAGAACCTCAATTGCTTCCTTCATTCCTTCGGGATTAGCTAATATCACTCAATTGAAATTGGATATACAATTTTTTTTATTATGTCCACCGCTGTGGTCCCGGGGTAGCGTGCTGCCTTGTCACGCAGTGGGCCCGGGTTCGATCCCCGGTCGGGACAGTTTTTCTGGGTGAGGTTTTTATCGGGGTTTTTCCTCACCTGTAAGACAAATGTCAGGAAAACTTTAAGGCCCAAACGGTCCCCGAAATCATATGGCCATCGCAATCATCATCATTCATATTCATCTTAGGTTAAGCTTAGGATTAGGGACTCTCCTGGCGCACCATTATCATCACCCATTATATCATCGGGGCAACGTAACCCCGCCTTCCAGGCGCCCCAACCTCAGAAGTGGGTTACAAGTACGCCATGCCAGGAGAGAAACCAGGAATGTCGAAAGACAAACCTGGGGCATTTGGAAAAATTAAATTATTATGATCTAATTTTACCCCCTTCCAAGCTGATTCTTCTTAAAAATACTATTATCTAACATTAACTCAACTATAAAACTTACGGTAGGTTACAATGATTGAAGATCTGATTATCTCCTATCAGGAGCATAGGACATCCACAAAGCTCGCCAACAGATCCTATTCTGAGCCTACTTCTTCACTTCCCTTCAGGTTTTCCTCTTATTTGCAATTTCTTCAAAGATGGTTCTCTTCCATATCTGTTTCCGTCTGCCTCTTTCTTTGGGGGTTTCAATCTAATGCAATTTCTTTAATCGAATCATGTACTTGTCTTAATGTGTGTTCTATCCAGTTCCGTTATAGCCTTTTATTTCTATTTTAATTTATTTCTGGTTAGTTTCTTCCCATAATTCTTTATTTGATTTGTTTCTAGCCATTTTATTCTTAATATTTTCTTTAGGCATCTATTTATAAATTAATTTATAAACAGGTTTCCAATGTAATAAAACATCTTTCTGTACGCAATTTTTTAAAATTCTATCTTTTTTTTTCCATTCTTCTCTATCTTCCCAATACAATTCTTCCAGACCTAGCTCCCTCATACCTCTTCTTATATCATCCATCCATTTAAATCTAGGTCGACCTCTCTTTCCTCTCCCATATGGAATCCATTCCAAAGCTTGTCTGAGTAATCTTGTCTCTAGCCTTCTATGTATATGACCATACTCTTCTAGTTGTCTGTATCTCACAAAGTCTAATATTGAATTTTGGACTTTAATTTGTTGTGCGATGATTGTAAACCCGCAATAGTCTGTCCCAAGCCAGGTTGAGAAAGGGTAAGGGAGAGCAGCAACACCTCGTAAAAAAAAAACTTGGTTCAGCTTGCCCAGCTGATAGTACCTTGTGAGGGTCCCTTGCCAGGGTTACGGTGAAGACCTCAACGGCAGATACAGCGGAGAAATAGTCGTTCGGTACTGTGTACCTGACGGAAGAGTCAACTATACACATACTGCCTTAAAGGCTGGAGAAAGAATACCTCGAACAAGAATTACCTAGTCCTCCAGGTTAGGAGTTGATGCGTTAGGCCAGCTCCCTATTCATCATTAAACAAGTAATTGCTAAAAAGTCCAAAATACTTATGCTAAGGAAAAGGATAATTCTTTTGGGTACATGGAATGATCAAGGAATCTATTTATAAATAATTGTAATTTATTTTCTATGATTTTACTAGTTTTCTAGAAAAATCTGACGAAAATAAATTATTTAGGTGCGTAAATTATAAATAAATATGAATACCGGTACATAAAAGTAAAATTACTTACTATTGTTATAAAAATAATATAACTTGGCTTAATATGTTTACAAGCAGAGACCCTTTTTTTAAACTCAGATAGAGGTTATAGTTTTCTTGGTTACCCGTCACCTCCTATTACATTTCTATCGTAGTTCCTATTTTACAATGTGTGTGTGTGTGTGTGTGTGTGGGATATAGCTCAATCGATTTCCTTCCATCAACTGCCATATCCCTCCCTCGTGCTACGCTTTAAATTGGGGTTTCGCCTCCAAATGGACGTCTTTATCATTTTAACGCAAAACACTTCGCGTGTCAGTTCAATTCAATGGATCTAGAGACGTAAAAAGTTACAAATTACATGTATATAGGCCTATATGTATAACATCATCATCAACATTTCACGGGTTAAGCCTTTTTAAGGTCGTCCTGATCTCATAGATTTTAATTGAAAAGTTGAATCCATGTCTTCATGGGCCTATTGACATTTATTCCACCTTCTGACCTATAACCCAAAATATTTTTTTTTTGTATTCGGTCTGTTATCATTTTCTGAACATGTTACCTCCAATTGTTCCTTTCTATTTTATCCACCAGTTTAAAAATATTTAATTCATTCCTGTTACCATCGCAACCGTACAACCGCCTACATTTCTTAAACTCGCATTTGCTTCTACTGTTTTATCTTCTCTTTTGGCTCAATCGAAAACTCGCAACCATACAACAATATAGGGACCTTATAAAATGTAATTTTCTTTATCTTCTACTATATCTTAATTATACAGGGTATCCACAAAGTCCTGCTATCAAAACAATGTAACGTAGCTCTTAAACTATTTGAGATAGACACTTGCGGTTCTTTTGCAACGTATTCTACATTCTAAGTTTTGTTTACATTTGTTGCAGATTGTAATTTAACCGACATCTAGGCCCAGCCGTCCACCCGTTGGGATACCTCGGTCGTCCTGACCATACTCCCAAGTCCTAGTTCTAGTCCTCCCTATCCTATGTTCGCGTCCACGTTAAAGTTCACGGTCCTTAAACCAACACCCCAGGGAGAGAGTGTTGGAGTTTGCAGTTCGGGCAATTGCTGAGCTACATAGTACATCAGGTCGCTCAATCCTGACGACCCCACAGTTGGTCCACGGGCTCCATGAGCCTAGCCGGAGGACTGCTGTCGCAGATCCACCGACCATTCCCCTGTTCTGCCTCCAGGGACGTGTCCTGCAGCCGTTGTGAGACCGGCTAGGGCTACAAGCCCAACAGTGTGAGACTTTTAGTACACCCAGGTGCTCATCTCCTGGCGACCCCACAGTTTGTCGACGGGCCCGTAGGCCAAGCCAGGAACCAGTACAGTAGCTCCCCTCTGGACTGGTCCAAGCCGAGCCCTGGTGTGCCCCCAGGGACGCCTTCTGCAGCTGTTGTGGGCCAGCACGGAGCTCGCAAGCTCCAACAGATGAGCAACTAGTACGACAAGGCGCTCAACTCTTGCCTACCCCACTAATGGTTCACGAGTCCCTTGGACTTAACCGGGAGGACTGTCTAGCAGATCCACCGATCTTTCCCCCAGTGCACCAGCTGGGGACGTGTTTGGTTGCTGAAGTGGGTCCAGCCTGAGCATTAGTACGTCAGGTCGCTCAACTCCTGACGACCTCACAGATTGTCCTTGGGTCACTCGGTTCCAGAGTCGGCGCTAAGTCCCACGCCAAAGACCGCGCTTCCTCCTTTCCCGAGCTTATTGACCTGGTGGTAATTCCCAGCATTACGCCCGGTATTGTCCCATCCAGCCCGTTCGCAAGACTAGGCCTAGTCGTGTAGCTGCTGTGAGGCAGCCCACTGAGCAATGTAGGCATCCAGGGAGCTCATCTGCCATGGTGCCCCCACAGATGGTCTCAGGTTCAATGAACCAGGAGATGGGGGGGCACGATCCCCTAGTCTCCCACCGCCACGCCAACAGCGGCACATGCCCCCGCTGTGGGCCGGGATAGTTCTAGGCTTGACAGCAGGCCCCTTTCGCATATGTTTTTCCGACAATGATGATACCACAGGAAAAGGTCCAATATGTTTGGTCATATGCTGAGTCCGGTAAATCGCCAGTAACTGTTAAGTGAAATTTCCGCCGGCAATATGGAAGATATCCTCCATCCATATCATCCATAATTAGATGGGCTGAGAAATTTCTAGCGATTGGCAGTGTAATGAACTTGTCACGGAGTGGACGACCAGGTGTGAGCCAAGAAACTATCGATAATATGCAACTTGCATTTCAAATCAAACCTTAATAATCGTTTCGTCGTGCGTCATGAGAACTGCATTTACCAGAATAAACCATTCGTAAAGTCCTCCTTAGGTGGCTCCATCTTCAGGCCTATAAAGTGCAAATTATGTAAGCGTTTCTGCCAACTGAATTCTTTCGGCCTGCTAAATTTGCTGATTCCTTGCTGAACGCAATTGACGAAGACAATGAGTACTTGCAGAGGGTGATTTTCTCTGATGAAGCAACTTTCTTTGTGTCTGGACATGTTAACCGCCATAACGTTCGGATATGGAGTACTGGTGATTTACCAGACTCAGCATACGACCATACACATTGGGCCTTTTCCTGTGTTGTCGTCATTGTGGTTTAAATCACAGTCTGCAATAAATGTAAACAAAACTGTGAGAGATGTAGAATGCGTTGCAAAAAACCGCATGCCTATATCTCAAATAGTTTACGAGCTAAGTTAGATTGTTTTGGTAGTAGGACTTTGTTGACACTCTGTACACACACCACACACACACACACACACACACACACACACACACATATATATATATATATATATATATAGCCTATGTATATATAGCTCTTTAAAGACTCTTCAAATCGGTTGTGAAAGCCAGACCAGACTAATTTTGTTCTGATGCTTCTTATTTCTGACATGAGGTTCTTTTTTATGCTGTGAATATAGGCCTACAACACGGGGATACGATTTTATATTCATTTTATAAGAGGACTTTACATGTCCGTAAAATCCATCAACTTCGGTTGAATTTGAACCTACGATCTTCTTCAATATTAACTATTTAATTATTGATTTTTCTTTTATTGTAAGAAATGTACCTTTCAATATATATATATATGTACCTACACAGTTTTTTCTTTTATTGTAAGAAATGTATCTTTCACTGGGCGAGTCTAAATTCCCATTATATAGTTTGAGGAATTGTAGTAGGGACCAAGAAAATTAAGTTTAGCATAGGAACTCGGTCCGGAAACGTGCCGATTTTCTGCTACACGCAGTATCACCATACACGCTTTTTCGGGGCTATTCACTAGGATAGTCTTGACTAGGGTAGTCCATACGTCATTCCCCGATCACCTGATGTCCCATGTCCACTGCAAGTTTGTTTACGAGCTATTCTGTTGAGTTTGTGATCCGCCCAGAGATGTTTGTACTTGTAGAGTACAGTAGTAATCTTTCACAACAGTACACAGCAGAATTCAAGGTGTACCGTAGGTACTTCATTGGTACCGTGTTGCTGTTATCCATGTCATAGACATTTGCACATACGCAGATATGATGTTATTGTACGGCGAAGTTCGGTGCAATGGCAGGGCTGTTCGTCAGCTGTATGCGGACCGTTTTCCACGCCGCCGTACACCTTCACACTCACTGTTTGCTATTGTGTACCAACGGTCAGATGAGACGGGTTCATTCACCGCCAACAGGGTCACTGTGCTGCTTCACGGCGAGTTTGAAGAAGATGTACTCCATTTAGTGGAAGAGGTCGCGACGACGAGTACCAGACGCACAACTAGTGCACACAATGTGGATCAGAAAACTGTCTGGCGCGTTCTACATGAGCAGCAGCTACACCCGTACCACCCCCAAAGGTACAGACAATGCTGCAGCCAGAAGATTTTGGACCACAGGCTAACTTCTGCAGATGGTTCTACACCGTTGCGTGGATGTGCCCAACTTTTCACGGAGCATCCTTTTCACCGATGAGGCCCAGTTGACCAGGGGAGGACTTCTCAACTCTCACAACAGTCACGTGTGGGCTGATGAATACCCGCATGGTGCTCGACCCCATGAGTTTCAAAACCGATACGGTCTGAACATGTGAGCAGGGTTCCTTCATGGGATAGTAACTGGGTCATATCATCTTCCACAAAAGCTCACGACAGACAGCAGGAGTCGGAGAGAGCAACATGTGTTGTAGTGGTATTTTATGTGTAACGGAAAAACGGTACGTTTCCGGACACGAGTTCCTATGTTAAATTTAATTGTCTTGATCCCCTCTGTAAGTCCTCAAACTCTGTAAGGGGAAATTAGGTTCATCCTGTATAGGGGCCTATATACTGTATATTTAGAGAGAGAGGGGGAGGAAATAGCCTAACTAATATCTGAGAAATGGTCCATCGCTGTTGTCTCGGGATAGCGTGCTGCCTTGTCACGCAGCGGCTCCGGGTTCGATCTCCGGTCGGGACAGTTTTTCTGGGTGAGTTTTTATCGGGGTTTTTCCTCGCCTGTAAAAAAGTCAGGAAAACTTTAAGGCCCAAACGGTCCCCGAAATCATATGGTCATCGCAATCATCATCATTCATATTCATCTTATATTAAGCTTAGGATTAGGGACTCTCCTGGCGTACCACTATCATCACCACCCATCATATCATCGGGGCAACGTAACCTCGTCTTCTAGGCACCCCAACCTAAGAAGTGGGTTACAAGTACGCCATGCCAGGAGAGAACACCAGGAATGTCGAAAGACAACCTGTGGCACTTGCAAAAAAAATAAAATATCTGAGAAATGAGATAGAGACCAATATAACCTGTAATAATAATAATAATGATAATAATAATAATAATATAGTAATAATGATAAAAATAATAGCAATAATAATATTAATAAACTTTTATTATGGAATTTATGGCTCTGTTGTAATTTAATGTTCATTTTATTTGATATTTGCAAATTTTATTTAAGGAAACTATGTAAATATAATTTATGATAATAAGAAGTGATTGTGGGGGAGAGCATACAATGAAGGCAGAATGTCTGGAATAGAATACATTCCTGCATGACATTCTTCAAGAGATTTGTTGTCTGTTAACCTAAGTGAAACCGAAGACGTTCAGAAGCTGAGATGGGATTATGCTGCCACCTGGCGAGAGGCCACTTATCGACAGGTGCTAATGCTATTAGCTCTCTGTGCAACACAATTATAATTTTCCAGTCTGTGCGAAGATTACCCGCCATAATGGGGTTTTTAGTATTGGATGTAACACATACACGCAAGCCGGAACAACTTAAACAACAGCGTTCATTACATAATGTGGTAATAGACTGCACATTAATACCACATAATAACCGTAACACACATCTGCCAACAAGAATAATAAAAATAATAATAAAATATTAATAATTAATAATAATGATAATACATTGAAAGGAATAATAATAATAATAATGACAATAATAATAAAACTCTAATAATGATAAAATAAAAATTAAAACAATTAAAAATGTACCTGTTGGCAGGTGCCGTCGTTCTGAACTTTCCTAAAATAATGTATTTAAAATATTGTTTGGAGACCTCAACTCAAGTTGTTATTAGCGACGCTTCAAGACCATCAACGTCTACAATGTCTTAGATAAATCAACTAAGTAGCGCATACTCATACTGCTGATGATGGAAGTTAACTTCCGATGGGCCTCCAAATAATATTTTAAATACATTGTTCTAAGAAATTTGAGGACGACGGTACCTGCCAACAGGTACATTTTATTTTTTTTTAATTTTATCTTATGACTATTTACCTCAACGGAATTTGACATGAATTTTATTAATATTAAAGCTGATAATAGTAACGATAATATTAAAAATAGCTACGTCATAATAATTATAAAATAGTAATATATGATAATCTGATAATAATATACTAATAATTTAATCTTGTTTGTATTTGTCTATGACGTTGTGCGCACAATTGAATTATTTAAATGTAATGCTATGATTTGTTTAGAAAGATGTTGATATGCACCTCAGTCTACAACCGCACGTTGACTGAAACAGTTCTATTGTAAAGAGTAGTTAGGTGCAATGAAAAATAAACTCTTTGACAAAAAAGTTACAACCAAAAGTTGCATTATAGATGTTGCATTGAATCAGTGTATTTTACTACACATCAAACGTTTTTAAAGCATTCATTTTAATTACATTTGACGTTTCAATTTCCATTATAATTGTTAACTAAAACTGAGATAATGTTCTTTGTTTTTATGTTAAATTATGTTGTAAAAAAATGTATATCATTTCCAATTTGTTTACATAATTTTTGCAGTCTTGAGAATGATCTCAGATAAGGAGATCGAAACGTCGACGAATTACTGAATAAACATAACTTTGACTGGGATAACGAATTTATTATCAACTACTCCCAGGGAATAATATAGGCTAAAGGAATACTCAATATGTACCCGAGTAACTCAGTCTTCCTCACCTTCGGTGCGTAGATCTCTGGCAATACCGTCCATACACAGTAATATACATCTGCACTCAATCGTACAAAGACCATGTGTATAGATAAAAAAAAATCTCTCACTTTGTACACAAATAAAAAAACTAATTACACAATAGGTTTAAAAGGGAAAAACTACCCACCCCACAGACATATATATAGGCCTACGTCTATAGTACATACACAGCAACACCATTCGTACATAAATAATAGTTTTAAAAAACTAAAAGAACACGCTTTATTAGAAAACCGAACTAAAAAAAGGAAAAAATAATTGTTAATCCCCCTTTCCAAACGGTCGCTTGGAATATTTATAAAACTAAAATAGTCAACAAAAAAATCATCTCCAACACCTTATATAGAATAGAAAATAATTTTACCATAGCAAAAAAGCGTGTGGGGTTTGCTAATATTCAATTTAATTCTATTGTATAATGATAACAGATATTGGTTAAAAGTAATATGTCGGAGAAGGAAAGTAAAAATCATAAAAAGAAACCACACTTTTGATGGTAAAATTATTTTCTTTTTGTTGATAACCATTAGTTTTATTCTATATGTGTTGGAGGATGATTTTTTTTGTTGAGCACTTTAATTTTATCCCAAGCGCGTTGGAAAATAAAATTATTTTTCCTTTTTTAGTTCGGTTTTCTAATTTAAGCGGGTTGTTTTAGTTTTTTAAAACTATTATTTATTTTTTAGTTGTAATATTTTACAAAATAAGGTAAATTTTTTTTATTAAAAAAAAAATGTAAATATCTTTAAATTCGATACTATGGTAGTGTATTGTATTGTTTATTCGAACCAGCGGCATATGGGTTACTGAAATTATATACAATTAGAGTTCCACCTGCTCTACCAACCTGAGATCCCTCTCCTCTTATCACGATTGTCTAAAATAGTCTGACCAACTGCTCGCCACCCTATTATACCAGTTTTCATTTTTTTTATTTTCGGATGATTCCCCCCTGAACCATGTGATTTTAGAAACAAAATATGAAATTATTGTATGTTTGTATTGTCCCCGGGCCCTTTACAAATATACAAAAGTTCAAGTCGGCGATCCAATGTTTATAAGTGGGTGAAAAATCGTGTTAAAAGATTCCATGACATAGATACAAAGACACTTTTTTTAGTTTTGTGAACGATTCATGGCCAGGACTGTAGAAACAACTATGAAATTATTGGATTGGTTACGGGTCCTCCCCTCTACAAAGTATACAAAGTTTCAAGTTCAGATCCAATGTTTTAAGTGGGTGAATATCGTGTTCAAAGATTCCGTTACATAGATACAAATACACTTTTTTTATGTTCTGACGATTATGGCCTGGCTTTTAGACAATAATTATGAAATTATTGTATTGTAACGGGTCCTTTACAAGTATACAAAGTTTCAAGTCGATCGAATGTTTTCTAAGTGGACAGTGAAAATTAGTGTGTTAAAAGGATTCCGTTACATAGATACATTAAAGGACACGTTTGATTTTTCTGATTGATTTCTGCCAGGATTTGTAGAAAAAATGAAATTATTGTATTGTCACGGGTCCTTTAAAAGTATACAAAGTTTCAAGTCGATCCAATGATTTTAAGTGGGTGAAAATCGCGTTGAAATATTCCGTTACATAGATAGATAGATAGATAGATAGATAGATAGATAGATAGATAGATAGATAGATAGATAGATAGATAGATAGATAGATAGATAGATAGATAGATAGATAGATAGATAGATAGATAGATAGATAGATAGATAGATAGATAGATAGATAGATAGATAGATAGATAGATAGATAGATAGATAGATAGATAGATAGATAGATAGATAGATAGATAGATAGATAGATAGATAGATAGATAGATAGATAGATAGATAGATAGATAGATAGATAGATAGATAGATAGATAGATAGATAGATAGATAGATAGATAGATAGATAGATAGATAGATAGATAGATAGATACAAGTCGAGCTAATATAAAGCGTGTAATAAAAAGACCATGCGCCTATAGATACAATAAATCTCTCACTTTGTACAATAATAAATAAAAGCTAGTACAGAACATAATTAACGAGAAAACCATCCATGTTCCCCACACAGATACGTACGCCCCCAAACTCCACGCAAACAGCAAATGTACTAGAAAGCTATTCTATTAAGACTATTTATTATATAGGCTACTAGGCCTACAATTGTATATCGGAAACAAATACCATATTAAAATTTTATTAGTAATAGGCCTAATATATATTTAATTTATATCCAATTTTGCTATCCCTCAATTTTATTAGTTGATCTAGCTTTGGCAGACAGGTGAAAGCCTAGGGGCCAGACAAAAGATGTCTTAAATTTCGCTTTGCGAAATCGATAATGATTTTTGCTCTTGGAATGTGTTATCTTCACAGAATTGGAGTTTAAGAGTCCTTAATACTTAAAATTAAAATACAAATTGGATTTTTAAAACTTAAGAAAATATGATTGAATTCTATAAAATAAGATAGTCAACAGCTGTTAAAACTTTAGAATTGCAAAGAGAAAGTTACGGACAGAGAAGAATGGAGGCAGATTTTGAGGAAGGTCTAAGTCCGAATTGGGTTGTAAGTGCCATTGCTGATGATGTTGAAGATGGTAGGATACGAAATAATGAAATTAGGAAGACGCTAAAGGTAGAGAAATGTACACCCTTCGACAAAAAAAGAGTCATCCGCTGATACTATCAATCGATCGGGGAACTTCGTGAGCGCTCGCAAAAGCCGTATTCACATCAACACGTTTTCAATAATTGTACTGGGTTGTTTGCTAGTTAATGCAGTCCACACTCAAGCAACATTAAAGAGAGAGTTTGGCTTAGTGTGTTTCCGTGGTCGAGAGGTTTAATAGACATCGGCTGCGTTCGTAACCTCACGGGTTAGATTCCCGTTCTACCTTTTTTTTAACGAAATATTAGAATAGCATTTTGCCTGTAATGTAGTTTCGTATTTCATTTTATATTTGAGTTTTATGGCTTTAATGCACACACGAGGAAAGAAAATAATATCTTCTAAAATGAGAACTTTAACAAAAACAAAATCAATATCGGGTGAATGAATCCTCAGCATCTATTACTGCCCTCAATCTGCGGGGCATTGATGCAATCAAATTTCTACAGGCACGTGGATGACCGGCTAGAGCATCCCAGGTGTCTTGAATTTGTGCCCATAAGCCATCTTTTGTCTTTCGTGCATCTGCAGGCCAATTAGAGTTCATCTCTATTTTCATCTTCGCCCACATATTTTCGATTGGATTCAAATCCGGTGAACAGCGAAATTTGATTTGGTTTCTTCTCTAACAATCAAATCAAATTTCACTAAACACATTTCAGAAAGTGGCCACAATTTCAACAATATCGATAATACAATGTCAATTATACATAGAGAAAACAACAGACACAAAATTAACATTTTAGAAGAAATCAGAATTATCATGAAGGCCAATAATACAAACATTCTCAACGAAAATATGCCTAATGAGCCAAACCCTCTATTAAACATACAGTTAATTCAATACTACTACAACAACTCCAGAAGATGAAGCATGCATCGAAAGGCATAGAGTGAAATCAACGAAAATTTTAAATAGGTGAGGAAGACGGTAGTATACAAGGTAAAAATAAATAATAGTTTTAAAAAAACTAAAACAACATGCTTTATTAGAAAACCGAACTAAAAAATGAAAAATAATTTTAATTTCCAACACACTTGGGATAAAATTAAAGTGGTCAACAAAAAAAATCATGTCCAACACATCTAGGGATGCCTCGGTCCTTGTAGGAGCTGTGGGGGGATATAACCCAATTTCAGTTCATAAAATCTTAACCTATTCATCAATTAATCATTTCGGATGAATAATTACAGCCATACTTTTAGGTGAAAATATATGATGGATTTACTTTGTTATTTATTCAGAGTTATCTACAAAAAAAAATAATTTTACCATCAAAAGCGTGGGGTGCTCTATATCAATTAATATATTTGATAATAAACAGATATTGGTAAAAGTAAAGTCTCTAAGAAGAAAACGCAAAAACCATAAAAAGCATCCCATGCTTTTGATGGTAAAATTATTGTTTTTTTAGATAACTCTAGTTTTATTCTATATGTGTTGGAGATGATTATTTTTTGTTGACCACTTTAATTTTATCCCAAGCGTGTTGGAAATTAAAATTAGTTTTCATTTTTTAGTTCGGTTTTCTAATAAAGAGTGTTGTTTCAGTTTTTTAAACTATTATTTATTTTTTATTTTTTAGTTTGTTTTCTAATAAAGTGTGTTGTTTCAGTTTTTTAAAACTATTGTTTATTTTTTTTATTTTTAGTTTAATTGATTGTCATAAACCGGAATCCCATGAAAATTTAAATGCTTAATACTCTTCTAAAAAAATCCTCTGGCTCGGATTTGAACCAGCGATCTACGGATTACTGAAATTATATACCACTACAGTCCACCGCCCTACCAACTGAGCTCTTACAACGATTGACTAAAAAATCGATAAGGCCGCAACCTATTACACCGGTTTTTATTAATTTTGTTTAATTTTCTGATGATTCTGGCCAGGATTTTAGAAAACAATTATGACATTATTATATTGTCATGGGTCCTTTACAAGTATACAAAGTTTCAAGTCGATCCAATGTTTTTAAGTGGGTGAAATCATGTTCAGAGATTCCGTTACATTGATACAGGTCCGTTACATAGACAGATACAGATCAAGCTAATATAAAGCGTGTAAAAATATATAATTTAACATTGTTATAACCTCAACAGTATAAAAACAATTATGAACTTAAAAATATAGATTAATTCAAATGACAAAATAAAATGTATTTAATTCATAAATAATTTTAATACTATTACAAAAAAAAGTGCGTAATTGAAGACGCGAACCTGCGATCTTCATTAACAGAAACAGCGATCGCATGCTTTACCGCTGATCTATCTGGACACGTAGGAGAGTCTTCAGTTCATGCCACATAACTAGCTCAGGGACTGCACAATTATGATTAGTTTCCTAGTTTGAACTCATTCAAGAGATAACTCATTTTTTTTGTCGAAGGGTGTACAATGAATATAGGGAAAATAGATTAAAAGGTTTGGACATCTGAAAAGAACAGAAAAGTAAAGACTATCACAGAGAAGGTTAAATCTCAAGTTACAAGAAAAATGACTATGTGGAAGGCCACCAGAAATACATATTAAACCAATTAAGAAAAACTTGCAAAAAAGAATAGGGGAGTGGAAATAAGAATTGAGATGAAGTGGTAAGTATAAATGTTTATAACCTAGCAAAAACAATTAATTTGAAATGGAGAAATAAGCTTTTCCATCAAGAGTAAAATGGTAATTTATAAAACGTACTTCAAACCACTTTTAACATATGCACGTGAGATTTGGAGATATGCAAAGAAGGAATTGAACAGAATATAACTACAGAATAAAATGCCTAGGCGGAATTATACAAAAAGCAGGAAGATATAGTTTATGAAAGTCCCGCGCAATAGCCGACTGGTTAAGGTAAGACGCCTTAGTGCAGAGCTACGGGACTTGCGCTGGTTCGAGTTCCCATGGAAGAAGAAATTTTCTCATAGAATTTCGTCCAGTATGGGACCGGTACTCACTCACATCGTCAGGCATTTAGGTAGCTACAATAAGTAGCGGCTCCAGGTTGAGTAGATCAGCTAGGCTGGAGACCCGACATGCTGACATATGTCAACCCTACACTGGCTGGATGATCATCTACCTCTGTGATTAACACATGTGGATCTAAGTCCTGTAGCTTGCTGATAAGCCAAGGTCTTCTAGGCCTGTCGCGCCATAGAGTTTTTGATAGGTTGTGAAATTATGAATTTTGGCATAGGCCCTACATTTCAAGTAGAAAAATTGACTACATAAAGAAAAATTAATTACAATGTTTGGTCATCTGAAAAGAATGGAAAAAAGGATTAGGCCTAGTATCACACATATTATATCTCGAGCTTAAAGGAAAACGACCACTAGGAATACCAAGGGGAATGTGGATTAAGCAAGTAAAGAAAAACAAGAAATGGAATCCAAATGGAACGAATTACAAGGAGGAGATTTGTCGAGGCATATTTTGAATCAATCTTCTGAAAGGAAGAACGAAAAGGTGGTGAACGCGATGGTAATGATGATGATGATGATGATGATGACATGACTTTTACATCCTTAAAAATCTTCTGAAATGTTCTGAAATGGGTATTCCTATAGGAGGAAAAATATTACATTCATTATTGTTTGCAGATGATCAAATAATTTTTGCAGGGGATGAAGATGATATGAGATATATAATAAATAAACTAATGGAAGAATGTACAAGAAAGTTCGTAAAGGAACACTCCTAAAGTTTAACAAAGTTTTAGCTATTCCTGTTCTGTTACATGGCTCGGAGTGTTGGACTGGAAGCAGTGGAGATGATATTCCTATGATATGAGACAAGATGTACTCTTTTGGACAAACGTAGGAATGAAGTTAGGCCTATTCGTGAAGAATTACAAATAACTAATTAGATAAAAGAAATAGAAGAATATATAAATAAATGGTTTAAACATGTTAGTAGAATGAGCGAAGAGAGGATGCCTTATAAGATGTTAAACTATAATCCACAAGGACTTAGAAGTTGTGGACGACAACTAAAAGATGTAGCGAGCTACTATAATATGGAACCGGAACAGATCAGAAGTGGTCCAAACCGTGATGATAGATGATGATGATGGAAGAATGCACAAAATGAAGTCTGAATATAAATTTACAGAAAACAGATTATATATGTTTGGGGAAGGATGCGGATGGCCTCATACTCGAAACCGGGAAAATAAAAAAAAAAGTGAAATTTTTAAATATCTTTGGTCAATAATTACAAGTTCAGGTACCTGTGAAAGAGATGTACAAACTAAAATTGCAAAGGAAAAAAATGCAACTAAGACATTACATGTAATAATTTAGAACAAAAATATTACAAAGGAAACTAAAATGAAAATTTATAAGAGCTTAATGCAGAATATTTTGTCATATGGAAGTGAAACTTCGTCTTTCATGGAATTACAAAATAATAAAATTAGAGCATTATCTTAGAAGATGCCTTCAAAAAAACAAGACAGAATAAAATAAGAAAATATTCCTTTGGAGAGAAATGAATGTCGCCACACCTGTTGTTAAGAGGATTGAAAATCAAACTCTTAAATGGTATGGCCATGTACAAATAATGGAAAATGAAAGATGACCAAAAGATATATACCAATGGTCACCCCTGAAAGAAATAAACATGGCAGCCCAAGATGGAAATTGAAAACCTATATCAGAACTATGATGGATGATAGGAATTTGGAAGAAAGAGATTGGAATTATAGAAATAAATGGAAACAGAAGACGGCAAACCTATACATGAATGGGGGAAAGCTGAAGAAGAAGAAGATGATGAAAAAGAAAAATCTGTCTAGCTGGCCGCGAACCTCTCACAATCAGAACCGAATAGGCTAATCGTTAAGCCTGCTGGTAAATATAATTGTATGAGCTAAAATGGTCTAATATTAGCGGTCTTTATAGGAAGCCAGATAATATAATAACTGTTAAGTCTCGTAGACATGTGGCAGGACATGTGGCACGAATGAGAAATGAAAGAGGTGCATGGAAGCTTTTTGTAGGAAAACCAGAAGAAAACACCTAGTTGGTAGATCAAGAATGAGGTGGGAGAATAATATTAACCATAATTTGAGGGAAGTAGATTGTACAGGAGATGATTGGAAAACATTAGCTCAGGATAGGGATGTATGGAGAGCTTATGTCCGCGCTGCCATGAACCTACAAGTTTGATAGTGCCAGTGAATTAGTTATTAGTCTATTTAAGGAAGCGAGTGTAAAATAGCATAGGTCTATAATCTATTACATAGAACGATGTAATCAAGCTAATGATTGATGCTAGCTGAGAACGGTCAGAAGATGAGAAGTGACAAGAGATAGAATCTCAACACCCCACAAATCCGCTTTCTGTCATGTGCTTAGGTTAAACCCCAACAACCAATTCTATTTTATAAGAGTCATGTTCCTAACCCCTAATTCCTTCCTCAACTCAATGATTCCTAGTGGCATTTCTTAAATCTCTTCCTTGTTTCACTCTATTATACTGACTCATCTCCATTCCACAGTACAGTCACTATAAAATTGTGTAAACAATAGCATAACGACTAGTTACTATCCGACACAGCGGAACGTTGACCTGTTTCGTTTGTGGATGATTTGCGAACTAATGTCATGTCATCATGTGTACACATTTGTTCCATTACGTTTCATTAATTAAAAATACAAGTAAGGAAACAAAACTAAAATTTTGTAAAGCAGTGGCAGTCCCCTTAGTGTTGTATGGTAGTGAATTTTGGGTTTTAATTAAAAGAGAAGATCATAGAAGCTGCTGAAATGAGATATCTGAGAAGTGTAGCTGGCTGCAAACTTCTAGATAAAATAAGTGAAGATATTAGAAATGAACTAAATATTTTTAAACCTTTGGATAAAAGAATCTAGAAAAAAAACTGGAAAGAACATGTTGAAAGAATGAAAGATGAACGCATACCAAAAATTATACATAATTACAAACCAAAAGGAGACAGGAATGTTGGTAGACCGAAAAAGAGATGGATTCAACTTTTTGAAAGAGAATCTATGAAACCGGAACAAGCCACATGGGCTTAATCAGTGATTGTCGTTGATGATGATGGTGATGTTTCATTCGTTTAAATTAATGTTGTGACGTGTACGATTCCCTGATAAAATATCCTAAATCATAATATTGGAAGTTTATTTTGTTAATTTCATCTTGTTTATATTTATGTATAACGTAGTGCGCAGAGTTTGATGCTTTAAATGTAACTTAATGCTATGATTTGTTTGGAATGATACGTACCTCAGTCTACAACCGCACGTTAACTGAAACAGTTCTATTATAAACATTAGTCACGCGCAATGCAAAAATTCATTGACAAAAAATGTTACAATCATGAACTAAATATTTTATTATAGCTACATCAAACATGTTTTTTAAGGATTGATTCTAATTACATTTGACGTATACATTTTCATTACGGTTGATAAACATTATCCGACACAGCAGAACATTGACCTGTTTCGTTTGTGGACGATTTGCGAAGTGATGCCGTCTCAACCCGTGTACACTCGCTTCAGGTCAGTCTGTGGCGTCGAGGAGTGCAGTTATTATCCTAAGTAAGCTGGGCAAATGCTTCATTTGCTATTTTTTCCTTGACTGTATGTCTACATGGTTAGTATCTACGTCCGTGCGACGCAGCAACAGTGCTACTATGACTGTAGGTAAACGTTCCGCTTTGTCGTATAATAAAAGTGGAGTGTGTTTTTGTTTCATGGTAAATTATGTTTATTGTAAAAATTTGTATGGTACCATTTACAATTTGTTTATATAATTTTTGCAGTCTTGAGAATGATCTCACATATGGAGATCTTGAATAAATATAACTTATACTGGGATAGCGAATTTATTCTTTTCAATTTAACTACATCAGTCACTCTCAAGGAAACACACAAAGGAGTTATTCTTTCAATGTGTTTGAATCAATTACTTCTTAATATTTGAAATGTGTCTATAAGAAGAATATTCCAACCTCAATTCCTATACGTGAATTTCTTAATGATTACGTAATCTGCTTACGGTTGTAAAAACTAAATTCTATTGCTTCTATTTTCTTTATGTCTGACTCAGTAATTGTCTAATTTTCGCATCCATATGTTGGCACAGATATTGCCATAATTTTGTAAAGTTTTAATTGTATATATTTTAAGTAAATTCCTTTGTTATGGTATTCATTGTTCTTTCTCTTAATTTTTTTCCAAAATGTTTCCTTCAAAAAGGGAATAATTTGACGGAGTATGTGCCTATAAAATATTTTCTTCTATCATCGATTTCAATTATTAAATAACTATTTTCTTCTATTTCGTCCAGTACTTATTCGTTTGTTTTCTTGTCCGTCTAATTTATATTTGTTAATAGTCTCCATAATCACACTTCTATTGTTGTCAGTCTGTCATTTTTGTAAGGGCTCAAATAAAATTTTAAAATATAAAATTAATACCTGAAATTCTCAATCGTCCTCAACTATCAGCAGTATACATTTTATAGCAGGCCTTTCGAAAACGTGTTTCATCTTCTAGAAGCAGAAGAGTTTCCAAATATATTTTTAAAAATGTAGGATCCAAATATTATTTTAACAATTATAAATACTACTTCGTAAAGTTAAACACTTCTAATGGTATGCGTACTAACGATTTGAACTAATTAGGCCTACTTATGTCAATATAATTTGTAATCTGGTAGCGGTCAATGTATGTTTATTTTTACTAATTAGATAAGCTATGATTTTACATATGTAGGCCTATATGTTGTGAATATTGAAGTCGCCTACTTTAATGTTTCGTTTGTCGACCATTTGATGAGGCCATGAAAATATTTTCAAACATCTGTAAAACAACACCTGTTAAGTAGGCCTAATAATTATTTATATTACAGGGATTGAAAATGTTTTACGGATGAGTCGAAACGAATTCGTATGATGTTCAATTCTTGAAATGTACATAATTTTATGTCATACTATGTCGAATGTCATCATTTTTAATAAATAGGCCTAAAAGTATTTACATACACTGCTCGTAACTACTCAATCTCTGATAAAAAAAACTACATTCCTGACGATGTCCATAATGATCTTCCTCTTATGGAATGTGTATTCAGGCATTTGCATTATTACTTTTAACAAAGAAAAAATTAAAGTTATTTCAATCAGTACAGCCAATTAACAAAAGAAAGTATAATTGTATTGCAACTATTTAAAAAAAAACATGACATCTTTTATATTTATTTACTTTTAAAATGGAATAAATCCTGATGGATTTCTTATTGGTCGTTAATCGTGTTAAGATCTGAAGCTAATTGAATCGTTTGTAAAAAAATATTATTTTTATGAGTTTAGCACTTCCAATTGCAGGATTATTTTATTGATGTTTTTTTTATTATCTAAGTCATACAATAACTATCTACTCATTGCCTTTGGTTGTTTACTTTTATTTGATAGGTTTTAAATTTATGCAACATTTTCCTGTGTCCAGCATATTAAGTTTTAATTATTTTCCTCCATTCATCTCTATCCTTCCAGTCCCCATCCTGCAGTCCCCTGTCAAATTCATAATTTCCTCTTTCCATGTCTTCTGAAGTCTCTCTCTTCTTTTTCTCCGATTTGAAATCCACTTCAGACTCCTAACTGGCAGTCTATCACACTCTTCACGTGTCCAAACCATGTAATTATTTATATCCCACAAATTGTATAATTGTTTCGTCAAAGTTAATTTTATCACAAATTATTAATTATGTTTTCTGTGTTTATTTATATGTTGGCGAATTCTGGGTCCGTTTTGTGAATAGCTATTACAGGATAAAGTGTACTTACTGTCGCAAAAAAATTCTTCTAAGTTCTATAAAATCGCAATGCGCATGCGCTAGTGCTCCATGTAATCCCCGAAAGATAAATGCAACCTCCAGCAGTTGGTAGTATATGTATGTGAAATCAGTATGACCAACATTGACACAAAATTCCCAGAACTTGTCTAAATATGTATAATTAACACGAAATGAACTAGTGGAAATATGATTTTACGAGGTAACCGTCCGACATTTTAAATTTTTCATAGAATAACAGATATGAAGAGGTAATTTATTTTACGTGTCAAATGACATTTAAAAAGCAAGGAACCTAAAAGCTAACCAAACCTAAATCAATTACTGTAACACAAATCAATTACTCTAACGTAGGTGAAATCCAGGGAACGTGGAAGTGATGTTGGCAACATCTGGAGTATTTTGGGTTGTCGATGGTGGCAACGTTGAAACAACATAGGAAGAGGAGGGAAAATAGCAGAAAGTAGCAAGTAAGCAATATAGGACGATCATGTTTTACGTAAATATATAAATAAAAAAATCGTTGCAACGTTGGAAGATGTTTAAAACGTGTTTAAAAGTGTTGCAAAATGTTTTAAACGTGTTAAAAAGTGTTTAGTGCATGAGTGGCATAAGCAATTAGATTGAAATTTTTTTTGCGACGTTAAGTATACAACACCCGTAAACATTAATATTCCATTTTTAGCCCGTTTTGTGTAAACATAAAGTACTGAAATGAGAGATAGGAAGTAGTTATAAATAAGTGAAATCCTACACTCGTGTTGGGTATAATGCCAGAACGAGACATGATTTGAGATGAAGCCACTGTTATTAAAAGTATGCTATATGATGTACCAGGTGTTGACAGTAAAATTATATAAAATGAATATGAAATGAAACGAAATGGATGAAATGAGTATGGAGAAATGGTGGAATAAAGTTTTTGGAAAGGGAAAGCAGGATAACTAAATAATTTCATGGCGCGACAGGCCTAGAAGGCCCTTGGCCTACCAGCCGGCTGCTAATCTCACATCCATGTATGTTAATCTCGCAGGTAGACGATCATCCAGCCAGTGTAGGTGACATGCGATCAGTATGTCGAGTTCCTCAACCGTTATAGATGGATTTCTCAACCTAGAGCCTCTACTTATTGTAGCTGCCGAAATGCCTCACTATGCTGGGTGGGCACTAGTACCAAATTGGCCAAAATTCCATGAGAAAAGTGTTCCTCTAAGGAGACTGAAACCAGCGCAAGTCCAGTAGCTCTGCACCAATATATCATCCTTAACCATTCGGTTATGGCGCGGGATAAACCCCGACAAAAACCTGGCCAGACTTCGATTCGTCCCCAAACGAATCACGCATGAACCGATCGAGGCGCGAACTCTATACCCACAGGTGGAAGGCGAGTGCCTGACTACTTTCTCCGTGGAACCATCTCGAACCAAAAAAAAAAAAAAAAAAACTCCAAATGCGACAGACCTAGAAGGCTCTTGGCTGATCAGCCGGCTGCTGGCCTCACATCCACATGTGCCAATCACAGAAGTAGACGATCATCTAGCCAGTGTAGGGGTGACATGTGGTCAGCATGTCGGATCCCCCAGCCGTTATAGCTGGTTATTCTCAACATGGAGTCGCTACTTATTGTAGCGGCCGAAATTCCATGAGAAAAATTTCTTCCCCCATGGCGACTCGAACCAGCGTAAGTCCCGTAGCTCTGCGTCAAGGCTTCTTGCCTCGGCGCGGAACAACACGTATTTATGTATGATTTCATGAGGAGGAGGAGGAGGAATGCAGTTAGTTGGAAAAATGAGTGGTTGTAAGGAATGTTAACGGCGTTTCTGAGATTTAGAACTGAAGCGTGGGGAGGTCTAAACTATAGAGTAATTTTATACACAACTGTCTAAATGCAGAGAATGTAAAGGAGGACATAAGTGCAGCTGATGCTAATAAGCCAACCCAGGAGTTGTAATGCTGTCAGGGGACGTGACTTCTTTTTAATAGGCATTAAATCCCCACCGCGCTTGCGCGCTATTCATATGAAAATGTGCCACCATATCAGTCACCTTGAGTGTCACTCAGGGCGCACCCTAATTTCAATCTCTAAAATTGATACATGCCATTAATGAAGATGGATCGATGCTTAACGTAAAAACACTTTGTGCTTGGGGTCACGAGGTGATGAAGTGGTGCATTTTCACTTAACTTGACGCTTTTGCGGTTACTTTCTGTTGTCATTCATGAGGGTGGTCCTGCAAGTACTTGTGGAAATCTTCTTAATAAAGAGAATCTCTAACGTCCCCCGTGTTAGCTCAGGTAGTAGCATGCAATCTCAGTGGTGGTATAACTGAGCCCATAGGTTCATAGCCGAGCGGATATAAGCTCTCCTCACGCCTTAGTCGAGTGATTAAGGTAAGATGCCTTGGCGTAGAGTTACAGGTCTTGTGCTGGTTCGAGTCTATTTCTACTTCGCCTGGTGGAGTTAAGGCACGTGCCCTTCTCTTCCACTCACCAGGACAAACATATGTTACATTAGAATATAACAATCAAAATTACTCTAATACTAAATGAGCCATCGTTATGGCGTAGTCGATAGAGCCCCTACCTTCCACTCCGGCGACCCGGTTTTGATTCCCTGCGGGGTAAGGGATTTTTAAATACTCAACCCTGGGACCGGGTGTGTGTCGTGTCCTAGTTGTACCCATTGGTTTTAATTCCTCTAAATACTAAATAAAGATTTGATTAATAATATAATATATAGGCCCTACATATAACATTAAGATCTATAATACTTTCTTACTCACTGGCACTATCGAGCCCGTAGGTTCATGGCCGCGCGGACATAAGCCCTCCATACATCCCTATCCTGAGCTAATGCTTTCCAATCATTCCCTGTATAATCCACTTCCCTCAAATCATAGTTAATGTGTTATTCTCCCACCTCATTATTGGTCTATCATCTGGGCGTTTTTTTCCTCAGGTTTTCCTACAAGAAACTTCCATGCACGTCTATCATTTCCCATACGTCCCACGTGTCCTGCCCATCGCAGTCTACGAGACTTAACTGTTCTTATTATATCTGGCTTCCTATAAAGACCATGTAGATCATTGTTATGTAGTCTTCTCCATTCACCTGTCTGTTCATCTCTCTTTGGTCCAAACATTTTCCCTAAGTACTTTATTCTCATATACTCGTAACCTCCTTTCCTCCCTTAAAGTAAGAGTCCATGTTTCGCATACATATAATATAACTGGTAGAATAATAGTTTTATATATTTTCAGATTAACGTTTTTTGAAAGGAGTTGGGACATCAAATGTCTTTATAATGCATAATAGCATGCATTTCCAGAATTGAGCCTAATGTTTAATTTCTTTTGTGCATCTCGTTCCTATTTGTGATTTTTGAATTCAGCCATCTCCCCAAAATTTCCCTCATTTGTCATTAGCTGTCCATTTTCAAAGATCTATAATACAACGAAGTTAAATATAGTTAAGATCAGGACTAAAACTAATAATAACATGTGTACAAGCAAGATAAATTAAATTGTTTGGTAGACTGTCACTATCTAATGTGCATAATTATAGGACATCGACGAATCCAAAGCATTAAAAATTACGAAAATATCACTATCATTCTCCTAAATGACAAAAACATCCCCTACAGCTCAGTAGTTAAACGTCTGGGTGGACCAACACCTAGACTGGAAAATCCAGGTGAATGATACCTACGAGAAAGTGTTCTCAATTCCTCACTCCCTAAATAGTTTTAAAAACTTCCTTCCTACAAAATTAAAACAAATACTTGTACAGACTCTTATAATGCCACACTTTGACTACTGCGACATATTACTGACTAATCTGACAACTGATCTGACAGACTACAGCGTGCTCATAATGCGTGCATTCGATTTATATTCTATCTCCGTCGTTATGATCACGTGTCGCTTTCATTTTACGCCTTATCATGGCTACGTCTAAATGACAGAAGAACTTTACATTCACATACCTTACTATTCTAAATCTTATACACATATTTACGAAGTTATTTATCAACACTTTTCAAAATGTATCAGCTCATCACAATTTAGGAGCAAGATCACAAGACTCTTCTTTATTTTCGATACCACAGCACAGGGCATGTCTATACTCTGAATCTTACACAATATCTATGACTAGAACATGGAACTCACTTCCCAGTCATGTCAGGGACTGTCAGTCACTATCATTATTTAAATACAAATTAACTGATATCTTAAGTTCGACACAATGAAAACATTAACTGCATAACTATATACAGCATTCTATAAATAATCGTCTAGGAAGCTACTTAGGCCTACTTTATTTTGTCATCATCATCATGAACAAATTCGTTTTAGGCCATGTGGCCTGTACGGTAAACCTAGCGAAGATGGTCTTGATCTTTCCACCGATGTTTTGGTCTTCCTTGGTCCCTATGTCCAGTTGGGGTATATTGGAATGCCAATTTTGGAAGTCTATTTCTTGCCATTCTTCTCAGATGATTTTTCCATTCTTGTTGGTATCTTTGGATATCTTCATTTAAACTTGCTACTCCAAGTTTTCCTCTGATAGTAGTGTTCCTTTGGTGATCCAGTCTATTAACTCCTAACAATGATCGTAAGAAGCGCATTTGGCTTACTTGAAGTTTATGAGAGTTTCTTTTATTTAAAATCCAAATTTCACTTCCGTATTTTAGAGCAGCTTTTGATGTGACGTTATGTAATCTTAGTTTTGTCTCTGTCCTCATCTGTTTACCAAAATGTCTTCGTATTACCCCATTCATTTTATTATATTTTTGTAATTTTGAATCAATGTCACTCTTATACTCTGCAAATACACTTCCTAAGTAAGAGAAATCTGACACTTGTTCTATAATTTTTCCATCAATCTCAATTTTCACCCGTTGTATGTTTTTTCCACACATTGCCATTGTTTTGGATTTTGATGTGGAAATTTTCATATTATATTTGCTGGCAATTTTGAATAATTGATATGCTGCTATTTGTAAGCTACTCTTCGGAATCTGATAATATTATTTGATCATCAGCATATAATATTGTTTGAATTATTTTATTCCTAGTTATTGAAATTCCACTGTTTACTGTTTGTTTCCATTCTTGCACTATTCTGTTAATATATATATTAAATAAGAGTGGAGATAGTCCACATCCTTGTCGAACACCTTTGCCTGTGTTTATGTGTTCTGTAATTTCTCCATCTGGTAATTTAATTTTGATTTTAGAATTTTGATATAAGCTTTGTATGGCTCGTATTACATGTGAGTGTATATGTTCTTCATGCAGTATCTGCCAAAGTTTATCTCGGTTTACATTATCATATGCCTTTTCATAATCTATAAATAGTATGTACAGTGGGAGATTAAATTCTCTCCTTTTTTCCATAATTTGTTGCAGGGTAAATATTGCATCTATAGTGCTCCTCCCTTTTCTAAATCCACATTGTTCTTCTTCCAAAAATGTTTCAGTACTTACTGATAACTTATTTTTAATTATGTTGGCATATAATTTAGATGCAGTTGGGAGTAAGGTAATGCCTCGGTAGTTATCACATTTGTTTTTCTGACCTTTTTTATGTATATTAATTACTAGACCCGTTTCCCAATCCGTTGGAATATTAAGACAATGCCAAATATTGTTAAAAAGTTCTAATAGTTTCTCTTTCAAGGCAGTTCCTCCATACTTAAAAAGTTCTAAATTTAAATCATCTAAACCTGGACTTTTCCTGTTCTTGGCCTTCTTTAAAACTTCTTCTAGTTCGTCCATTGTTATGTCTGGTTTTTCTATTTCATTTTCACAAGTCAAATTCGAAGTAATTTTTTCAGTGTGAGTGTTCGGTTCTGACCAAAGATTTTTGTAGTAAGTAATCCAGTCTTGTTTTGGTATCAGATTAACATTAATTTTGTCTTTTGTTTCCATCTGTAATTTTTTGAATATTTTAAATCCCTGTCTTTGTGCTCCTGTAATATCACGTTCTAAGGATTTTACAAATTTATCCCAATCATCCCTTCTGTATTTTCTAGACAATTTACGAACCTTAGCTCTGAGTTTTTTATATTCTGTATAATGTTCCTCTTGTTTAGTTTGTAAATACACTTTATAGGCTTTTTTCTTTTGTTCAATATTTTCTTTTAATTCGGGATTCCAAGTTCGTAATCTCTTTTGTTTTTGATTTGTTTATATCCGAGACTCTCATAAGCTGCTTCCATGATTGCTTGTTTTAGATTTATCCAGTCCTCTTCAATATCGCCCGTGCTTGTTTTAAGTTTATTCTTTATTCTAGTTTGATATAATATTTGTGTACTTTGGTCTTCCAATAAGTGAATTTTAAACTTTTTTGGTGTCTTATTTTGTACTGTCTGCTTGTATTTTCTTGTGCTGATGTGTTTGTGATATAATTTTATTTTGCTTTCAACAAGAAAATGGTCACTATCAATTTCACTTCCTCTGTATATTCTAGTGTCCATTTACAGACTTTTTAAATTTATTATTAATTAGTACATAATCTATTATAGACTTTGATCCCCTTGCTGCCCATGTATATTTGTGTATTTTCTTGTGTCTGAAGAAGGAGTTTGTGATTCTTAAATTATTGAATATGCAAAAATCTATTAGCAGTTTACCATTATTGTTGCAAGTTGGTTCTCCTTCTGATCCAATGCATTCTCTTATCGGTTGATTTCCGACTCTTGCATTAAAATCACCAGCAATTATGAGATAATCTTGTTTATTTACTTTGTCAATGGTTTCTTGTAAAATATCATAAAATTCTATGGTTTCTGAATCGTTTCCTTCTACAGGGGCATAAATTCCAATTATATTCAAATTATGTCCTAAAATGTTTATTCTAACTGTTACAATTTTTGGGGAAATCCATTGGTAATATAAAATGTTGTGTTGCAAATTTTTCCTTATTAAAATTGCGACTCCTGATGATGCCCAGTTCTCTGCTGGAACTCCAGAATAAATCATTACATATTTTCCTAATTCTTCTGATCCTTTGTTCTTCTTTTTTGTTTCCGAAATAATGGCAATGTCAATTTTTCTTTTGTCTAACTCTACTTCTAACTCTTCTTCTTTATGTGTTATTCCTCTCACATTCCATGTTGCAACTTTGAGATCCTTAATCATTAACCTATTTCTTGCTTTGTCGTCATCAGTGTGATCAGTCCAGTCTTTGCTTAAGTTTCTTCGAGTAGTAGGAAGTCCCCTGGGTTGGTTACCAACCATCCGCAGAGCAAGACTAGTGGTAGGGCTGCTACCTTATAGCCTCTAGTCAGGCGTTCAAAATATGGAATTTCCTCCATATTCGATGGAACGGTTATACCGCCGTGACTCGGTCCCATTACCTCCTTAGTTAAAAGCAGGGTGTACCACGTGCAGGTGAGGTTGAGAATTAGGTAGGAGAGGTTATAGAATGCACGTCACTACCTCTTACACCCCACTTTATTTTGTATTATTTTAATTCTATGCAGAACAAACTGGAAAGAACACTTGACAAGGATGACTGAGAATAGAATACCAAATGCAGCATACAACTATTCACCACGAGGAAGAAGAAGTTTGGGAAGACCAAGGAAAAGGTGAAAAGAGCAGCAATTTGGAGCCGGAACAGGCTAGTAAATAAGCCTAAACCGTGAAGAAGAAGAAGGATTATTTTAATTTTATTATATTCTAGGTTTTTGTTAATATTAGATAGTATTACGTCACATCATCATTGTATAGTGTTTAGTCCCTACTTTAAAAATATCTCATCATCATCATCATCATAGTACATTCACGAATTTAGGCCATTTGTTGACCTGTTTCGGCCTCAAGATAAACACCATCCAGAAGTCTTTTGAGTGGACGTCCTGGTCTTCTTCTTCCTGCAGGTTGATATCTTAACATTTGTTTGGGTATTCTGTGATCTTCCATTCGATGAACATGTTGCATCCATCTTGACTTATAATCAGAAATTTTGTTTTCTAAAGATTCCATGTGTAATTCTTCTAAGATGTCTTCATTTTTTTTTTGTGATCTAGTAGTGTGTATCCTGCAGTCCTCCGAAGATATCTCATTTCAGCAGATCTAAGGTCTCTGTATATCCTTCTGTTTCAACGTCCATACTTCACTACCATACAAAAGAGTTGGAAGAGCCAGTGTTTTATACACTTTCAGTAATAAAATATCTTAAAATTATAATAAGTAGGCCTATGTAATTTTTGTATAATTCTATTATTGGCTGGTTGAGTGGAAGAGAAGGCCTTATTGGTCTTAACTCTGCCAGCTAAAATAATTATTATTATTATTATTATTATTATTATTATTATTATTATTATAAAAAAACGAAAAATAAATAATGGGATATTGAAAACTATTTTACGATTATACGTTATTTAAAACAAACGAATGAAAATATTTGTTAATCTTAATACTATATTCTGAACTAGAACATTTTTAGGATTAATAATCATCCCTTCATCGTTTTGGCTTATTCCTTCACGAAATTTCATTCTATGAAATTCTATCTTAAGTGCCCTTCATAAAGAATTTAAAACACTAATTGGTTATAAAAATATTAGTAAAGGAAGAACATTTATTTTCATTTCATTATTTTCAATCTTTATATTCAACATTTTTTTAGGGTTATATTCACACATAATTTAATTAATTAATTTATTATTAAAAGAATACTATCATTGAGATGTATAAGTCAGTTTGTTATTAAATCATTGTTTAATTCTTTTTTGATCGATGTTATAGTTGACAGTCTCTGACACAGGGCGGAAGGGAAAATCCATGTTCTAGCAATTGAAACTGTAAACGATAATGAATATACAGTGTGATGAGGAGGGATGTAAAGGACAATGTGCTGATGGGACCGAGTATCTAAGTTATGTGTGTCGGATAGTCTAATGAAGCGGCGTGATATATCACTGAGCAACAAAATAGAAACTTTTTTTTTTGTCTCAGAAAAAAAACACGTGATTCTGATAGTATTTTTTTCCCTGAATTCAAATATGATATCGGCTTTTCTCTATCACGCAAGGTTTCCGAGAGACAGGAATTTATAATTTCAAACACTTTAATATTTTCTACATTCGTAACTACACAATATTCGAACACTCGAACTAGCCTAGAAAGTAAGAAATGACGATTTTCTGCTATATTTCGCCTGTGGAACATCCTTCTTGATGGTCCAACAATAATCGGCCAGCATATTAGTATTCCATTTGTCTTGATATCTCTTTTCCATTGCTGAATGAGTTAGCTCATTTGGTTTTATTTTACAATGGACAAATGGACGAAAGAACGTTGATTAAAAAATAATCATTTAAATCCATTAATTGAAATAAAAAAATTGTGGGTGATGGAGAAATTCCGAATACATATTTGAAAACACGATAAAAAAATTGCATTAAGTACAACTATTGGTACTCATGAGACAAAAATCATGTTGACCAGTGTAATTAGGCGATGATGTGTAAGCTCCATGAGGGAAGAAATTTTCTCATGGAATTTGGACCAGTATGGGACCGGTACCCATCCAACATCGTTAAGCATTTAGGCACATAAAATAAGTAGTGCCTCAGGTTGAGAAAACCAGCTATAACGGCTGAGGGACCAAACATACTGACCACATGTCACCACTACACTGGCTGGATGATCGTCTACGACTGTGTTTAACACATGTGGATGTGAGACCAGCAGGCCTTCTAGGCCTGTCGCGCCATGGAGTTTGCTTTAGTTTTGACATTCATATTTTAGCTAAAATCTTTCAATAATTCTCTGTATAATTTATAAGTTGTAATCGCTGGATTGTGCCCCGGATCCGTGGATTAAATTCGAAATCTGTCCGCAGTTGAAAAGCCGTATGGTGGTATTGATAGCTAATCGTCTGTTTGGTGGGAACGTTAAGCTAGCGGCCCAGCTGGTACTTTTAGACAGTAGTAGGCTGTACTGGTTCATTTTCTCACTTCTCTCATATTCATTCAGCAAACGACACGCTTACAGTACATATCATACTAATACTTACATGTATATACTCATCCTACACCCCGCTCTGTAGGAGTAAAGTGCTCTATTCAAATGGTGCGTAAATTTAAAGCATGGCGCATTAACTTCAGGTATCCGCAAAGTGCGGGACCCGAAGAATTAAAACTGCATTGTGTTGCATTACAACACACACAAACGCACACAAACACACACACACATATATATATATATATGTGTGTGTGTGTATGTATGTATGTATGTACAGGGTTCTTCATTTATAACCCAACGGGCACACGGCGTTTTGCCTGTGTGCGGTTGGGTGTGCCACAGAGAACTTCGCTCCTACATAAACTCCGCGCGTAAAGCATGTATAAAAAATCTTACCTTATAGAAGATTCTAGACACCACATTCTAACTAATCATCGTTTAAAGTGTTGCCTACACCTCATAGTTAGAATAAATTGTTCAATACAGTATGGAAATATACTAGAACAATTTTCTCATACAAGTTCAAGTCTTGAATCTCTCAAATGATAATTTATGTGAATCCATTATGCAATTATGTGCTCGACAAAATTTGAAGATGCTATCTTCGAAAACATCGTGGTCTTATAATAATTATTTTCTTCAGTAGGCGAAAATAAAGTAAACACACTTTTCATGATAGCAGATTAGTTCCATAATAATTATTTCTTCAAATAAAAACACCTGACGATCCTTTTTTTATGAAAAATAATGCTCTTCAATGATTTATAAGATAAATACTAAAAATGATTTTTATAAAACCTTTATGTTCTTACAATAATATATTTCTTCAATGCATCAAAACATTTAAAGAATTTTAATAGAAATATTACGGCTAGTAGCTGCGCGCCCTCAACGGCAGCCGGTAATGGGGGAATCTAGCAAGAGCTCGGGAGAGGCGAAACGCCGTGTGCCCTTTAGGTTATAAATGAAGAACCCTGTATAAATAAATAAATAAATAAATAAATAATATATATATATATATATATATATATATATATTATAAATCATCATCCAGCATCATGGCAGCTGCTGCCATCTTCCGGAAACCAAACGCCATTCCTCTCTGTCCATCCATTGATCTTCCTCCAATCCTCTGTTATTCATAGCTGTTTGTACCTCTTCTATATATATATATAACGATACAAAACTACAAAACTAAGATTACCTAACACTGCATTAAAAGCTGCTCTAAAATACAAAAGTGAAATATGGATTTTAAATCAAAGAAATTCACATAAACTTAGAGTAAGCCAAATTTGCTTCTCACGATCACTGTTAGAAATTAATAGATCACCAAAAGAACACTGTTATCATAGAAAAACTTGGAGTACAAAGTTTAAATGAAGATACAGATGAAGAATGGAAAAGAAAAATCGTCTGAGATGAATGGAAAGAAAGACTTCCAAAATTGGCGTTCCAATATAGGCCTACTTCAACTGGACATACGGACCAACGATGACCAAAACATCGGTGGAAAGATAAAGACATCTTATGTTATCATTTTCGGGGACAGTTGGGCCATAAGCTTCCTTACAGTTGAGGAAAAACCCCGAAATAAACCTCACCCAGGAGCCTCTCCCGAACAGGTATTGAACCCGGGCCAGCTGCGTGACAAGGCAACACTACCTCGAGACCACAGCGGTGTACTATATATATATACACCGTGTCCCAATCAAACCTCCCGTATTTTAATTAATCATCATCATCTTCTTCTTCTTTTTCTTCTTCTTCTTCTTCTTCTTCTTCTTCCTTTCATGTGATATTCCTAGTGGTCTGTTACGGTCTCAATCCAACGTTTGAAGGGTCTGCCCAGAGATCTCGTGCCTGGTGCCTGGTAATTTAAGATCTGACGTGGCCGAGCGGTTAAGGTAGGAAGCCTTGTCGCAGAGCTACGGGACTTGCGCTGGTTCGAGTCTCCATGGGGGAAGAAATTTTCTCATGGTATTTCGGCCAGTATGGGACCGGTGCCCACCCAGCATCATGAGGCAATTGGGTAGCTACAATAAGTAGCGGCTCCAGGTTGAGGAACCAGCTATAACGGCTGGGGGACTCGACATGCTAACCACATGTCACCCCTACACTGACTGTTGATCATCTACCTCTGTGATTGGCACATGTGGAGGTAAGGGCCAGCAGCCGGCTGGTAAAAGGGCAACCGCTGAAAAGTGGAAAGACCCTCAATCGGAAACGTGGTATTCTTGTTCTGCTCATTCTTCGTACGTGAGATTTCCAGTTGTTTCTGTACTTTTGTACATATTCCATGACTGATTCTGTGTGTAATTCTTTGAGAATCTCAGAATTCCTTTTATGGTCTGTCAAAATATGCGGAATTATGAAATGAGGTTGGTGTATATTAAAAGAAAGAGAAACTCAAAAAATTGTTGCCTTCATTGTTGCAGTTAATTCATCTGTCGCATGTTGGACAATAATGACATAAAACAAAATGGCGACTCCTCAGCAACGAGCACAAACTGTTTTCTGGTATACAATTAACCTAAACACAGTTTCGCATGTGTCACTAAATGGAGTTCAAATCCCTTATAGTGAGACAGTAAAAATTCTAGGAGTATTTATTGACAAAAACTTAAATTGGAATACACAAATAAACCATACATGCAAAACAGTCTTCTCAATAATACATTCATTAAATCGTGTACGAAATTGTTTGCCATTCGCTCTTAGGAAATTGTTAGTAGAAACACTTGCAATGCCCCATTTTGATTATTGTGACACTCTTTTTACAGACTTAAATATTATTTCCACTCAAAGACTTCAACGTGTTCATAATTCTTGCGCACGTTTTATTTGTGGTATTCGCAAATTTGACCATGTTACACCGTCCCTAGAACAATTATCGTGGCTTCGTCTAAGAGATCGTAGAACTGTCCATTCCCTATCCCTTCTCTATAAAATACTTCACACATCATCGCCTAATTATTTATCACGCCGCTCACGCCGCTTCATCAGACTATCCGACACACATAATCTTGACACTCGATCCCATCAGCACATTGTCCTTTATATCCCGCCTCATCACACTGTATATTATTCATTATCTTTTACGGTGTCACTCACCAAAACATGGAATTCCCTTCCGCCCTATGTCAGAGGCTGTCAAACTATAACATCCTTCAAAAACAAACTAAAGAATTATTTAATAACAAACTAACTTATACACCTCACTGATAGTATTCTTTTAGCAATATTAATATATTTAATTATTTATGAAAATAATATTAAGAATAACAAATATGTTTATTTGTTTTGTTTTAAATATTGTATAATCGTAAAATTAGTTTTCTATATCTCATTATTTTCCTGTTTTTTTATATACACTAGACAGGGACAATTTAATATGCCTTGCTTATATACATTTTATTATTAGTTTTAGTCTTAATTTTAACTAATATTAACTGGTATTATAGATCGTAATACGTATATTAGATATTATCTTTTGATCAAATTTTTACTTAGTGTTTAATATTAGAGTTAATTAAGATTGTTATATTCTGATGTAATATATGTTTGTCCTGGTGAGTGGAAGAGAAGGCCACATGGCCTTAACTCCACCAGGCTAAATAAATCTAATCTAATCTAATCTAAAAGACCGTTTGTTTGCGACTCCAGTACAAGAGCTTCATGATTTACAAACTCGTATCCTTGACACAATTGCAACAGGACCAGTGGACATATTGGACACAACGTGGCACGAAAACGAATAAAGACTTGATATTGTTCGTGCTAATACTGGTGCACATATAGAAGTGTTTTAATGGGTGGCAATGAAAATTCTTTGAGTTTCTGTTTCGTTTAATACCGGCCTCATTTCATAATTCCGCATACTTTGTTAGTTATGATTAATTAAAATGTGGGAGGTTTGAATGGTACACCCTATATATATGTGTGTACGAATCTCTGAATAGTTACTTATCACGGATCGAGGAAAAATAATATTACTATTATTATTATTATTATTATTATATTATTATTATTATTATTATTATTATTATTATTATTATTATTATTATTATTTCATATATAAAAGAAAAAAATGCAGGTACAATATTCAATATTAGATTTTATAAAGAATAAACAATTAAATTGGTACGGACACATTAAAAGAAAGGAAGAAGGAAGACTACCTAAGATAATCATGGATTGGGAACCACAGGGAAGGAAAAAGAAGGGTAGACCAACTATTACGTGGATTCAGCGAATCAATGAAGCTAAGAGGGAATGGGAAATAGAAGAAGATATATGGATGAACAGACAGGAACGGAAAAATGTGTTGAAACAAATGTGTAGTTAACTGTGAACATGGGTACCGGAAAAATGTATATTCATTGTAAAAGCCGGAATAATAAAATAAAATTATTATTATTATTATTATTATTATTATTGTCATTAGCATAAATTCGTTTGTGAAATTTAAACCTTCTCTTCGTACCTGATGTAGAGTCAGGTCGAGGGATGGGTTGGGATGAACCCCCTCTTGTTATATATATCTGTGTTATCACACGGAAACCGGCTGACCACGCCTATCGCATCATCGCAGGAGGAGAGTAATTAAAACGAAGTGGATGACATAAGCATGGCTAAGTGGTAGCATACTATTGTTAGGGGAAAACGGAAGAAGCCGCGAGAAAATTCTTGTCTCTGATTCGTCTTCCATGGACACATATTGAGTGGCCGAGACCCAACTCTGTACCCAGAGCTGTGGAGCGAGTGACTAACCACTTGTGCCACGGAGCCAGCAGTTTTGTGATACAGTATATAAGTTATAAAACTAAAAACTAAACTCCATGGCGCGATAGGCCTAGAAGGTTATTGGCCTACCATGCGGCTGCTGGCCTCACATCCACATGTGTCAATTACACAAGTGGACGATCATCCAACCAGTGAAAGCGACTATAAATAAGAGCAAATAAAATTGTAATATTGGTGGATTGTTTCATGGAAGGTTTGCTATTCCGGTGAGATTAAAATCTGATTTTCTCATGAGGATCACTTAACGCATGGTAGTGATTACAAAATGGCGGGTCACGCGAGTGTGTGATGTCGGTTAACCACGCGCATTTCACAACACTCATCGCGTGTTGCACATTTCCTTCTTTTCATTAACCCTCTCATTCCAAGTCTTAACAATATTACAGTGCCATGTATTTACAAAGAAAGCAAACAGTGTACTTGTCCAGTTATATCCAGTATAGAGATCTTTAGTCACACCAATTAAAGATCTTTAACCATTAAATTGGTAAAACAGTAATTTCCCGTATTAGTTATTTAAATGTGGCGGACCGCACTGAAAAGGAAATCGTGCACAACTGTTACATATTATTTAGTATATTACGATGCGAAGTTGGGAAGTTGTTTTTACAGATGTGAGGAAAATGTTAAAAACCGAGCGATAGCCAGGTTTTTAATTTCCAAGATTCTGTAAAACACTTCACAAACGTGCGTTGTACATTATTTTTTGCGCGATGGTGTTTTAAAAATAATAAATAATAGTAAAATCTTTGTTGGAAATATTTGCGTTCATTACAAAGAACTGATTAATGTTAACAGTGTGGGCAATGTTTATTAGTTGATACTATAGGAGGCCGTGACACCAATGAGTGATAAAATAGCGGCTAGTACATATTTATTGTTTTATATTGTTTCAAATAAAGTTCAGTTCATTTAAAATGCAGTGGTTTGTTTCGTAATGTATGTTAACACTACCTCTTGGATATTTTGTATATGCATTGTACCTAGTATATATAGAGGGCAGTGGATTTACTTCCGACATGTGGTGCAGTGACTTGTTTTGTATATAGTATATGTCGCTCGGTTTTTAATTTCCGATATTCTGTAAAACACTTCACAAACGTGCGTTGTACATTATTTTTTGCGCGATGGTGTCTTCAAAATAATAAATAATAGTAAAATAATAACAACTTTGTTGGAAATAATTGCGTTCAATATGAACAATTGACTGACGTTAACAGTTTGGCCAATGTATATATGCTAAACGCCGAAAATAATTGTTGAGATTACAGCAGGCCTTGATATCTATCTAGCATAAAATGGCTGCAAGTATGAATGATTGTAATCAAAATGACGAAATTGAAGTAGCGGAAGTTGGGTGTGCCTCTTTAGTGCCAGAGATATCTAAATTAAGATACGAAAAAACATACAATTCATTCAGAAAGTCACTGAAGGAGAAGAATTGTAGTGTAAGTGAAAAAAGTATGGTTGCTTATTTCGTGCTTAGGAGTGAAACATTAAAATCTCCAGCGTGTTTGTGGTCAGAATATTCAATGCTGATGAAGATGATAAATTTAAAAGAAAGTATCAATATTGCAGAATTTGTTACACTAGTTACCTTCCTCAAAAATAAGAATATTGGACATAAAGCTAAAAAGTCTAAAAGTTTACTGTGGAATTTTGTAAGTCAACTTTCAATATTGTTTGAAATAAAGTTCAGTTCATTTAAAATGCAGTGATTTCTTTCGTATAATGTATATTAACACTACATCTTGTATATAATTTTGTATATACATAAAGGGCAGTTGTTTTACTTTCCTGCACGTAGGTTATAATATGTAATATTACAGTATGTTATTTAGGTTGGCAACCCCAAAATGTAGGAAGTTGAACTTTCAATCATAGTCACCATTGCTGGTAAGTACGACAAAACGCACTATCGCGCAAAAATGTATATTAACACTACCTTTTGGATATTTTTTGTATATACATTGCACGTAGTATACATAGAGGGCAGTTGATTTCACTTCCCACACGTGGTTTGTAATATGCAATATTACAGTATAGTTATGTTATTACAGTATAGTTATTTGGATTAGCAACTCCGAAATATAGGAAGTTGAACTTTCAATCATGGTCGCCATTGCTGTAAGTACGATAAAACTCACTATCGCGCAAAAAAGTATACTGTGTAATTCCTCACACATTTCAGTAATTTCTTACCGTAAGTTTTCTTTTGTTTTATTAAAATATTGGATAAATTAAAACAATTGACTTATGCTCTAGGATACATTGAGATTTTAAGAGTTAATAGTAACATAGAACTGTGCTACTCTATGCTTGTGAAATCTGGAAACCAAGTAAAACCATAGAAAATAAATTGAAAATATTTATAAATAAATGCCTGGACAAAATATTACGGAATAAAATGGCCAGAAACAATATCAAATAAATAATTATGGAAAATGACCAAAAATAAAATAAAATAAAAATAATAAATCGAAAATCGAGCTGAATAGGACATCCATTAAATAAAGATGATTCAATTGAACGAATTGCATTAGATTAGAACCCTCAAGGAGGCAGGGATGAGGCAGACCGAAACAGACATGGAAGAGAACCATCCTTGGAGAAATTGCAAAGGAGGGGGAAACCTGGAGGGAAGTGAAGAAGTTGGCTCCGTTGCAGACACTATGTGGTTGCCCTATGCTCTTGATAGGAGGTAAAGGAGATGATATTGATGATGTATTTACAAAAAGAGTCGATCCCGGTTAATATGCTCCTCTGCAGTTCTGATTTCAAACGCAGCGGGTCGATAGATTTTTTTTTCCAGAGGGTAAAAATTCTGAATATGGAATCGTTTTAGAACGGAATAAAGCCGTGATTGAATGAGAGATTGGGTATCGCTTGGTTTATGTTGAAAATTTTCATAACTTCACGACGATATCTATAGGCTGTGTGGATACATGTACAATGTGCGAGAATTTTGAAGACGAAATGCATATCCTAGGAAACTGTAATTACTTGGAATAGGCCTATTTTCGGCGTCAGTTGTGCCGGAAATGTTTCAGAATACAATTCGTGATAGATTGGCATGTTGCGAATTAATGGCGAATGCAGACAATTGGTTATACGTTCACATATTCTGGAAAAGACGCTCAAAGTTTGAACAACGCTCATTTGTGAATATATACAGGGTGCATCAAAAATAATAGCTCAAACTGAAACAGTTGAAAGTATACCGTAATAGAAGCAAAACGTTTTAAGTAAACATGGGCCCGCAAAATAACCGCGTGCGAGATTTATTATTGCGAATATGTGGTTATGAGCCGCCACTGACGTTATAGCTTGTCAAGAATTCAGAGATGATCTGGGAGTGTTTGAAAGAATTCGAAACTCTCTGCAGAGAAGAGTCTAATATTGCAACCATATGCAAGGACGACACTTCGAACACCTCTTTTAACAGTCACGAGTGTACAGTATTACTGTTTAGCATATAATATAATAATTGTATTCCTTGGTAGGTTAAGCTATGAGTGAATTTTGAGACAACATAGAATGACAATTAAACGAAAAGTCCACATTTCAAATCAATTTTATCTAATTGGGATAACTAACTCACTGGCACTACCGAAACCGTAGATTCATGGCCGCGCAAACATAAACTCTCCATACATCCGTATCCTGAGCTAATGCTTTCCAATCATTCCCTGTATAATCTACTTCCCTCATTGTTAATGCCATTCTCCCACTTCGTTATTGGTCTACCAACTGAGCGTTTTCCCTCTGGATTTCCTTCAAGAAGCTTCCATGCACGTCTCTCATTCCCCATTCGTGCAACATGTCCTGCCCATCGCAGTCTACGAGACCTAACTGTTTTATGATATCTTGCTTCCTATAAAATCCATTTAGTTCACTGTTATGTAGTGTTCTCCATTCACCTGTCTGTTCATCTGTCTTTGGTCCAAAAATGTTCCTAAGAACTTTATTCTCAAATACTTGTAATCTCCTTTCCTCCCTTAAAGTAAGCTTCCATGTTTCGCACTCATATAATATAACTGGTAGAATAATATTTTTATACACTGCTCAAAACAATTAGAGGACCACTTGTAATAAATTGAATAAGTAATTGTTTTTTAAAGCTGTGATGCTGAAAGTTGGACAATATGTAAATTGAATTATTAATTTTATCATTGGATACAAATTTTAAAGATCCATGCCCTAAATACAGAGATATTACCTCAAATAACAGATATAGAGATTTTTTTTATTTTGGAAAGCACTGGCCACTTCTAATTGGTAAGCTTCCTGATGTTGCTATAGTGACGAATGTTGATTATTGCCTTGTTTATTGAAGTCTCTGACAAAATGAGGCATTTAAATGAGTTTGAAGTGTATCATGCTCTACATCTTTTACGACAAGGTCAATCTCTGCGACAAGTGGCTAGAGAGCTTGGGGTTTCTCCTTCCGTGGTGTCCAGATTACGCAACAGGCACAGAGAGACAGGTCAGTATTGTAGAAGACGTGGCCAGGGCCGTAAATTTAAAACAAGCCCCCAGGATGACAGATACGTTGTTCTTTCTGCTCTTCGACAGAGTACAAAAACTGCAAAAGACCTGCAGAATGACCTTCATATGGCTTCCGGAATCCGGGTTTCACACCAAACCATAAGGAACAGATTAAGGAAAGAGAATATTCGTCCAAAAAGGCCCGTTAAAAAACCACGCTTAACAAATGGGCAAAAGGCAGCAAGACGTACGTATGCTGAAAACCATGGTGATTGGAACCTGAACCAGTGGGAGTCTGTGCTCTTCTCGGACGAATCCAGGTATCGTCTCACACGTTGTGATGGTCGATTGAGGGTGTGGGGACGGCCAAGAGAAAGATTTTCTGCAGAGGCTGTACAGGAAATTGATAGATTCGGAGGAGGTTCCATAATGGTGTGGGCCGGAGTTATGTACAACAATCGTACGGACCTTGTACTTGTTCCCCAGCGACTGAATGCTGTCCGGTATATCGAGCACGTTCTGGAAGAGCATGTAGTACCTGTTGCCATTGGAGTAGGCCCTGGATTTCTGTTTATGCAGGATAATGCCAGGGCACATTCTGCGGCTGTCACCAGGGATTTCCTGAGGAGGAATGAAATTGAGGTAATGGACTGGCCAGCGGTCAGCCCAGACCTCAACCCTATTGAACACTTGTGGGTTCTTCTAGACAGGAAGGTCATCAAGCTCCACAAACTCTGCAGCAACTTGGAGATGCTCTGAAGGAGGAATGGGAGAATATCCCGCAAGAGGAAATCCAGAATCTTATTGGGAGCATGCCACGAAGGTGCCAAACTGTCATCGAATGTCGTGGAGGCCATACACGATACTAACTCTATATAACGAGTGTTTAACTTTGAAAAATAAGCACAAGATTCAATTGCTTACATAGCGGAATTATTTGAAAAGTTAATTGTCAGCGTTGTTCATTTGTTTTTACTGACATGAGCAATAAATAAATAAATAAATAAATAACCACAAATAATGTACTTTATTAATTTTATGTTTGTACCTTTATCCAATGAAAAAATATTTGCATATTTCATAGTGTTCCTCTAATTGTTTTGAGCAGTGTATATTTTCAGAGTAACGTTTTTTGAAAGGAGTTGGGACTTCAAGAGTCTCTGTAATGCATAATAGCATGCATTTCCAGAATTGAGCCTATGTTTAATTTCCTTGTGCATCTTTTTCCTGTTTATGATTATTGTTCCTAGGTATTTGAATTCACAGCCACAAATTGGAAGGTGAAGCCAGAGGTAACTTATAATTAAAAGGAAAGTTACTGTGCTAGAGACGATTTATTTTGTTAGACTATGAAGCTATACATGATGACCAATCGCAACGATGATAAGATGTTAATTATATAATTTTACCTGGTAAGTCAGTCGTCCTCAACTAAATTATTAAACTTCAAGTTATTCTAATATGGAGGCCTTTCGAAAACAATGTTTCATCTTCTGCGTTTCGACTGGAACTGATCAGTATATGGAGGCCTTTCGAAAACAATGTTTCATCTTCTGCGTTTTGAACTGAAGTTCCAGTCAAAACGCAGAAGATGAAACATTGTTTTCGAAAGGCCTCCATATTAGAATAACTTGAAGTTTAATAATTTAATTGAGGACGACTGACTTACCAGGTAAAATTATATACTTAACATCTTATTACATAACCTCAACGGTACTTTAATATGAATTTCAAAAGTAATGATGATATAAAAAATTAAACCTTATAGACTTACATCATCATGCTTTGGTGATGACGATGAGCTACAGAAAGTGACCTAGTTAAAGTCCCATTAGATTCCTTAGGAGGATCTAAGGGTGGTAGAAGTTAAGACTTATGGTAATCTGAAAATTGGTATCAAATTCCAGCCGGATTGTCAGCCCTGCTTTACGCCTTAACCCATCGAATTTATTCTAGTACTAATTTATTTTATACCTTCAATGGATTCCAGGGCCACGGCTGTATAAAAATTCTGACCCAACCGGACTCAAACCGGTGACTTTCCGGTTTGTAGCGTGTTGCCCTAACCAGCTACGCTACGACATGTCTCCAATTCAACCCCATGGGCGAATATATTTTCTCGGTGAATTTCGATCAGGATCGTAGAAATGTGGCCGGCTACAACGAATAGCGGCTAGAGGTTGAGAAAGCCAGCTATAACGGGACTGGGAACAACATGCAGACCACATGTCATTCCTACACTGGATTATCGTCTGTCTCTGTAATTAACGTATGTGGATGAGTGACTATAGCCATCTGATAGGAAAAATGACCTTCTAGGCCACTCGCGGCTTGAAAAAATATGTTAATAACATTAATAAGTTTATGGGATACAATGTATTTTGTAGAAAAAAGTGAAGACATTGCAAACAAAAACAAATCAAATTTAATTACATGTGTGGCACCCTAAAAGAAGTCTCAAAGGAACTAAAAAAGGATATACTTTTAGATTTTATAAAACAATTACGGTTCCAACATTTATATGCATCGCAACACTGGGCCTTAACCAGAAACCAGGAACGAAGAATATAAACTTCAGAAATGAGGTATTGAGAAGTGTGGTTGATTAAAGGATAACAGATCGAAAACGAAATGAAAACATACGAAGATAATTAAATATATTCCAAATATTAGATAGAATTGCACAATACAGAGATGAATAGATGGACCACCTCAATAGAATGTATAACAGTAAAATTCCGAAACAGATTCTTCATTACAAATCACCAGGACGAAGCAATGTAGGAAGACCCATTAAAATATGGACAAATCAATTCTAACATGAGATCCGAACAAATCTCAAGTTCTAACCCTTGATTCTGATGATAATCATAAGTTTTAACAGGGTTAAATTTATTATTAGTTGGCTATTAGTAATATTAGAACTGCTACTACTAATCTTTTACATAATAAGATTAGGCATTTTGACCTGTTTTAACATCAAGTGGGATTTAATGAATCTTCCCATCTTGTTAATGGGCGTCCAACACTTCTATGTCCAATTGGTTAGTACTTTAATAAGAGCTAAGGGATTCTATCGGTAGGCATTCTTTTAACATGTTCGTACCAGTCGTTTATCATATTGTCAATTCTATTGGTAAATTAAAAATATTTAAGTCTTTTCTAATATCTTCATTTCTTTTTCTGTCCGAAATTGTCACACCTTCTATTATTATTATTGTTATTGTTGTTATTGTTGTTGTTATTGTTATTATTGTTATTGTTATTATTGTTATTGTTGTTATTGTTATTATTATTATTATTATTATTATTATTATTATTATTATTATTATTATTATTATTATTATTATTATTATTATTATTATATGATGCAAGTTGTATAGGTGTAGTCTTGTCTCCTGCCCTATGTCTCTTACTGCTCTGACCTACATTACACGACTGAAACAAACAGAAAAGTCATTCAAATTTTGGTGGCGTTATAACTCACCGTGTGTCCCCCAAACCGCTATGTAATGTTATGCGACATGTTACGTAAACACCAGATGGCAAACAGTGGTGTTAACTTAGTCACTTATGAAGCCGTTAATATAGGCAAACCACCTGACACGCCTGCGTGTTGTGCTTCGTTTCTTCAGGCATTCGTCATGATCATTATTAAGTTTTACGTAATAATACGAATTTCTGAGGAAATTGTATTTGACATACAATAGTATAATTACTATTTTTATACAGCGTGTTCTAAAAATTGTTTTTCTTTGTTTAAATTAGTGCCTCTGAGACACAATTAAAATGATCTTCCCATACAAAATAGCATTTAGCTGCTACTAGTTGTATCATTGAGGCGATGTACTGACCACATATTTCTTTGACATCTATATGGAAATAAACGCAACTAAAATTAGCTACGTCAAGAAACTCCCATATGGGGAGTATGAGGTATATACTTACATATATGTACGTACATCATCTGTGTATAAATGAATACAGGTGAGGCGATTCGATTTTGTCTGCTGCTTTAAATACTGCAATTCTGGACACGAGATTCAGGGATCCACGACATTCCTCCATTGTCATTTATTAATGTCATTTCAGTATCCGAAACCTCCTCATATTTGTCATTTAATAGTTATACATTAAAAGTGGCACGAACGGCATGTATCAAAACCTATATTTATTAAGTTGTATGCTGAACACAATGCAGACAAATATTGAAAAATGAGCGCGTTGGTATCCACTACTGTAGTTTTGCGGCAATGTTTCTACCTCGGACGCAGTGAGCCTACATCGGGACAAGATTCCTAAGTGTGTTTTTTCGGGTTTTTTCACACCTGCAGGACGAATGTTACCTAACATCAGGCCACAAAAGATACCCGTAGTGTCCAAACACCATCTGGCCGTCTCAATAACTCGAAACATAATTATTTTCCTGTTTAGTATGAATGTAGGCCAATGACTGAATGATGCGTTTTATTTTAAATTTTCATGTTGTCTTGGACATATTTCAGGCATTGAGATGGATATTAACCCGGGAGACCCTCCACTCATCCAATGAAGCCTTCCATGTCCCTGTATGGTCAAACATTGTCTGTCGTTCAGAAATACAGAATGCTCTCTCAACATGTATTTCCTATAAGACCCAGGTAATATGGGACATGTAAAAGTACCTACAAAATGAGAGACTAAACTAAGGTAATGAAATAGTATTTGGCTGTGACATTTTTAATTAAATAGGTTGTTATAACATATACTAAGATTAAATAAAGGTGGGACAATAACACGAATGATAAATGGTCCTATGGAACTGACATATAACCAGGAAAAATGTTAAAAATGTATAATTCAATAGTGATAAGTACTGTCACACATGGAGCTAAAGTATGGAATTCAACTAGAACTTACATCAAAAACTTATGTCGATGGAAATGGATTTTGGAGGAGAGCAGCAAAATGTTCAAAATGAGAAGAAAAGTCATGTGAGAAAAAAATGAATAGGCCTATTATTATTTTTTTAATGGAATTTATTGCCTTTTTTTCAGAATAAAAAAAATACATATGCATTTACATTGCGCACGGGCCTGCTTGGCCGTACGTGCATTATTTTTTCCATGAATAAAAAATAAAACTAATAATATAAACAAATACCTACAAATACACCTGTATCAAAAAACAATCACAGGCTACATATAAGTAAAATCTATGTCTACACTAAATCACAATAATACATATCTACATTCATCCACATTCCGTATATTAATATTAAAAAAAATGCTAGAAAACAAATTAGAAAAAAACACACACACACATATACACACCGCACGCTCATACCCCCCTCCCCCCGTCCCTGCAGACATTAATGCACTATCAGACTATTCAACTTATCCGACCTGCTTATTATATAACATGATTAAAGATCGAAAACAAAGACCATATTGAGATTCTTCTTATTGTTAATACATATATCCTTAATAAGTACTCAATAGTAGATTATGAGATACAAGAAATTAAACTGGTATGGGCATGTCCGACGAATGCAAGAAGAAAGGTTACCTAGAAACAGATTGGAATGATGTCCACCTGGAAGAAGAAAGAAAGGTGGACTAGAAACTCGTGGATGCAAGAAATTAGAAATGGAATGAGAACAAGAGTACTGGAAGACATGGAGTGAATGGATAGAAAAGAGTGGAGAAGGAAAATAAAACTTAAGCACATAAATATTCGTATATAAAAATATCTGTATATAAAAATATAGCAGAATGCTGACTGAATAAAATCTGTGTAACTAAATGAACCCTACGTGTAAACATTAAGGAATTAATCTGCCTTTTATAGAAAAATAATCGAATGTATAATAAAAAGCCATTTTTTTGAGTTATGGTATTATCGTTACGACTTATAAAGTAAGATTAAGCATTTGTGGTTACACTTAATTAAATATAGTTAATCCATATGCTGACGTTTATTCCTCCAATAGTTGTACAGCGTGTTCTTCACGATCCTAGTTCGTTTTATGATCGAGAAGCGTTGTATCCTGTACAATAGTTCGTCTCATTCTAGTCACTTCCATATCGGAGAAATGCGAAGCAACGTCTGTTCTAGAAGATGACATTCCAAAGCAGGAACGAACGAACGAACGAAGGGCGGCAAGTGCCCCGTCTGGAACCAGTTGTGGCTCCCTGGCGGCTAATTCCTTAGTGATTATCAGTTTGGGTTTAACCACTTAGCCCTCGGGTGAAGCGGTGTTGGTATTTAGTCGATGTCTATGTGAAACTAGTTGGATGAAATGAGGTGTTATCTCTCTAGAGTAAGGCATCGTAAACCACACTTTCGGACAAGTATAGAGTTCGAAAGCCGATAGTACGGAATGAGCCACACTACCCCAGCTGTAGCACAGAACTAATTTCATTATTCTTGGACCATCAAGGGGAGAGTCTGGTGAAAACATTTCGGTGGATAGCATGTTGCTGAAATGAGAGGACAGCTCATTTGTCACGAGGCCCAGACTATATATAGCCTAGCCCTATATACGTTTTGAGAATTTTTTTAGAATTATTTGTAGGATACTGTTCTGTTTTTAGACTTTTATCATTGTTATTTATTGTTATTTTATAATTGCATACTATCCTATTTTATATGCCCCCATAAGACCTTCGTGGTGATATGAGTACTCCCTTAGCGAGAGTTTCTTGGTGAAGCTAATTTAATTACTCTTATTCCCCTACAGATGTCAGTGACAGAACGTTGTTCGGCACATCGCCTCAAAAAGACAACTAATAGGTAGCTAAGATATTACTTGGATGGGGAAGAGTGGTTTAATTTTGCTCAGAGGTATTAATTTAGGCTTGATGTTCTTTTACGAGCCCAACATCTTAAAATTTGGGACCCACGGCATAAAGTACCTCAAGGAGGACTTGACCCTTGGTTCTTTCCATCCTAAAAATCTATCTACCCTGATCGTGTTTGAAGCTGCGACCCTCCGGACTAGAGGAAATGGACATTATAACCACAATACCACCGCGGCCGATATATTGTCATATTAATCCATCCATAGCAGGTCTTTCACTGCAATCATAGCATTTTCATGCTACACTTTGCAGCTTTATTAGGGAATTATAGGTGTGGTAGCTTCCCGTTACTTTCCACACTGGTGAAGGATGGTGATGATAATGATGGTGATGATGATGGCCGGATGATTTTCGGGGACCGTTGGGTCCTAAGGATCCTGACATTTGTCTTACAGGTGAGGAAAACCCCCGAAAAAACCTCATCCAGGAGCCTGTCCTGACCGGGAATCGAACCCGGGCCCGCTGCGTGACAAGGCAGCGCGCTACCTCAAGATCACAGCGGTGGATGTCATATTAATACTACTTAATAAAGTACCGCATGAATTTTACTCCATTAGTAGTTTGGCACAGTTTACACTTCACTAGTCACTAATTTTATCATAACAAACTACCAGACACATAGAAACGTTTACCTCCAGTCATAGCAACACTGTTGCTGCATCGCACCGAGTAAATACTAACAAATAACATATGAAGTACTTACCCAACTTACTTAGGGTAACAGCTGCAGTCCCCTCGACGTCACACACTTGCGTAAAGCGAGTGTACACGGGATGACACGGCATTAGTTCGCAATTCATTCACAAACGAAGCAGGTCAATGTTCCGGAAATTCTTTGTGTAGGATATAGCAATTCTTTGTGTAGGATATAGCTCTTAACCTGCTTATATTTATTTTTTGCGCGATACTGCATTTTGTCGTACTTATAGCAATTGCGATCATGATTGAAAGTTCAACTTTCTACATTTTGGGGTTGCCAACCTAAATAACTATACTGTAATATTACAGTGTGGGAAGTAAAACCACTGTCCTTTATATATACTACGTACAATGTATATTTATACAAAAATATATCCAAAAGATAGTGTTAATATACATTATACGAAACAAATCACTGCATTTTAAATGGACTCAACTTTATTTGAAACAATATAAAACAATAAATACGTACTTGCCACCATTTTATCACTAAATTGGTGTCACGGCCTACTGTAGTCCCAAACAATAAACATTGCCCACACTGTTAACGTTAGTCAATTCTTTATAATGCACGAAAATATTTCCAACAAAGATGATATTATTTTACTATTATTTATTATTTTGAAAACACCATCGCGCAAAAAATAATGTTCAACGCAAGTTTGTGAAGTGTTTTACAGAATTTCCGAAATTAAAAATCTCGCTATCGCTCGGTCTTTAAACATTTTCTCGCTTCTGTAAAAATCACTTTCCAACCTCGAATTTCCTTCACAATCAAAATCTTCCTTGGATCCAGCTAGAAATGTTTGCTGGAGTTTGGAAATTAGGCAGTATTACAACTGTAGTTAAGTGATTATAAAATAATAACAAAAATCAGGGACTAAAAAAACACTGTAAAATAAGTTGCTGGATGCTTCAGATGTTGACTGCACAATAATTAGAATTTTGTTAATAGAATTAAGTATTAGGGCACGCACTTTATAAGATGGTCTGTTATTTGTGAAGAGACGGTTGTTTTCGTGGGTCACGTAAAGCCTCCTTCATTATCGACTAATATATCTGGTTGTGTATTATAGACAACAGTTCGGGTCTGTTGTTAAAACAACAGGTGTTTTGTGTATTTCTGATTACTCACGCACCTCAAATTACATCTGTATCTTTATCTCACATGGTAAAAAAATAGAGTTCTTGTAACAAGTATGAAATTAAGAATTAATGCAAAGTGCAGCTTTAGAAACCTCACCAAGTCACACTATTTGAATAATACGAACTCCGAGATTTCTGTGTAACATTCTTACAGCATTGACAATCTCTGGGCAATTGTCGACTTGAACTGCATTATATCTGCAGTGAGTCCCGGAATTCCATGCAAATTCATAACTTTTTCAATTGACTTTAAATAATTACAGATTATATCCACATATCTTCATTACCAAGCTTTCCCTGCGTCATGTTGGATCCCGACAAGGGGAGAGAAATATTACACGTTTTACTCGAAGCAATAGCAGGACTCCTATTACGATGACGACACGGCAAAACGTAAGGACAAGCGAAGACATATTGCGAAAAATTTGTATGTTTCAACTATTTAGGATGCTTATTTTCATATGAAAAAGAGAAAGATCTAGATAATAGATTATCAAAATACCAGCAAATGTGTGGCACAATTCAAAGAACCCTTCTTAATAAAACTAGGAAAGAGACATGATGAGATTCTATAATATTTTGGTAATCCCGCGCCCAACATATGGAACTGAAAACTGGATATTAAATAGATTTTTAAAAAATGGAAGATAGAAACGGCAGAAATTCATTTTTTAAAGATGGATAGCAGGAAACACTTTAAGAGATCAAATCCACATATTTTAAAAATGATATTTTTAACAAACTTAATAAATTTAATTATATATGTGGACAATTAAGAGAGTAGTTAAAAATAGAAGAAAGGAAACAAAACAAAAATTGTATAATGCAGTGGCAGTCCCCTTACTGTTGTACGGTAGCGAATTTTGGGTTTTAACTAAGAGAGAGAAGAGAAGATAATAGAAGCAGCTGAAATGAGATTTCTGAGAGGTGTAGCTGGCTACAAACCTCTAGATAAAAGAAGAAGTGAAGATATTAGAAATGAGCTATATATTTTTTAAAGTTTTAGATAAAATAAAATAATCTAGAAACAACTGGAAAGAACATGTTGAAAGAATAAAAGATGAACGCATACAAAATACGTATTATACTTAATTACAAACCAAGAGGAGACAGGATGTTGGTAGACCGAAAAAAGAGATGGATTCAACTTTTTGAATGAGAATCTATGAAACCGGAACAAACCACATGGGCTTAATCCGTGATTGTTGTTGATGATGATGATGATGATTGACGACAATAAATTAAAGTGGTTCTACATATAAATCGAATGGAGACATCTCGTCTATCAAAACGGGCTTTACAATATAATCCAAGAGGTAAATATTCCGTTGGACGCCCCATGACCAGATGGAAGGACATGCTTTGAGACGGCATAGGCTTACAGCCTAACCTTGAAGTTGAAGAAGACGGCATATCATTAAGAATTATATTTCTTCTTCAATCAGATATTAGGCTATTAAGCCTATTCCGGCTTCACATATTCTCCAACCAACGTTTCCGTGGTCTTCTCAAATCTCTCCTTCCCCTAGGTTTATAATAAAAAAATTATTTTAGGAATACGACTGTAGCTCATTCTTTCTAGGTGTTCAATCCACTGATATCTATAATGATGAATCCGTTCCTCTAATGTTATTACATTTAATTATTTTCATATATCCTAATTTTTAAATTTATCTAACCTAGTACAACCCTTAACTGATCTCAAAAACCTCATTTCTGTAGCCCGCAATTTATGTAATTTCGTGTCATGGTCCAAAGTTTCCGATCCATAGAGTAGAACCGGGACCAGTATTGCTGTCTTCGTATAGAACTTTGAATTTCCTTGCCTATTTTTCCTTTCAACGTTCTGTTTAATGTCCGTATATCTGTTGAAAAAAGAGTAAGTTTATTTTTACACTCACTAGTATATTGATACGTCACTTCAAATCCTTACTCATGACCTGTTTTAATGGAGTATTATTTTTGTACGATCGTTATATTTTTCTCGAAAAAGCTATTGTTTTCGTTTTTACGATATATAATTTTAAACATCTTGGCATTTTATATAAATCAAAGTCATGAATTTTTATTATACATTTAGTTCTAGGTTATTATTACTATTTTATTTATTTGGTCGATTTCCCAATGTTCCATAATATCATCCTGCACCTAATTACCTACTGCCATTCCCATCCACATCTTTGTCATTACAGTCTCCATAGTCCAAATCTTTTCCCCTCATGCTACTTATAATAACAAACCATGTTATTTTTGGTCGTTCTCTTCTTCTTCTACCAAATGGAACCCTTTCAAGTTTCTTTTTTGAATCTGCAATCTGTCAATTCCTCTTACATGACCATACATACTTCATTGCTTGTTTCTTTATGAAATCCACAATAGAAGTTTCAACATCAATTTTTTTGATCAATTACAGTGTTTCATATTTTATCTCTCCTAGAAATTCCACCTGTAATTTTACTATTATATCCACACACACACACATACACACACACACACACACACACACACACACACACACCACACACATACACACACACACACACACACACACACACACACACACAACATATATATATATATATATATATATATATATATTCACAAGGACGTCAGAATTTTCCTTTACGATATTACGGCGTAAATGAAGTACACTGAGTTTGTTTAAAATTTCACTTAACAGTTTATTTTTTTCCACAATTATTAGTAAACTTTTGTTCACAATTAGTCATCTTTTAATTTTTATCACAGTCACAACTATTTTGAAAGTCATTGCTGAATAAGTTCGCCACAATTTCTCGTTCACTTAACTCTGTCCAGAGCGGGACTGACTGGGGTCTCGCCTCCGGTCCCTTTCTATAGGCGCGAAGAAACTTTTGATATAGCTTATAACAATTATATATATATATATATATATATATATGTTTGTATAATTTGACCCTGGTGAAGTGGAAAATAAGGCCATAAGATCATTTTTTAAAAATGAGGTAAAATAACAAATGGTTTGAAAATTAATGTGCTGATATTGTATGGGAAAGAAAGCTAGTAAAAGTGAATTGGTTAAACTAGCCAAACGAAATAAATTTAGAACAACTTGGTAACATCGGAAGAGAATCCATCATATTTTTATAGTATAACAATATGTAATATTTGATATAGAAACTTAATTATCTCGAAATTAACTAAAAAATTGGGGAATCAGAGAATTTAATCGGGAAATTAGGACAGAAAAGTTAGGGTTTCAGGCTAAAACAAATATAATTAGAAATCACAATGGAGATATGATTGCAGGTTCCAGGAGCATATTAAATATATTAAAATATTGCTTTAATCAGTTATTAAATACACGTTCAAAACGGGGTGTTGTAAAGTATTATTTACAGGCCTACAGTAAATGAATGGAAATAATAGATTACACTGAGCAACAAAAATAAACTTTTTTTTTGTCTCGGAAAGAAAATATGTGATTCTGATAGTGTTTTTTCTCCTGAATTCAAATATGATATCGGGTTTATAATTTAAATCACTGTAATATTTTCTACATTCGTAACTACACAATATTCGAATATTCGGACTCACCAAGAAAGTAAGAAATGACGATTTTCTGCTATACTTCGCCTGTGCAGCATCCCTCTTAATGGTCCAACAATAATCAGCCAGCATATTAGGATTCCATTTGCCTTGATATCTCTTTTCCATAGTTGAAATCTCCTGAGTTAGCTGATTTGGTTTTATTTTACAATGGACAAATGGGCGAAAAAACGTTTATTAAAAATAATTATTTAAATTCATCAATTGAAATTGAAATAAAAAAACTGTGGGTGATGGAGAAATTCCGAATACTTATTTGAAAACACGATAAAAAACTGAATTAAGTACAACTATTGGTACTCATGAGACAAAAATCATGTTGACCAGTGTTATCGTACCAATCTATAAGAAATTAGATAAAACTGACTGCAACAGACTTACTCCCTATATTGGTGATATAAATGTGGATTAGAAGAAGTAGGTCTGCAATATATAATGTTTTAGTTAAGACAGATTTTAGAAAGAAATGGAAAAATAACGACACTATACATCAACTGTATAGATAACTTAAAGGCATATAATTTAATTAAGAGAGATAAGTTATATAGTATACTGTTGGAACTCCGCCATTGCCGGTCCCAAGCCCGGATGAGAAAGGAGGAGGGGGAGGAGTAACACCTCGTAAAAAAACCTTGGTTCAGCTGGCCCGGCTGATAGTACCATGTGAGGGCCCCTTGCCAGGGAACGGTGAAGACCTCAACGGCAATGAAGGCGGAGAGGTATACCCTTAATACGGCAGATTTGGCGGAAGAGGCACCCTACCCTCACTCAGGGAAAGAGAGAGGAACCGCTGCCTTGCGGAGAAGGAGAAACTTCAAAGGCTAAGGGAGCATCCCCTACAGAAAAGCATGCCTGTCCAAGAGGCATTGAGGTGGCAACCCCACCACTGGACTTACCCAACTATAGGCTGGTAACCTATAATGGGGAAAACTTTAAATACTCGAAAGACTACAAGAAATAACCCTTCAACCGATGGAAAGATCAGTTTTTGTAGTCGCAGAACGGGCATCATCACCCAATACTGCATTCGGAAGAAGAAGAAGAAGTATACTGTTGGAGCGTGAAATACCTAAAAAGTCAGTCTTATTCGAATGTATCTACGTAAATGATATAAAGAGTAGAGTAAGGGCAGGCAAACAATTTTCCGAAACTTTTAAATTCATAATGAGTTGAAGCAAGGATATGCATTATTATCTCCTCTGGTACTAAATGGTGTACTAGAGCATGCCACCGAATCTTTAGAGGATAAAGAAGGTCTAAAACTCAACAATGGTATTAAATAGCTTTTGATATCTGCTGGTGATATTGTAATATTAGACAATAGCGAGGATACTTTAAGGGTCAATACACACATTCTATAGAGTATCACTAAGAAATTAGGGGTGGAATTAAACATCAATAAAACTGAATACTGTATATGATCACAAGGAGAAGTACATTTTACTGTGGAAAAAGTAATTTAATTTCGAATGAGAGAAATTTTGTTAAAATACATGAATACAAATATCAAAGAACAATATTTATAACAATAATGAGATCCAGAAAGGAATTGAACAGAGACTCAATTCTAGAAACACACGCTATTATACATTACAAGGAATCTTGTCGTCCCAACTTCTCTAAAAAATCGTTCAAATTAAAATATATAAAACAATTACTCGTCTACTTATTTTATATGCATACCAAACCTTGACACTTACTGTAAGGGAGGAGAAAATTTTACGTACTGGAGAATAGTGCTAGAAAGAAATCTGACCAAAGAAAGACAGAGAGGTGAATGGAGAAGACTACTTACCAGTGAAGTGGGCTAAATAATCTTTATAGGAAACCAGACATAATATGAACAAACAAGTCTAGAAGCACTATCTTTACTACTACTAATTTTTTTACTAGATCATGCCATCTAATCTTTATTAGAGGATAGCAGATTTTGATTTTGATTGTGATTTGTGAATGTGATTATTATTGTTGTGATTATTATTATCATAATCATCATCATTACCATTATCGTCATCATTAAGCCCATGTGACTTGTTCCGGTCTCATAGATTCTCATTCAAAAAGTTGAATCCATCTCTTTTTCGGTCTACCAATATTCCTGTCTCCTTTTGGTTTGTAATTAAGTATAATTTTTGCAATGCGATCATCTTTCATTCTTTGAACATGTTCTTTCCACTTTTTTTCTACACTATTTTATTTTATCTAAAAGTTTAAAAATATTTAGCTCATTTCTAATATTTTCACTTCTTTTATGTAGAAGTTTGCAGCCAGCCGCAGTTTTCAGAAATCTATTTCAGCTGCTTCTATGATATCCTCTTCTCTTTTAGTTAAAACCCAAAATTCACTACCATACAATAGTAAGGGGGCTGCCAATGCTTTATAAAATTTTAGTTTTGTTTCCTTTCTTGTGTTTTTAAATATTATTTTAACTGTGCCACATATATAATTAAATTTATTAAGTTTGTTAAACAGATCTTCATTTTAAAATAAGACATTTTATAATCGAGGTATTTAAAATGGTTCACTTGTTCCATGGGTTTCCCTTCCAGAATTATTTTAGTTCTTACGGTATCTGATCCCATAAAAGCTAAGATTTTCGTTTTACTTATTGATATTTTGAAATTATAATTTTGTATAATGTTATTTAATTAAAGAGTGATTTCTTAAGACCATCTTCTGAGCTAGAAATTAGAACTTGGTCGTCTGCAAAACGTAAGGTATCTAAGATCTTGTTTCTTATTTTGAAATGTGAGTCCAAATTTATCTGCCAATTATATATGACATCGTCATATGTTATTATGATAATTGATATTATATTATTATTATTATTATTATTATTATTACTGTGTATGTTCATCAGAATTGTTATGAATAAAAAACGATGGGAACCCAAGCTTTTGGTAAATGGGGGAAAAATGTGAGTTTTGTTCCTTAGGGATGAAAGTTACAAAAATGTAGAATATAAGGAGTCTGACAATCACCGTGAGTGAGTGTGTTGGTTGTGACGTGTCTCGTTACATTATAATCGTGTTATGATCGCTTGCGTTTCACGGAACAACAGATGGTGCCAGCTTTCGAGAAAATTCGAACCAATTTCAACAAATTTGTTGTTATACATGCCATATGCATGTGGGGGAGAGGGGCTATAACTGCTTATTCGTTTTGATATTTCAACTCAACAGTTGTTAAACCTATAATCCTTTAATTACTTTTAATATTCAAAATTGACTAAGTAATTACATTACTTGTACATAATAAGAGCAGACTCTTGTTACTTCGGCAATCGTGCATATCCTCCACATTGAATCTTAATTCATGTGATTCTTTCGATTTTCGTATCTAGGGGGAGTGAGAGAGGGGGGAGAGGGAGAGAGAGAGGGAGAGAGAGAGAGAGAGAGAGAGAGAGAGAGAGAGAGAGAGAGAGAGAGAGAGAGAGAGAGTATAGTAACCTCGCGTCATTTCCTCAGATGCAGTAGGTTCGGGTTCTATTTCCATTCGAGACATGTTTCCTGAGTGAGATTTTCTCGGGTTATGTCTTCACCTGAAAGACAAAAGAAAAAAAGGCATCAAAATCATCGATATGAAATACGCCTTGTTTAGTATGAATTCATGATTAATTTGTATGTTTGTCTCAAACGTATGTGTTGCGTCAGAAGTGACACTTGAATCTAGCTGATCGCTCATCCAGAGAGACATTCTATGTCATTGCTTCTATTCTTATTAGGTGATTTGAAATGGAGGTTAAACTTTGTTGTGAAGTCATAATAATAGCATTTCTCATTCACAGGCTCTATTCCATTAGCCTTACACAAATCAAGGTATACAGAATCCTTAGGTACATCTTCATTAAATTAAGCTGAGAGCAAAGGAATCGTCGCGTCCCACTGGACATGTTATATTATAAATATAGCTTATGAAACGTTTATTCCAGTTACATTATACGGAGCGAAACATGGGAATTTTCTTTAAGCGAGGAGAAAGGGTTACGAGTATTTGACAATAAAGTTCGTAGAAAACATTTCCGTCCAAAAAAGACGAAAGGACAGGTGAATGGAGAAGACCTCTTGACGTTAGCTGCATACAGCATTATTATTATTATTATTATTATTATTATTATTATTATTATTATTATTATTAATTACTTCAATTAACCTGGCAGAGTTAAGGCCTTAAGGCCTTGTCTCTCACTCAACCAGGTTAAAAAATAGGCCTATATACAAAAACTATTCTTACATCTAAATTACAATAAACATAAATATACATGGTATGTCTACAATATTATTATTATTTACGAAATATTTTCAATCAGTCTAGATTTAACAATTGAAATATAAAATGTTCAAGATAGAAAAGTCAGTTAAAAAAACTATTACAGACATAGAATACATTTATTTGTCGAGAAAATTAATTATTTAACAACTTGTATTTGTATAAGCGTGACTTAAAAGTGCCAAGTGTGCGACAACCCCTGATATACTCTTTAGGCGAAACCATATGTAATATAAATAGTTGAGCCTCTTAGACTGCAATGGGCAATATATGTGACACGAATTGAGAATAAAATAGGAGCGTGGAAACTTCTTGTGGAAAACCAGAGGGAGTGCTCCCAGTAGGTATGTTCAGAATGAGCATACAATTAATCATAACTTGGAGGTAAATTAGACCTATACAGGGTAAAGGTAAGGTATAGTGATTCCATTTACAGGCGACCCTCGGGGTAGTAGAAGGTTAAGGTTCCCACTTTTTCTAGACTATCCTCATTTGATGTCTGCCAGTTTGTCCGCCCTACGTGACGACCGTCTTTACTCCCAGAACAAGCGTCTGGTACTCTTCTCCATGATTGGAAAACATTAGTTCATGACAGGATCTATAGAGTGCTTATGTCTTCGCGATCAGGAACCTTCTAATTGAATAGAGCCGTTAGTCTTTTGGTTTGGTCTTCATTCCCTCTTTAACCTGACGGTTCAATTGATTGTAATAATGAAAATTTTTCATAAGTAATGTCACAAGTTAATTCCGAATCATCGATAAATTCACTTCGTGACTCGTGAATTTATCTAGAGGATTTAGGAATCAAGATTGGCGTTTGTTAGCACTATTTAACGAAAAAAATTAAACGGTTAACTCAAAAATAATTATTTAAATATAGTTACCGGTATTTTAAAATATTTATATATTTAATGTAGGCCTAAACGGCAATGTTTGAAAACAAATAAAAAATGTGAGGTTATGTAATTCACTGTAACGTGATCATATTATTTAATAAACCAATGATCTTCTTGGAGATAAAATCGTATAACATGTAGTCAATGTACCCTTCTCAACAAATTAAAAATTAAAAGAGTCAACATGTTTCAACAGCGAAGCTACCAAATAGGATTGCAATATTGTAATAATGCACCCTAGTGGAGAAATAATGAAACACATCAAACTCTAGGCCCATATTATAATCAACATTATGGGTTATTCATTTGTTTTTAGTAAAATCATGGAAACTGTTAATTATTTGCTATATTCAGTGTATTTGTTGGAGAAAAATAATGCTCCCAACTGTTCAGAATATTAAAAAGGAGGAGCTTTCTTTATCACAAAAGCAGGAGCTGATAGAGAGAAATCGATAAAGAGCCAGGTGAAACACAACTGTCATTGGTTGTAAAAAATTAATTGAAACGTGTTTGGTTATTGACTACCATTTGGAGCATGAGTTAAATAGTCTATATTAACTCTCAATAATCAAAGTTGCAAATAGTATAATCTTGTTTGTGGGCCTACAGCCGAATATGACCCAATCGCCGCTATAATAGTCCTCTTCCAGCTTGCTCTGTCCTTCACTTCTTGAATACCCACTTTTTTATGTCATTCACTAACGAGTCCCACTATCGATTTGTCAATTGCCCTTACCGTTGCGATTAATAAAACCTGGCTTGTCTTTCTGTTCTTCCAATCCATCTGAGTGTTTCTGTTGTGTGTCAGCATATCCAAATTTTGTATTTTCATTAGTTAATTATTATGCCTTCGTCTCCACTTACTACCGTAGAAGACAGCTCCATGGACCTTTCTTAAAACTTCTCCTCTCAAACATTGTACTGTTTATTATTTAATTATGTATTTACAGTTTCAAGATTTAATATAGTACATTAGATGATGTGAAGAATTTGAGTATTTGGAGGCAAAAGAGATAAAGAAAACATGCAAAAAAGTGATATTAGAAGCAAAATAAATAAAGATAGAGCTATAACAGCAATGATATATGGTGGCTCCTATGGGACAGATACATAACACCGAGCAACAAAAAAGAAACTTTTTTTTTTGTCTCAGAAAGAAAACATGTGATTCTGATAGTATTTTTTCTCCTAAATTCAAATATATCGGTTTTCCTCCATCACACAAGTTTCCGAGAGACAGGAATTTATAATTTCAAACACTTTAATATTTTCTACATTCGTAACTACATAATATTCGAACATTCGGACTCACCTAGAAAGTAGGAAATGACGATTTTCTGCTACATTTCGCCTGTGGAGCATCCCTCTTGATGGTCCAACAATAATCAGCCAGCACATTAGGATTCCATTTGCTTTGATATCTCTTTTCCATAGCTGAAATCTCCTGAGTTAGCTCATTTTGTTTTATTTTACAACGGACAAATGGACAAAAAAAGTTTATTAAAGATAATTATTTAAATATATTAATTGAAATTGAAATAAAAACTGTGGGTGATGGAGAAATTCCGAATACATATTTGAAAACACGATAAAAAACTGCATTAAGTACAACTATTGGTACTCATGAGACAGAAATCATGTTGACCAGTGTAATGAAGAAAAATAAGTTACAAACATATAATTCAATAGTGATAAGTATAGTCACATGTGGCGCTGAACCATGGAAATTCAATACGAGAAAAAAATGAATAGGGCCTATTATATATTTTATAGAAAATTAGGCCTGTATAAGATACAAGCAATTGTATGGGCATGTACGATGAATGCAGGAAGAAAGGTTACCCAGAAAAACATCTTGAAGAAGAAACTCATGGATCCAAGAAATAAAATCTGGAATGAGAACAAGAGGACTGGAGGATGTACAGCGGATGGATAGAGATGATTATTTATATTCTCCTACCACATTCTTGCCCTACAAGTAGTTTCCATGCCCATCTTTCATTCCCAACTCCTCACACACTGACACACACAGACACACACACTTTTATTTATTTATTTATTTATTTTTGTCGTGGTCATTTTTGGTGTCTTGTATAGGGGCCTATATGTAGGAGGGATGAAGATAAATCGTATGGTCATTTTTCAATAACCTTTTCATGACATCACTCACAATAGCACAGTGTTTATAAATATATTTTTGCGAATATTGTGTGAGTAAAAGTGACAGAAATCACGATTAATAGATAAAATAATGATATTAGTGTAACATAATGTGATATGAGATTGTGAAGGGTGACATCTTGTGGAATAAAAATGCAGCAATATCTTCATTAAGCTTGGTTTATGTGAAAGGGGGATGATTGCTCGCCTGGGATATTTCTCCCCCTCTCAGGAAAATGAGCTCTGGATTTATTAGGTCTGTTGTGGGACCACATCTAATTGACTAACGATTTGGTTCAACATGTATCTCGGTTGGTGGTCCCTTCGCCGCTACCGCTGAGCTCAGATCGAGAGCGGTACAAGACGCCACAACTAACACTTCCTCAAATGTCACCTCCAACAACAAATTGAATTACTCATTTACTAGTTAAACACATATTTAACTCAATCACAGGCATTCTCGCCAGCCGAAGTTCATATTCGTTTTCCAGCTAATATTTTCAAGTCATTCATCTCCCAAAAACTCAGTGGTGTAGCGTTCAAGATCCTTATGTACGATCCCGAGAATCGTGGGTTTGAACCCGGCCGAAATAGATGGAATCTTTAGGATGTGCAAATCCATGGATCAAGTCCTCCGAAAGTCGTGGGTCCCGAGAAAATATATACTTCCTCGCTGATCCTATATAGTTGACACTGAAGAAAAAATAATGAAAAGAATATATGTACTTCCTCGCTGATCCTATCTAGTTGACACCGAAAAAATAATGAAACACACACACACACACACACACACACACACACACACATATATATATACCAGAAGTCCCGGCCACGCGTTGCTGTGGCTAAGGTATACGTTAAACATTTAAATTAAGTTGCTGTTCTTTCAGCCAGATTACTTAAAACTAATACTTACACACGAAATTAATAATATTGAAAATAGAATAAACACTAAACACACTTAAATTATGAAATAATCAATATTTGTAATTCAATTGAAATTCGCGGTTGCAACAAAAAGCACAGCCATCTGAATATCTCTTTGTTAAATAATAAACCAATTACCTTACCAAATTACCTTACACCGCCATCTGTTAGAATCGTATGGAACTCACAGATAATTACACCGCCATCTGTTAGAATCGTATGGTACTCAGAGATAATTATAACTCTTTGTTAAATAATAAACAAATAATTTGCAATAAAAAATGCGACTATAAATTTAGTTATAAACTACCCTAAGTCTCAAGTTGGATCAAACTGCACACAGTGTGCAAAATTTTATTAAAATCGGTTCAGTAGTTTAGGATTCCATCGCGGACAAACAACGTGACACGAATTTTTTTATATTAAGATATATATGTATATGTATATGTATATGTATACTTCCTCGCTGATCCTATCTAGTCGACACCGAAAAAAATATTGAAAAAAAAATATAAATATATACTTCCTCGCTGATCCTATCTAGTAGACACCGAAAAAAATAATGAAAAAATGTATATACTTCCTCGCTGATCCTACCTAGTAGACACCGAAAAAAATGAAAAAAATATATACTTCCTCGCTTATCCTATTTACTAGGCACCTAAAATAAAAATAAAAAAGTATACTTCTTCGCTGATTTTATGTAGTAGACGAAAAAAATAATGAAAAAATATATACACTTCCTCGCTGATCCTATCTAGTAGACACCGAAAAAATAATGAAAAAAAAATATATACTTCCTCGCTGATCCTATCTAGTAGACACCGAAAAAAAATGAAAAAATGTACATACTTCCTCACTGATCCTATCTAGTAGACACCGAAAAAAAATAATGAAAAAATATATAGGCTATAGGCTATGTTAACGCTTTGGCGGCGAAATTTGTGTTATTTCGGAATCGAACTCTGCATATCATGATCAATCAATATATATAAAGTCGAATTCGTTAATCAGCAAAATCAGACCATTAAGTGTAGGAGTTTACCTTAACAAAATTTAAAAATCGCTCTAGCAGTTGTACTTTTCAATTTTTTTTAACAAAACTCGGTAAAGGTCTATGCTATTGGAACCCCTAAAATTAAGAATATATTATTCAAAAATCAGCGATATCCGACCATTTAAAATAGGGGTTTACTTGAAACCCAAAATTTAAAAAAGTGCTGTAGCAACCGCCGTATTTACGTTGTCGTAATGTATGATATGTGGACGAAGACCTCGTGTCCTCTCCAATGCAGGATCAAAAAAATGTACGAATGTTTCTCATATGTGGCACAATTTAGTATCAACATGTTTATTTATTTTTTATTCAATCTAAATAAACTATACTATTCTTCAAATAATCCATAGGTAAATAATATAGGCCTACCATCCAGTCGATCTGGATCACGAGATGTTTTACCTATTATGTTTTAAGCTCAGAGGACCATAAAACACAGATTAGAAGACCTTAAATGACATCAATTCAATCCCCAACACAGCAGTATTCAATGCATTTTAAGAGCAATGAGATTGTAATGGGGATAGTTCACTTTAACTTACCTGATATATTTTCAAAGTCCTATAGAACAACAGTGCGCATGCGCCAGAGTTTATAGAGCCAGCGATAACCCACCATCGAAACACAAATATATTATTATAGTTTTTAATGTATTTAGACACATTTAAAATGTAACTAACTCACACTTAACCTAATTAAATTACTCTAACCTAGGGTGGATCCCATGAAACGCCCTTTTTTCACTCCTTAATAATCGCAACCATCGATAAACCCACTGGTTCCAACTATATAATATACTCTCTGGAGAAAATAGTAAATCGCCATCACAATATGTGTATTTGAATTTATACTAAAAAATTCTAAAATAAAATTATAAAAATTGTTTTATGTATTTCTTCTTCTTCTTCAGCTTTCCTCCACTTATAGGTTTGTCGTCTTCAGTTTCCATTTATCTCTATCATTCCAATCGCCCTCTTCCAAATTCCTATCCTCCATTATTGTTCTGACGTAGGTTTTCCATTTCCATCTTGGTCTGCTACGTTTATTTCTTCCAGGGGGTGACCATTGGTGTATATTTTTTGGCCAACTTTCATTTTCCATTCTTTGTACATGGCCATACCATTTAAGCGTTTGATTTTCAATCCTCTAAACAACAGATGTGGTGACCTTCATTTCTCTCCAAAGGAATTCATTTCTTATTTTATCCTGTCTTGTTTTTTGGAGGCTTCTTCTAAAATAATCGAATTCAACTGTTCTAATTTTATTCTTTTGTAATTCCGTCAAAGACCAAGTTTCGCTTCCATATGACAAAATATTCTGTATTTTAAGTATTTAAAAATGTTTTAAAATGTTACTAAATACAGAAGAAGAGTTATAATTCACAACAATAAACTGCAAAACCAAGAGTAAGTGTTTCTATACTTGAGCTATTTAAATAAAATATACTTATTCATTTAATTTTGTTTTAATTATACTTCTATGTTTTCACAACTTTAAATTAAATTCCAGAATTGGAATTAAATAACCAAACATGTTTCACATTAACACGTAATCACATTATGATTAAACTTTAAAAATATACTCTCAGGTATACAATCTCAGTATAGTAACCTGACCAACGGAAACCAACTTGACATTCACACTATGGAATGCATTTCAGGCAATTCACGCCCTCACACATCTTTTTACATTCAAGATGTCCCTTTGATATGTATTAACAATACCAATTTATAATTATTTTTTAACAATAGCAGACCAGCCAATCATAAATTGAAATGTGGACAGGTCAACAAGGAGTTTGTAATTTGTAAGACATAAACAAGTGAAAGTAAGTTCACATAGAGATAATAAACTATACATTTAATAGCAAAGGCATATTAAAGTGGCTTACAAATTACAAACATCATCTTCTACAGATGGAGTAAGTGTTTTGCACTTGTAATGTCTGTATACCATACATTTAATTAACCTTTAATTTGACAATGTATCCCATAAGACACATTAGTTTAACTTATTTAATATTTTGAATAAGGCAATGGAAAAATTATTCATAAGTAATGCCACGAGTGATTTCCAATTTATCTGGAGAATTTGGAAATCAAGAGTGGCATTTGGTAGGACTTTTTAACGAATACAATTAAGCTGTTTACTCACAAATCATTATTTAACTATAGTTATTTTAAAATATTTATATATTTAATGTAAACGGCGATGTTTGAAAAAACATGAGAAACGATTGGTACGCTTCATCTGCTTCTTTTGTTTATCACTGCAACCAGATCATACTATTTATTGCCGAAGGAACGCAATATTGTAAGAATGCTCTCTAGTGGAGAAAAAATGACACACATCAAACTGTATATTAATTCATTTCTGATGTCGTATGATGTAAATATGACAATTATATTTTTCTGGATTATTACCTGGGAAAAAAAATAAATTTAAGAAAGTGCAAACAGTGGTTTCTTTTTTTGGTGGTATAATCAATTGCTACAAATGTTTTTATATTAACTCCTACAAGCGCTATGTGTTGACATCCATGCACTATATATACAATCTGGTAGCCATATTTTTTGGGGAGGAGCTTTCTTTAATATGGTAAATTTAATATTGATAAATATTTGGTGAAACACGACTGTGATTGGTTGTAAAACAGAAATCACTGAAACGTGATTGGTCATTGACTCCCACTAGGGGCATGAGTTAAATAGTCAATATAAGTTACTTAAACTTGTGTCAAATTAGACAATAATGTAATAACTAGGGCCAGGATTTTTATGTGATAAATAGTGTATTACGATGCGAGGATGGGAAATGGTTTTTCCTCGATTCTGTAAAACACTTCACAAACCTGTGTTGTACATTATTTTTTGCGCGATAGTGTTTTCAAAATAATGAATAATAGTAAAATAATAACATCTTTGTTGGAAATATTTGCGTTTTCATTACAAACAATTGACTAACGTTAAGAGTATGGGCAATGTTTATTAGTTGAAACAACAGGAGGCCTTGAGAATAATTATTGATAACATGGCCGCAAGTACGTATTTATTGTTTTATATTGTTTCAAATAAAGTTTAGTTAATTTAAAATGCAGTGATTTGTTTCGTATAATGTATATTAACACTACCTTTTGAATATTTTCTGTATATACATTGTACGTATTATACATAGAGGACAGTGGTTTTATTTCCCGCACATGGGTGTAAGTTATTTAGGTTGGCAACCCCGAAATGTAGGATGCTGAACTTTCAATAATGGTCGCCATTGCTGGTAAGTGCGACAAAACGTAGGCTACTATCCCGCAAAATGGTAAGGTTACAAATGCAGATATTATATATTATTCAACTGTTTGTGTGTGAAACCAAAATAAGACAGTCTGAAGTCTAACATCTCATTGTACTATTCAACTCTTTATATGTGAAACCAAAACGAAAGTTAGTCATACAGTAAGTCTAACTTCTCATTACACTACGTTGCAATCTTAACTTATAGTAGGGTCTACATAAAAATCCTAGCCCTAGTAATAACTTAGGCTATGGTTATTCATGGTTTGTTTTCACTGTAGTCCGACATATTTAAATAAGCTGGCATAATAAATTGAGTTTGTCTAATTTAAAGGTTAACAGAATAAATATATAAATTCCATGAAGCAGTCAAAATCGGACCATAAATTTGAATTTCTCAAGAATTCACATAGTTTAGGGCTTACACAGTTCCCCGAGAGTTACATTTTATAAGTTATACTTCTTTGCTATAGGGAACATTCCCTGATGCCATATTGTTCTAACTCCAGTGCGTATATAAATAGTGCTATTTTTTTTTCCCCTGTCGTCTTGCAACGGTTATAATTGGTATTGTTACATTATGGCATAAATATCTGCCAAGTAATTGAATACTAAGTTTTTTAAATCGGTAATCTTACGAAATTTTATTATTCGTACATAATCAACTAATGGAACAATTGAAGATCTGCAACGAATATGGATGTATCCACTCTAAATTTTATCGGTATGTTATATTTCATGGAAGCCTGTTTGTTTTGGTTACAAAATTTTGTTTCTTGTATATGTTTGTATTTAATAATAATAATAATAATAATAATAATAATAATAATAATAATAATAATAATAATAATAATAATAATAATAATAGCTTTATTTTACATGACAGAGTTAAGGCCTTAAGTTTGTGTGCCACTCAACCAGGTTTAAAAAAATACAAAAAATTGTCTTACATCTAAATTACAATAAACATAAACGATTACATGTTATATATACAATACAATTATTATTTATAATGTATTTTGATTTACTCTAGATTTAACGAATTAAATATAATATGTACAGGATATAAAAAATGAGAAAAAATATCGACATAGTATAAATTTAAATAAATAGTGAAAACTTAATTATTAGACAACAGGTACCTGTATAAGCGTGACTTAAAAGTGCCAAGTGTGCGGCAACCCCTGATATCTTGAGGAAGGAAATTCCAGGAGCGGGCAGAGGCTACTGCGAAGGAAGTAGAATAAGAGGAAGCGCTATGATTAATTTCGTAATTAAATATCGTTGAATACATTAATTGTGTGGGCCTGTAGGCCTATTTATTTATTTAGCAGATTTCACAATCACATCTTCCTGCACCCAATTAATCTACTGTCATCCTCCGCATCTTTCTGGCATTTCAATTTCCATTGCCAATTGCTGTTTCCCTCATGGTGCTCAAAACACCATCAATCCATGCTATTTTTGGACGCCCTCTTCTTCTACCAAGTGACATCCATTCTAGTATTTTTCTTGAGAATCTGTCTTGTGTCATTCTTTTTAAACAGGTCTAAACATACAAAACATCCCAGTATTTATTTATTAATAGACCTGATAATAATAATAATAATAATAATAATAATAAAAATAATAATAATAATAGTAATGATAATAATAATATTAATAATAATAATATTAATAATAATAATGTTTTATTTATTCTGACAGAGTTAAGACCATAAGGTCTTCTCTTCCACTAAACCAGCACAAATACTAATAAATATTTGACAATATAGATATACACTATGCTAATTGTAAAGAGTTAAAAATACATTAAATGTAGCAATGTAAATTTCATGTGCAAACAACATTTTACACGATAATAATAATAATAATAATAATAATTAATAATAATTACGATAATAATAATAATATTAATAATAATGATAGTATAAATATGATAAATCATTAAGGTAAAGTAATCCAATACAAGTCTAGAAGACCTTTGGGGTAGTGGGAGGCTGAGGCTCCTATCTTTCTAGGCAATCGACAATCGGTACGAGTGTTCCATTGGTTTTCGGCCCTGCGTGATTGTGCCTTTGCCACCAGAACATACATATTGTACTCATTTCCATTGAGACTGAGTCGACCCCACAGCCATAATTACGGCCAAAGGTTTGGTCCAGCTAGAATTCCTGACCAGATTGAGACTAGAACCCACGTCCTTCCGGGTTGTATCATAACTTCTCATGCAACTATGCTAAGGCGTGCCTCTATTAAGATTGTTTCAAATCGTAGAGCAATGATAGGTTCTATTAGCTCAGAATTAAAATGGAAACACAGGAACATCTTGATTTCTAAGAAGCCACATATAATTATCTTTTTGTCTGCATTTATGTTCTAGGCATTTATCTATGTAATTTATACCGATGTCCTGAGTACGAAAGTAGATTAAATAATTTTAGAAAATAGTAGTTTTCCTAAATGACCCTTCCAATATTCTGCGTCTATCTGTAATAAGTTATGTTATGGATCTTTAAATATGCAATTTGTTCCTAATTTCTGTGTTGTGTATTTTTAAGAATCAAATAACGGGGGGCGTAATGTTTTCCACATCCATGTAATAGTTTTCTTAAGATATTTAAGGGTCAATATAGAAAGAATGGAAGAAAATCGGCTTGCAAAAGAGAAGCGTAAAGAATATTAGACCAATGGCGGGGAGAAACCACAAGAGGAAGACCAGCCAAAGAATTGATAGACAGTGAATGCACAATCAATACGGTCTTCCTCCGTGGAGTGATTTTGGAAATAAACAGGATGAAAATCCTACAAATTAAGAAGAAGAAGAAAAGTAGTTTCATAATTTTTTGTGTTATAATTTTCATATTTTTTATATTTTATTATGATTTCATATTTTGATATAATTTTCTTGATATAATTCCTGCTCTACTTATGAATGTCCCCTTAATAAACAGCACCATGTTTCAAATTTGTAATTTATTATTTCACTTTTTCATTAACCACTATACATATGGAAGACAGAAGTGACTCTATGGTAAGTTACCAGGAAATGTTTTTAATATATACAAAAATTAGTAAAATTAGTAAAAACCATTAATTTTCGGATGACCGGTTAATTATAAAGTACCTTGTTAATGCCCTAACTAACTAACTCAATGACATTATTGAACCCATAGGTTCATGGCCGTGCTAACATAAGATTTCAATATATCCCTATCCTGACCTATTTTTTTCCAATCTATTCTACTTCCCTCAAATCATGGTTAATATTATTCTGTTTAACTTCATAAAAGTGAACAACATGGTCTTTATAGGAAGCTAGATCTAATAATAACAGTTAATTCTCGTAGACTGCGATGGACAGGACTTGTGGCACGATTGGTGAATGAAAGAGGTGCATGGAATCTTCTTGCAGGAAAACCAGAGGGAAAACGCCCAGTTAGACCAAGAATGAGGTGGGAGAATAACATTAACCTTGATTTGAGGAAAGTAGATTGTACAGGAGATGACTGGAAGACATTGGCTCAGGATAGGAATGTATGGAGAGTTTATCTCCTCGCGGCAATGAGCCATAGGTTTCGATAGCGCCAGTGAGTTAGTTATGTGTCTTGTCTTAAATGTTTGTGTTGTTTCGGAGCTGACCCTGGCAACTGATTATTCATCCATAGAGGCCCTCCATGTTTTTGTGTAGTCAAAAAAGTTTGTGTGTGATAAAGTGTTTAAAATTCTCAAGTTGGAGTGTCGTGGGACATATATTATTACCTAGGTTACACTGAGATAAACATAGAGAAATTGTGTATAAATACAATATAACCATCACAGGGCTGTAATGAAGTGTGTTTCTTATAAACTCGTTTCTGTTATTCTAAATAAAGTATCTGGAAGTCACGTAACAAGATTTACTGTTTAAATAATTATTTATGTTACAAAGATTGAAAATATGAATAAGATGTTTACGATACAAGTGTAGTTCGGCCAGATTTAAGAAATGAAACTGATTCGTAAAACATTTTAAATCATTATAACTAACTCACTCACTGGCACTATCGAACCCTTAGGTCCATGACCGCGCGGGCATAAGCTCTCCATATAACCCTATCCTGAGCTAATGTTTTCCAATATTTTCCTGTATAATATACTTCTCTCAAATCATAGTTAATGCTATTCTCCCACCTCATTCTTGGTCTACCTACTGGGCGTTTTCCCTCTGGTTTTCCTACATGAAGCTTCCATGCACGTCTTTCATTCCCCATTCGTGCCACATGTCCTGCCCATCGCAGTCTACGAGACTTAACTGTTCTCATTATATCTGGCTTCCAATAAAGACCATGTAGTTCATTGTTATGTAGTCTTTTCCATTTACCTGTCTGTTCATCTCTCTTTAAATTATTATAACGTAAATAAAATTATTTCAAATTATGGCGAATTTTGTTTTTTTTCAGGAACTTACTAAATAACTGATACAAAAATTCATCCCAAAATAAGTTCAGATTGAACTGGTTCGTGTTATTAAAATTCTTTGGCGGTCAGGATAAAATATGGATAAAAGTAATATAGGCGTACCCAAAATATGATCTAATAAAATATTTTTAATTGGATAAACTGGTAGTTATAGATGCATTCTGTGACCAAGCGATGATACTGAGCGACGAGTTGGTGAACTAAGAGTTATCACGTCACTGTACACAGTACATTACGTCATACCAGCATAAAAACATCAACTCCCTCCTCCCGATCCGTCTCGTAGTTTGGAAGCACAATAGAGTCAAGCATTGCAACATTACTTGCAATATTTATTACAATGGATAAGCTACATGAATTACCATTTCCAATGGACAAAATAAATTGTATCTTAAATATTAGGGCTTATACATGCATTTAAAAGTGAAATAAATAATTGAATATTCATTTTTTTATTATTACCTGGGAGCAGTTGATGTAGTTAAATTGATAATAATAAATTCGTTATCCCATTCAAAGTAATGTTTATTCAATAATTCGTCGATGTTTCGATCTCCTTATGAGATCATTCTCAAGACATCAAAGATTATATAAACAAATTGGAAATGGTACTATACAAATCTAGAGCGATTTTGCTTTCCAGTAAAAAATCCATTAACAAATAATTGAATTGGTCAAACAGATTCTGATGGAAAATTATTATCCACAAGAATTTGTTAATCAACCAATTAGGAGAAGATTGAAAACAACGAAAAGCAGAAAATCATGTATGGAATTAGACAAAATGAGTCAAGTTGTAGAACAACAAAGTTTTCATCTGAAATTGCCATATATTAAAGGTTTAAATGAAGGATTGGAGAAGAAACTGAAGCCATTCAAATTTGTTGTTGCTTATAGCGTACCTAACAGACTTGAAGGGAATTTAATAAAAACGGATAAATATAAAATTGAAGGCAATGCATTGACAGATGTTGTACACAGAATTCAATGCGGTGCTTGTGAAAAGTCTTATGAAGGCCAAACAAAAATATGTCTGAGAAAAATAATTGAACACAAAAAGAACATTAATATACCAGGAACATAATTTTCGGTAATTAGTGAATATATATTTAATCAAGATTATGAAATGAAATGACATGACATAACAATTTTAACAAAGAACATAATTACCATAAAATATGGATTACAGAAACGGCCTTAATAAAAATAGAACAAAATAACGCATTAAATAAACAAGAATATTTAAATGAATGATGTGATGTATGCGATTCCTTGATAAAATATCTTTAATCATAAAATTGGGGGTTTATTTCGTTAATTTCATCTTGTTTGTATTTGTGTATGATGTAGTGCGCACAATTAAATATTTTATAGCCCTGGTTACGTTTTCGTTACCGACGGCAGAAGTAGCAACTATTGAAGTAGGAAGGGGGGCAGGTTAGTAAGAATGAATCGCTGCAGTCCGAACGAAGTCTTGTGACATTGTGAGAGTGCGTAGTGCCGTAGTTGTATTAGAGCGCCTCTTCTAACCGCTCTGTTTATAGTGATGGAGCATGGAGGGTCCTTCTCGTGTAGTGACACATTCAGACTGTAAGCAGGTAATATGCAGTGTTATCCAGTTCTGTGAGTATGAAAAGATAAACAGTCTATCCATTTCGCTTCAAAAAGCAACTGAACGAACATCAAAATTCGTAGGCAAAAATGTAATAACTACGTAACCTATAATATTAGGAAGGATGTTGAGAAAACATGTGCAACAGGATCAACATTTACAACTCCTTGAAAAATACGCAAGCAAAACGGAAAATGAACCTTGATGAATTCGATAAGTGTGCGATCAGAAAGAAATTTCAGGAATTTTATGAAGTGAAGAAGGCAATTCTAACTCTTCGGAACCTACTCCAGTTTGCAAAAATAATTAAATTTGAAGGGTAAGTACAGTGCATTTAGGAAAATCATGCAATTACGAGTATATGGGATTCAAGTTTAGCAAATGTAAAAACTAATATACAGTGCTCATAGAACGCCAAGATATTGAGAGCAATAAGACAAAATGGAAAAGGGCTTCAAGAAACCAATTATTTATACAGACCAGACCTGGATCCATACACATTATACTGGCAACAAATGCTGGTGGCATGAATCTTTTTGTGGAATCCTTCAACATTCTAGCGCGGGAGAAAGACTAATATAGTGCATGCAGAGGGTAATATGAACTTTGTTCAAGGTGCAGAACTAATTTATGATTTGAAGACAAAATCTTCAGTTTTCTATGATGAGATGATTGGTAATAATTACAACAAGTGACTGGAGGAAGAATTGATTCCGAATCTTCCACAAGGCATCAATATGGTGTTCGACAATGCTCCCTATCACACTATTCAAGAAAATAAGAGTCATCCAGCAGTAACTGCAAACTTGAAATTCAGACCTGGCTACGATCTTACGGAAACAGAACTAGTAGAGGTTGTAAAAATTGCAAAACCTCCGCCCCCATAAAAGGCAGGTAGAATTCTTCAGGATAGAGGTTTCACAGTTCTATATAAATGAATTGCGCACAATTGTGCAAATGTGATAACACATCATTTAACAATCACTAACACTTTAGGTTTATCTTGCGTAATCACTAATTGTTTTTGTTCTTTGTTTGCATGTTTCGATGTGATATCTTTCGCATTCCTGTTCATACACTTCACATATACATGATGTCTTCGGGTCATGGAATGTTTTATCTCTACACATTAGATGGTGGAATCCATACACGGTTAATCTTGTGATGACGTGCCGTATCTGGAAATTTGCTTCTGTCCAGTTCCTGTCTATCATCGCTCCGGTGCTGAAGAATTCCGGTCATACTTCCTCTCTTTTTCTGCGTAGTCTTTGTAGCGCATGTTCATAGGGTTCTGTGGTTGGTAGTAGGTAGGCTGTTTTCAAATCCTCGATAAGGAAAGTCTCCCTTGCAAGTAGGTATACTAGACGGCTTCTTGTCGTTCTTGATACTCCTATTGCTCTTTTTATGTATGTACCTTTCACTTTTTGCAGTGTGTTCAGATTAGCTTCTGTAATATGTGGCCATATGATTCCTATCCCGTAAGTTATTATTGGGAGGGTCTTTGCACTGAATAGTTTCATCGCTGATTCCAGACTTAGAGCTTGTATATTGCATATATCATTTATTGTCATTATTACTTGCGTTGATCTTTCTGCTAAGTGTTTTGAGAAGCTTCTTCCACTGGGTTGTAAAGTAATGTCTAGATATTTAAACCCCTTTACTATTATGGTCGTATCTTTGTCCTGCTTTATTTCTGTGGCTTCAGAGTTCAGAGTACACCTCCTTATCACCGTGATCTCTGGCCGATTGAACTGATACGGGATGTGAAAACGTGGGAAACCTGAACCCAAAGTATCTAAGTAACAAAGCAAGCTATCAACGAGATAACATATACGGGTTGGTCTCGTGCCTGCGCGCAAGTAAAAATACATTTTCAGAATGACTACTGGCGTAGGGACACGCTTATTGAGGACGAAATAAAAAAAATAATGTTGGTATTGATTCTGTAAGCGAATCTGAAACAACTGATAGTGTTACTGACGATACTATTGACAGTGATAGTGCCACAGAAAGAGCTGATAGTGATATTAATACAACTGGTGAGAGCTGCAGAGACACTGCAGATGAGGATTCTTGCCTTGGTATAAAACCGCTACAGTGATAAAGGTAAGTATTATGTAGTTTTTAATATCACGAGTGTATTTTACTACAAATTTATGTTATGCTCATTAAATTAGCTTACACTGATTCATCGTATTAAATTCGCTGCGAGATTCGTCCTTTCTTATTACGCGTACATACGGGACAGGTTACGTTAACTAATCTTTAGACGGACACTGAACTGAATAATCTGATGTTTATCTCCAACCGTGTGCTCTAGTCAAAACACGATAACATAGCGACGACTCCGGTAATCAAAACATGAATGAACTGTAAATGTAATGCTATGATTTGTTTGGAACGATGTTGAAATGCGCCTCAATCTACAACTGCATGTTGACTGAAACAGTTCTACTGTAAAGCGCAATGCAAAAATTCTTTGACAAAAAATGTAACAATTATGAACCAAGTCTTCTACAATATATCAAACTTGGTTTTAGGTCTAAAGGATTGATTTTAATTACATTTGACGTATAAATTTCCATTACGGTTAATAACTAAGACTTAGGTATGTATTTGTTTTTATGTTGTTCATTGTAAGTTCATTTCCGATTTGTTTATATCATTTTTGCAGTCGTGAGAATGTTCTCACACAAGGAGGCGAAACTTCGACGAATTAGTGAATAAACATAACTCTGACTGAGATAACGAATTTATTATAAATTTAACTACATGGAATCATTTAGTTCACGAAATTATTCATATTAATCTAGGTCATTATTTATGCTCCTTCAATTGACTAACCTTGCTTGTTTATTTGTATAATTAAGTTACCGTTATTTATACATATGTAGGTGAAATTTCCAAATAAGTATATGAATATTATAATAAACACACACACACACACACACACATATATATATATATATACATACACACACAGTAAATTGTAATTTTATTCTTACTTACTCACTGGCACTATCGAACCCGTAGGTTCATGGCCGCACGGACATAAGCTCTCCATACATCCCTATCCTGAGCTAATGCTTTCCAATCATTCCCTGTATAATCTACTTCCCTCAAATCATAGTTAATGTTGTTCTCCCACCTCAATCTTGGTCTACCAACTGGGCGTTTTCCTTCTGGCTTTCCTACAAGAAGTTTCCATGCACGTCTTTCATTCCCCATACGCGCAACATGTCCAGCCCATCGCAGTCTACGGACTTAACTGTTCTTATTATATCTGGCTTCCTATAAAGACCATGTAGTTCATTGTTATGTAGTCTTCTCCATTCACCTGTCTGTTCATCTCTCTTTGGTCCAAAAATTTTCCTAAGAACTTTATTCTCAAATACTCGTAATCTCTTTTCCTCCCTTAAATTAAGAGTCCATGTTTCGCACCCATATAATATAACTGGTAGAATAATAGTTTTATATATTTTCAGCTTAACGTTTTTTGAAAGGAGTTGGGACATCAAAAGTCTCTGCAATGCATAATAGCATGCATTTCCAGAATTGAGCCTATGTTTAATTTCTTTTTGTGCATCTCATTGCTCTGCCAGCTAAAATAAATCATTATTATTATTATTATTATTATTATTATTATTATTATTATTATTATTATTATTATTATTCCTATTTAGGATTATTGTTCCTAGGTATTTGAATTCAGCCAATTCCTCAAAATTTCCCTCATTTGTCATTAGCTGTCCATTTCCATTATATAATGTATTTCTACGTGTGACCATATATTTAGTTTTACTGATATTTACATCCAGTCCTAATTTCTTAGTGTTACTCAATAGTGTGTGCGTGTTGGCCTTTAGTATCTCCTCGCTATCGGCCAGTAGTACTACATCATCAGCATAAACTAACAGTTTATTAATACCATTCAGTTGTAAACCTTCCTCATTCTCTAAAGATTTAATGGCATGCTCTAGTACAAAATTAAATAGTAGAGGAGATAGTGCATCTCCTTGCTTCAACCCATTCTGGATTTCAAAAGTGTCTGAAAACTGTTTGCCTACACGCACCCTACTCGTTGAGCAATTTTGACACATTCGTATAAGTCTAACTAATTTTTTAGGAATTCCGAACTCCAGCAGGATACTATATAACTTCTCCCTCTTAATTGAATCATATGTTTTTTTGAAGTCTTCATATAGTTGATGTACAGTACCATTATATTCCCATTTCTTTTCTAAAATCTGTCTTATACTAAAAATCTGATCTGTTGTAGACCTGTTTCTTCTAAATGCACATTGATGATCTCCTAGAATGTCATCAATATAGGGAGTAAGTTTGCTTACTAATATATTTGTTAGAATTTTGTACGAAGTTGAAAGTAATGAGATGCCCCTATAGTTGTTGCAATCAGTTTTATCTCCTTTCTTATAAATTGGTACGATAATTGATTCCTTCCATTCATCTGGAAGAGCTTCTTCTTCCCAAATCATACTAAGCAACCAGCGTATCTTGTCCATCAATTTTTCTCCCCCTGATTTTATTAGTTCTGCTGGGATCTCATCTGAACCTGATGCTTTATACATCTTCAATTTTTCAAGCCATTTCAACCTCTAATGCACTTGGCTCTGCGACTAGCATTTCTGCTGTCTGTAAATTATCCTCCTCAATGTCCTGTTCTGTATGTACATTTAATAGCTGATTAAAATAACTTTTCCATCTATTTAATATACTCTTGGAATCTGCAATCATATCCCCATTTTCGTTCCGAATTGTGTTTGTTCTAGCCTGAAACCCTTTCTTCTCTATACTAATTCCCTGATATAATTATCTAATGTTCCTATTTTTTGCATTCATTTCAAGATCATTAATCTTCTCTCTCAAATATTCCCTCTTTTTACTCTTTAGTAACTTGGTGGTTTCCCATCTAATAGTACCCAATTGCTCTAAATTTACATCATTTGGCTCGTGTAACCATTTCATTTTTGCTAGCTTTCTTTTCTTTACAATGTCGGCACATTCCTCATCAAACCATTTCTTGTTTTGCCTCTTTTTTAAACAACCAATGCTTTCTGATGCTGACAATTTAATAGTATCTCTTATAGCTTCCCATTCTTTATTTATATCAGTTTCTTCTTCGTTTGCCACATTGTCATCTGAGGATTCCAGTACTTCAAATCTATTAGCAATTTTGGTTTGGTATTCTTGCCGCATTTCATCATTTTTCAAGTTTTTTAATTCATATTTTACAGAATCATCTTTAGTGTTTGTTCCTCTCATAAGCGATAGCCGTTGTCTGATTTTCACCCTGACCAGATGATGATCTGAATTGCAGTCTGTCCCTCTAACTGATCTAACATCAATGATGCTACTGTGCCAGCGTTTATCCACTAATACATGATCTATCTGGTTCCGAGTTTCTCCATCTGGGGACGTCCAGGTGTATTTATGAATATCCTTATGCTGAAATGTTGTGCTCTGAACAATGAGATTCTTTGATGTGGCAAATGTGACTAATCTAACCCCGTTGTCGTTACTATCTTCGTGAAGACTGAATTTGCCTATTGTTGGTTTGAATATATCTTCCCGCCCCACTTTTGCATTAAAATCTCCTAAAACAATTTTCATATGATATCGTGAAAGGCTATCAAATAAACAATCTAATTCTTCATAGAACTCATCCTTGATCTTATCATCTTTATCTTCTGTGGGGGCATGTACATTTACAATTATAAAATCATGTCGTTTACCCTTTAGAATTATGTATGATATCCTATCACTAACAAACTTAATATCTCGGATAGCGGATAGGATCCTCCTTCTGACTAAAATCCCGTTCCAAATGCAGGTCTTTCTGCACCCCCATAGTATAATGCAAAACTTCCTGATTCCTGACTACCTTCTCCTGGCCACCTAACTTCCTGTAAAGCGACTATATCCAAGGGAGATTTATCCAATTCCCGCGTTAATATCTGTAGTGCCCCGCTATTGTATAAAGTCCTAACATTCCATGTTCCTAGGAACATGTCCCTGTGTTTGAGCCTTTGGCATGGGTTCCCTGAAGTAGTCCCGCTTGCCGTCTGCACCGAATGGGGGACTATTTGACCTCCGTACATTTTTTACTCCCATGTAGAACCCATGTCCGCGATTTCGTGCCTACTGTTGTATTTTTACGGTTGCACAAGATCGTCACTCTTTTCGACCAAGGTACTTATTTCGTCTGGCTTATCACCTTCGACCGATCCTGCAATGGGTAACCCTATCGGCAGCAATGCTACCGCCGGCATAGCTCTCAGGATCATTTAAGCACGCAAGCCACTCCATAAATTAGTAAACTACTAAATGAGACATAGTAAGAGAAGAGTTTAATTTTGAATAATTTTATTTGTTAACAATTTAATATAATATTCCTGAATGGTCCATTGTGAAATTTCCAGCTACAGAATCGTCAAATATTATAAAAAGTTTGGGCTGAACTTACCAAATATGTCGCATGACTTTTTTAATATCTTAATATGCTCCTGTGAAATTGTATTCCTACCGTCACGTTTTTAAAGTTACTTACTAACATTTAAAATGCTTTTGATATGTGTTCTAACGATTATTTGAAAATATTTGTTCGTGATAATGAACTAGATACATATCATAGTAATAATGAGACAGCCTTATTGATTCTGAATTCCAATGCAGCTAACATAGACTTTATAAATTACTACGTAGTAATTGATTATTTACACTAAACATAATTAACACAAAAACCACAATAACTAATTAAACTACATGATAACGTCTCGAATATCTTCCATTAGCTTTTTGAAAGGTTTGCTGATATGTTTTTGCTAAATATGATCAAACTTCTAATCAGGATAAATCTAGTTGGAGTTAGTATTTTGTTCTGCTTGGCTTTTAAAGTTTAAGACTTCATTTTAGTTAGTGAGTATTTGTGTTTTGGTCAGCTTCTAAGTTTAAGATTTCAATATTGGGTATATTATGACGCACAGATGTGAAGATGCGTTTCAAATATCCTGTATAATGTTGGCTGCATCCTATGATTCTATACTGTAACCACTAAACGTCTACGGATTCATGCCCATGGTGAATAATAGGGAATTAGAACAATTTTTGTCACTTCCGAAATTTGTTATAATATCCCAACAAAGTCGTTATTAGATTTCTTCTTAAGGCAATTGCTCATCAATATTAAATTCTAAATGACAGCAAACAGTACAGAGATCGTATGTAATTAGTAATGTTGTTACCATCTTCATATCTCTGTACCATTCCTTCAATCCCGAGTCCTTTGTTATATTTTTTATTTATTTGTTCTCTAATACTGATGAACCTTCCTTGAATTTGTAAAATTTAATGCAGAATGTTGTTCATATTTAATGTTTTAAACATCTCCAAAGGCTTATGAGATTTGCTGAAACCATTCTCCGCAATTTTGAATGAAAAACCTTCACCGCATTTTCAGTCCGATGATATCCTACCCTGTCTTAAATTTGTAAATAATTGCTCATATTAGTTAATAATTAAACCAGACGTTTTAATATATTCCCTAATTGTTTCGTGGACCAATTGGCTTCGACCATACAAGTATGGGCTTTTTGTTAGGTGGACATTTTGTGTCGCGGAAAACTTGGAACCTAAAACAATAATTGATAGTTTCATAATATTGGAATTGGTTTCTTTTTTATTTATTGTTAAAGCCAAAATAATTAATTTTAGATCTTATAGGTTTTGAGCGTATTGTAGCGCCTAGCAGTTGCTTAGGATTCAGATGAAATTTCTGTAAATCGACTCCATAGATGTGTACACAAAATTTCCAAATTCGTTTCATATACTTCACAATAATTAACTGATTCTTCACAAATAATTTACTGCTAATAAAACCACTTGCTTCACATTATTTCATCGTCTTGTTCTTTTCTACTCGCTGACAGTGTCACTTAGAACGTCATGTTGTCTTCGCTCGAGTTCACTTAACTTGTCTGCTGACCCGATCAAATCAAATAAAACAAGATAGAACAACACAGAATGATTTTATAAGCTGGCATGGGGACGAAGACTGAAATTCAGAAAGTACTTATCTCAAAATTATGTTTTCGGCCTCGCTATACATGAGGATCGCAGAGGTGTATGACATACCACAGATGCCGTATATTGCGGACATGTTATTAACATGTACCAGCTTTTCAACCACTTTAATTCAATTTGTTTTCAATATATTACATGCTACAGCGACGTGCGTTACCGAAGCATATTCCCTATCCCGGATGAACCCAGACCTATGAGATGAGTGCTTTGCTACAGCTAGAGTGGTGTGGACCATTCCGTGCTAACGGTTCTCAGACTCTCTGCTTGTCAGGCGGCGTGATTTACGATGCCCTACTCTAGAGTAGAAACACCTCATCTCATACCAGATCTACATCGACACTCTGCTTACCTTTAACGCCGCCAAATGCGCCTAGACTAAATGACAACAATGGAATTGTTAACACCAATATAATTTGGCTGCCAAGGATCCTTAACTGCTTCCAGTAGTAGTAGTAGGACTTTATTAGACAAAAAGTAAGATATTTACAATATTATTTACAAATATGGGTCGCACGGGCAGTAAGCCGTACGTGCTGTTGACAGTCCGTTACAATAAAGTAATAATTGGTACTAGTGTAAAGAAAAATAAACAACAAAAACAGCAATAACATTACAATTACATAAAGAAAACACAATAATAATATTACAATTAAATAATAACACAATAGCATTATACACTAAAAACATTAACATTACAATTACGTAAAGAAAACACAATAATATTACAATTAAGTAATAACACAATAGCATTATACACTAAAAAAACATTAACATTACAATTACATAAAGAAAACACATTAATATTACAATTAAATAATAACACAACAGCATTATACACTAATTAATTTATATATAATTGTTAATAATTAATGGTATTGCATTTTGATAACATATATTTATTCATGAATGAGTGTTGTCCTTATTTTTCGCGTTTTGTCCAGAAATTTACCGAGGTTTAATCCAATTTTCTGGATTTACCAATAATTCGTAGCATGCCAATCTTTCCCGATTTGAATTTAGAATCTTTCCGGTAATAACTGACGTCTCCAAATTCTAAATCATTACATTTCCTAATATAATGTATCTCATCTTCAAAGTTTCCCCCCGCACATTGGACATATTCGCATATCGTGATCGTCGCTAATTTTTAGAAATTTCCATGCCCCTAGCCTAAACCAAGCAGCCCTGATCTCTCCTTAAATCCTAGGTTGAGTATATACGATTCTTTTCCCCAGACGTGTTTTAGGTCTCTTTGTAACACAGTGAGCGTTTTCCTGTACATTCGGCGAAGGTATCTTGTTGGTTTATATCTAAGTACCAAAAAGCACCAACCCCCGCCAAAAAAAAAAAAAAAAGACCCAAAGCACCGACCCAACCCCCAAAACCACGTCCTCCTTTCTTACTCTCCACTACGTTCTTAGCATTTTTCAGTCCCTTTTTCCCATATCCAGCCCATCCCAATCTTTTGGAGTTCTCTCCTAACCTCGTCTGCCCAAAATTTAACATCTATGTTTTTAATTTGGTGGTCGTAACAAATTGCTCTAAGCATTGTTTGTTCACCTTGGATTACTCGCAACCAGTATTTGAGTACACAATTTTACAGTTAATGTCGTCCTGGAATGACCCGAATTCATATAAAATTCCACAGTTAGAAACGGCCTTACTAAGTCCTGTAATATACTTTAGAAAATGCGTATATACCTTATTTAGTATTTCCGTTCTTTGGAAACCCCAAATCTCACTACCATAGTGCATTACTGGGCCTGACCATAGCTCCATACATTTTTTCTATAATGTGCTGACTGGAATATCAGGCACTCGACCCAGAATACCGAGTACACTGTTAAGTTGTCCCCTTCCTTTAAATATGCTATATCAATATTTTTTTCCACTTTCCGTTCATTTTCAACGTCGTACCAAGATATTCAAAATGTTTCACGTTTTGAAGTACTTGATCTCTGTATTTCCATCCTCCTCTGCTCTACCATAAACCGTCCCATTTTTAAAGGTCATTGTTTTTGTCTTACTAACATTTACAGTCAATCCCCATTCCTACAGTATATTTCCAGTAGGTCAAGACCTCTTTGCAATCCCTTGATTGTCTTGGAACAGATAATTAAATCATCTGCATACAACAGGACTGGGATTCTAAACATTTCCTATCTCCGGAGCCTCAATTTCTCCTTCTAGCATTACGTCTACAATATCATCAACGAATAGATTAAATAGCATTGGTGATAAAATGCAACCTTGTCCTCACTCCCCCCCGATTGCTTCACTGCTCTCTGTAATGTGCCCTTGTCTACTTTTTATACAAATTTAACATATTTATAAATTGACCTTAAAGCATGTATCATTTTATGAGACAATCCTTTCCGATTTAATTTTTCCCAAAGTGCGCTTCGGTCCACAGTATCAAATGCCATCTTAAAATCAATGAATGCACAAAATAATTTACCCCCCTTCATTTTCAGATTGTCATCAATTAATGTTCTCAGAACAAATACGTTGTCCACCGTGGAGTACCCTTCTCTAAAACCTGCCGATATTTTGAGAGCCTATTGTTCTCTTTAGCCCATTGTCTTATTCGTTCTTAAAGTTACTTTACAATATATTTTTCCGAACACTGACAAGAGACAAATTCCCCTGTAACTTTCTGGTATCTGTTGCCCCACCTTTCCCTTTGTATAGCGGTTGGATGACACTTGTCGCCGCAGGCTTCCGGATAATCTCCTCCATTAAAAGTTTGTTGAACGCAGTTTTCAAAACGTCTAATAATTTATTGGATGATATCATATTTTTCAAGAATTCCCCTGGGATTCCATCAATTCCAGGTGCTTTACCATTCTTTAAACATTTAATGGAAGAAACCACTTCATTTTTCGAAATATCCTGATCCAGTAATTGAATATGAATTGGGTCAGGGATCTCAACTATATTTCCTTGATTATATCTTGACCTCTCATTTCCCAGCACCCTATCAAAGTAACTTCTCCATTCCCCGGGCGTTATTCTTGTCCGATTTATGGACTTTACTTTGAGTTCCCTTAACGCTTTCCATATGTCCGCAATGTTCCCACTTTCAGTCGCGACTCTCATTTCTTCGGATTTCTTATTTTGCCATGCTAGTTTTGTTTCTGCCAATAATTACTTATATTCCTTTCTCTCTTGCGCATAATTTTTTCTGCTTTCATCTGTGCTTTCTTTTCTAAACTTTAAAAGACTACTTTCGACAAATTTTTCTTCTTTCTACATGCATTATTGTACCACCCTTTTTCCTTCTCGTTCATTGCGTATTTAACCTTGAATTTTTCCCCTGCTTTTTGAAAACATTCTGTCAAAGTTTTAATAATTTCCTCCCCGCTAAGATCATTTAATTGCAGATCCTGTATTAGCGTTTCCAAACTCCTGATAATTCTTCTCTCAGATCCTCGATCCACCTGAAACGTGTAATTGGCCGCAATATTGTTGCCACCACGTCATCATTAACTGTCTCACTAATACCTTTCATATTTAAAATAAGTTTGTTTGGGAAGTGGTGTGATTCGATTCTGGAAACTATACAGAAATTACTTAGGACTGGAATCATGTCTTGTGTTGCATATTGAATAATCTATTACGCTACTTCCATTTTTATTAATAAATGTCAGTTCTCCATTTTTATCTTCCCCATATTTCCATTCAGAATTTCAAGTTCAAATGCATCGCAAAAAGCTAACAATTGGTTTCCTTCTGAATTAAAATCTTATCTTGGCTTCTCCTACCCTCACCTCGTGTTTCATTATCATCCGATTTTATAGTGATATTTTTCCTCCCCAATCCTATAGTTAAAGTCCCCTAAAATTATTATTCCCGCTTCCGGAAACCTATCTTTTATTTCTGCCAACGAGTCCAGACAATTCAACGAAAAAATTTGGATTGGCATACCTGGAATTTAGTGGTTGGCGGTAAATAGACAACAGACACATTTCTGCTCTTTCTGTATGGTAATATATACAATTGCCTCTTTTAAAGTAATATTTTACCTTTTAATATATGGGTCTAAGTTAGCTTTATATAAAATGGCAACACCGCCTGGATATCTACCTCTCTTTCCTCTATTTTGATTACCCTTAAAATAACCTTTCATATTATATAGATTTAGGCATTCATTAGCTTTTAACCATGTTTCTCCTAGAGCTAATATATCAAAAGTCTCAATAAACTCTACACATCTGTCCATTGAAAGTTTTTGTTTTAACCCTTCGATATTCCATGAACCGACTGTCAACAAACCCTATTGTGTTCCCTTGTCATTAGGCTTACCTGTATTTTTCGAACTTCCCCCTCTCAATAGTTCCTTTTCTGCGGGTAAATTCAGAAGTCTTAGTGATTTTCTTGTTGGAGTTCTTGTGTCCGCCGGTCGTTCACCTCTTAGAGGATGCTTTTCGCGTTCGGCCGTTTTTTCCTGTATGTTTATTGGATTCCTGGGAATCGTAGTGCTCCCTCTCTCTTTCTCTCGTGTAGAATTTTCTCCCTCCTCTGCTGTAAGGAGACCACCTGCTGTTGAAGCGTTCCCTGTAGGTTTTGGGGACTCGCTGTCAATGACCTCTTCAAATTCATTTTCAGAGTTGTCCATATTTTGTAGTTGTTCCCTGCTCCAGATTCGTCCATTTTTTATAATCAATTTATTAAATTGCATGATTGCATGGCAGTAAGCAGCATCCTGGCCGATGCAAAGTCATCGCTAGCACTCAGTCAGTCGGTGAAGACTGAATTCAATAACCCCAAATAATTTATTTACTACCAAGTCGGTTCGAATTTATTATATATTATGAGATCATTAACCCCATGGCTAAAGATCGGCAGCCATACTTGTCTCCTCTATATTTGCTACGCTGTACCTATTTATGAATATATTTATTTTTGTGGCGATGGCCTATATATTTAAATTGTGTTTCATATTGTTAATGGTCAGTGCATTAGGCTATATAATTTGTTATTAGACCTATAAAAGTGGAGGTTAAGTTTTTTCGAGCGTTGGCTTGGGGATGGATGGTGATCCACCCATCAGCCAATGAGCTGGATACATTTTTTATTATATTTATTTAATTTGTGTAGAATAATTATTTTATTTTATTATTGAATGTGTTTTAAGTTAATTTGGTGGAATAATGCGCGTAAAATAAATATTATTGTAAAATATCGCTTGTTATCCGTCGGGCAATGAGAGCCAGGAATATACTTTACCGTGGTCATGGATTTAGCGTTGGCGGGTGATGAGCTCATATCGAATGGTCCTTCATTCTCGGAGGATAATCGACTCTCGTAACTATATATATATATATATGCGAGGGAGGATCATTGTGGGCGTCTAGTCGAGACTATTCTTGAATGGAAGTCAGGGATGGTTTAGGATTGTTTTTTTTATTGTTTAGTAATTTATTAGAACAAGTGCCTGATTTCTAATACTCAGGAAGAGTATTTGCAGAACATAATGACATTGATTTAAATTACAGATATATAATAAAATGAATGGGAAAATAAGAATACATTTTGGTAAACAGATGAGGACAGATACAAAACTAAGACTACTTAACATCACAACAAAAGCTACTGTGAAATATGAAAGTTAAATTTGGATTTTAAACAAAATAAATTCTCATAAACTTAGAGTAAGCCAAATGCGCTTTTTATGATCACTGTTAGGAATTAATAGACTGGATCATCAAAGTAACATTATTATCAGAGAAAAACGTTGAGTACCAAGTTTAAATGAAGATACAGAAACATACTAACAAGAATGAAAAAAATCATCTGAGAAGAATAGAAAGAAATAGACGTCAAAAATTGGCATACGAATATTCTCCTACTGGACATAAGGACAAAGGAAGACCAAAACATAGGTGGTGAGACCAAAACCATTTTCGTTAGGTTTTCCATCAGATGTCACATGGCCTAAACGGATTTGTTCATGATAGTGATGATAGTAATTTATTATCAAAATATAAAGGACTTTAATGCAAGAATCAGATATTTCTAGAATCAACGTATCTGGAAAATGCTTTCTCTCGAAAGCATGTCTAGAGAGGTCGTTTGTTGGCTGCACATGACTCGAACCCAACTTATATTAACTGATAAGGTTACCTTCTGCTGCCCGCGGAATTCAAAGGCTCTGGATCAACAATACGTCAAATTATCATTCGTTGGCAAATAAAACCTTAAAGGAAACCATGTTTATATATTTAAAGTAGATTTACTGTGAAAGGAAAATAAGTTCGGCCTAACATTTTGAGATTTTCTGGCATAGGCATATTTACCATTTTTATTTCAATTTTAATTTTCTGGTATTTATTTTCACCAATTTATTTCAATGAGTTTATTATAGTAAAACCTCTTTATTCGTGGGTTAAAAAATTGCGACACAGTTCCTGTATTCGCGGCTAAACATTGCTTTATTCGTGGACCCAGTCGATATATTGGGTTTATAGTGTCCTTTATTAAACCATCAGCAGGCAGGTGCCAAGGCGGCTTTTACAAGTAGTGATTTAATCCAAATGGACAAATAAATATCAAAACAAAACAAACCTTATTGTCACTAACCCTAAAATTCATTCTTAAAAGCTGTTGTCGTGTTTCACGTGCCGATATGTACTTTGATAAATGCCTCCATCGCCACGATTCGTATATTATTGTTTTAACTTTTCATTCGTTGCAATAATTTTGATTGAATAACACGTGTGTCTTGTGCTTTGTTCCCAGTTTATAACGTCGAGTAAAAGGGAAGAAAAATTAGTATCGAAGAGAAAAAAAATAATGTTGCCGAGTAAAAAATATAAATACTTGACCATTTATACGCGTTGGCGAGTCGTTTGCGTCTATATCACGCTGTTTCAATATTATTAAACATGGAGTCCCGTGTTGGTATCCAATTTTGCATCTTGTTTCAGAGAAAGTCATACATTGGTGGCATTCAAATTATAGCATGGTTGAAGGTGTTGTCGATCCATGTTTTCTTGTCGATGACACAGGGTACAATATGGATTTGTACTGTTCCAAACCTATAGAATTGTTTTGATAAGGCAGTCGTGTCCAGTGCGCAGCCGATAAAACGCTCAGAATTTAGCTACATTATGTGTTTTTTGTAGAGTACGTATGTGGCATTAGTGTATATTTAAGTTTTTGTGTAGTAAAGCGTTGATGTATAAGGGACGATGGAGAGAAGGGAGAAGGTGAAACCCGGTGCCGGCTCATAGCCTACTCGTGTCGAAAAGCAACAAGGTGATAGGCAGCTTAACATGTTCCCATCTATCGAACGAATCGCTAGCAAAGAACCACATGAATTATCAACATATGTAGGCCTACTGCAGAGTCGTTTGGATTTCAATCCAGACATATGGTGAACAATGTAATGATTTAAAAATAGGTAATGCACCACATCCCTTCTAACCCCTGTATTCAAAAAATTTAGTATTAATATTTCCAGTTAAAGTGGGTATTAAATCATGTAATTTTGTTTTCAAATCAAGTTTTCAAACTTAAGGGGGACCTACACCTTTGAGGGTCAAAAAAGTCATTTTTCAATTTATTTTTTCATATAGAATGATACTTCATCTCTAATTAGTGAAAGATTTCCATTGATCTCTCTATTATTTTTCGAGTTATGTTTAAAAATGTGCAGTGCTGTTACTGGAGTGAGCCCTTTAATTTTAAAAGGCGCCTACATATTTGGCAAGTTTGCCGCTTGTTTTCCGAAACTTATTTTTTCAATACTGTTTCCCTGATAACTCCCAAAGTTTTCAAGATATTGAGATGGCATTTTGCATGTATATGTAGTTTATAGAGATGAACAAAATATACTAGAATTAGTAATGTACCTATTATATTTTATTTAAAATAGAATACTTTTAATGCATATTTTAACAAAAATGAGTATGCATAAATTTAAAATGAATAATAAAATATTTACACTCAGTATGATTAAACAATTGTAGTATATTTTGTAGCTACAACATTAATGTGTAAAATAAAACAAAAGTCATTAAAATATATTGAGAGTTAGGAAAATTATCAGGGAAACGGAAAGAAAATGCAACATTTTCAGCTGACATTTTGAATATTTAATTAACCATAACTACTGAAGTTATTGTATTCAAGTATACAAACATGTTCACGTTGTAATATATAAATCACATACCAAATTTCATTTGTGTAACCAGCATTGTTGCTGAGAAAAAAAATTGAAATATGCCATAGTTTTAATGGCTAAAGATGTAGGTCCATTCTTGTGTGACTAGAATTTTTTCGATGAAATTAATTCTCATCGGCACAGGCCTATAGCCTAATTGATAATGAAAGATTTATTATTGCGATTTAGTATGAAGTTTGTGGTGGTTTTTCAAATAATCGATAAAAACTATAAAACATCAAATATTTTATAGTGATCAGAAGGTAGTTGACGAATCATGTGATAGTGGGTTGTAAAACATTATAGCGAAAAGTTCCATTTGAAGCGATATTGGTTAATTTTGCTAAAAATACGAAAATATAACTATATAATAACTTCCAAAATATATCCCCAGTTATGGTGTATGAAGAGAAAAATCATAGTTTGAGCAATTCTGGAAACCGCAAGTCATTTACAAGGTGAAATGTAAAAATCAATGTAAATAACACTGGTCAACATGATTTTTGTCTGATGAGTACCAATAGTTGTACAATGCAGTTTTTTATCGTGTTTTCAAATATGTATTCGAAATTTCTCCATCACTCACAAATTGTTTTATTTCAATTTTAAATAATGGATTTAAATAATTATTTTTTAATAAACTTTTTTCTTCCATTTGTCCATTGTAAAATAAAGCCAAATGAGCTAACTCAAATGGTTTCAGCTGTGGAAAGGAGATATCAAAGCAAATGAAAACCTACTATGCTGGCCGATTATCGTTGGACCATCAAGAGGGATGCTCCACAGGCGAAATATAGCATAAAATCGTAATTTCGTACTTTCTAGGTGAGTCCGAATGTTCTAATATTGTGTAGTTACGAATGTAGAAAATGTTAAAGTGTTTGAAATTATAAATTCCTGTCTCTCGGAAACCTTACGTGATGGAGAAAACTCGATATCATATTTGAATTCAGGAGAAAAAATACTATTAGAATCACATATTTTTCTTTCTGAGACAAAAAAAAAAGTTTCTTTTTTGTTGCTTAGTGTAATTAGACCTAATTAATTTGTAAATTTATCAACTGCCTTTCTTCTTTTTTCTTAGTTTAATGTCTTCCTTTTGGATACTTTTATGTGTCCCATGTCACCTGGGCATTACAATGACTGAGCCTGTCGGGAGAGGATTACATTAAGTTATTAAACTTTGTATCACATGCGTAGAATTTTGACCACACGAGGAGATGGTGGACTTCCGCGAAAAAGTATCAAGTCCATGTGGTGCCACCTTCGATACAGCATGAACATAATTTATTAAGAACTAATACAAATCTCTTTTTTTATTCAATGCCACTGTGTTGTCATTTTCGACATTCTGGTATTCTCTCCTCGCATGACATTATTGTAACCCACTTCTGAGGTTGGGACGCATGGAAGGCGGAGTTACGCTGCGCCGGTGATACATGATAGTGATGATGATGATAATGAAGATCAAGAAAGGCCTTAATCCTAAATTTAAAGAATATGTTAATGACGGCCAGACGATGTTCGGGGACCGTTTGTCCTTTAAATTTCCTGACATTTGTCTTACAAGTGAGGAAAGCCCCGAAAAAAACAATCACCCAGGAAACATGTCCCGACCGGGGATCGAACCCAGGCCCGCTGCGTGACAAGGCAGCATGCTGCCTCGAGACCACAGCTGTGGATACTATACAAAAAATACATTAATGAAATTCTAGGTATTGTGATTATTTATTTATTCATTCATTCAGATTGATAATTTTTTGAAAATTTTGAAAGTAGGCCTGTTCTTTATGAAATGTTTAAATAGGATCAAAACGAAATTAAAGCGCTAGCATTGGTACGCCTAGTATTTTGTAAAAAAAAAGGTAACAAGTAACCTTTTTTCCACTTAATTGATATAAATAAATATATGCAGGAAAAAAAAAGAGTGGCTCTGTTGTAAGTTTAAATAAATAGGTAGTGTGTATAAAATAGGATTCAGTGTTAAGATTGGGAATTGCTAATATTGGACTTAAAACGTTTTTGGTGTGAACTGCAGAAATGTGTTTCCGTGTGAAACGAGGCTCCAAAGTGCCGCGTTTGAACCGTTTCAGCATGCATTTTCAGCGCGTAATCAGAGACACATGTGCAGGACAGTTTCCCCTCGCCGTCTTCCCTTCCAACATTTGTTATCAGCAATTAGACGTGTGTGCGCTTTGGACGGAGTCAATCCGTAAACTCGACTCTACGTACGTACAATCCCCTTCCTTCAATAGATTCATAATTTATTTCAATCGATACTGCAGTTTCCACTAATTGTATCAATGCCATATTTAGAAACAAGCTCTTATTACTGAGGAAATTGCGGATTTTACTCTAGAAAAATTAACATCATAAAAATAATAACAAATCAGACGGAAGTCCACCGCGGTGGACTAGTGGTTTTGCTTCTTGCCTCTGTTCTCGAGGGTGGCAGGTTCAAACCCGGCCGGGTGTGAATTTTTTTAGGATGGAAAAACCCAAGAAGTAAGTGGGACTACTCTGGTAGGGATTTAATACCGTGGATCCCTAGTAAGAAGATTTTCAGGCTCGTAAATTATCCTTAAGCCTGAATAAAAAGACATCTCAGCAAAATGTATCGTCCTCAACATCTTATGTAATACCTAATGTCTCATTGAGTCGGTATGTTGACTGTATGCCTTTCATGACATCTATGGGTAAATAAGGTAACTAAGGTAACTTGGTCTAATAACTCCTAATAAAAGAGAGGCTATGGCTCAACATTGCTCTACGCCATTATAGATAGATAGATAGATAGATCGACAGAAGAAAAATAGAAACAAGAGAGATGAGGATTTTAATATAGGTTATAGGCCTACCCTTGCAGACCAAGTGAAAAATGTCATCAGGGAAGTTTATTAAACATTTTCAACTGTAACAGAAAGAAAATGGAACATCATAAAAGAGAATGGCTGGACCGAATTAAAATATGGAAAATATTCCGTAAGTTATTATTACAGTATAAATCACAATGAAATAGAATTGCAGAAAAATGGAAAGAATGTGATATAATGACAAATAAAGGTACTCCACAACATTTGATTATGGCTATACAAAGTTTATAGATCATCATCATCATCATCATCATGAACAAATTCGTTTTAGGCCATGTGCCTGTGCGGCAAACCTAGCGAAGATGGTCTTGATCTTTCCACCGATGTTTTGGTCTTCCTTGGTCCCTATGTCCAGTTGGGGTATATTGGAATGCCAATTTTGGAAGTCTATTTCTTGCCATTCTCCTCAGATGATTTTTCCATTCTTGTTGGTATCTTTGTATATCTTCATTTAAACTTGTTACTCCAAGTTTTCCTCTGATAATAGTGTTCCTTTGGTGATCCAGTCTATTAACTCCTAATAATGATCGTAAGAAGCGCATTTGGCTTACTTGAAGTTTATGAGAGTTTCTTTTATTTAAAATCAAAATTTCACTTCCGTATTTTAGAGCAGCTTTTGATGCGATGTTATGTAATCTTAGTTTTGTCTCTGTCCTCATCTGTTTACCAAAATGTCTTCGCATTACCCCATTAATTTTATTATATTTTTTGTAATTTTGAATCAATGTCACTCTTATACCCTGCAAATACATTTCTTAAGTAAGAGAAAAATGACACTTGTTCCATAATTTTTCCATCAATCTCAATTTCACCCGTTGTATGTTTTTTCCACACATTGCCATTGTTTTGGATTTTGAAGTGGAAATTTTTATATTATATTTGCTGGCAATTTTGAATAATTGATACGCTGCTATTTGTAAGCTATCTTCGGAATCTGATAATATTATTTGATCATCAGCATATAATATTGTTTGAATTATTTTATTCCTAGTTATTGAAATTCCACTATTTACTGTTTGTTTCCATTCTCGCACTCTTCTGTTAATATATATATATATATATATATATATATTAAATAAGAGTGGAGATAGTCCACATCCTTGTCGAACACCTTTGCTTGTGTTTATGTGTTCTGTTATTTCTCCATCTGGTAATTTAATTTTGATTTTAGAATTTTGATATAAGCTTTGTATGGCTCGTATTACATGTGAGTGTATATTTTCTTCATGCAGTATCTGCCAAAGTTTATCTCGGTTTACATTATCATATGCCTTTTCATAATCTATAAATATTATTAAATTCTCTCCTTTTTTCCATAATTTGTTGCAGGGTAAATATTGCATCTATAGTGCTCCTCCCTTTTCTAAATCCACATTGTTCTTCTTCCAAAAATGTTTCACTACTTACTGATAATTTATTTTTAATTATGTTGGCATATACTTTAGATGCAGTTGGGAGTAAGGTAATGCCTCGGTAGTTATCACATTTGTTTTTCTGACCTTTTTTATGTATATTAGGCTAATTACTAGACCCGTTTCCCAATCCGTTGGAATATTAAGACAATGCCAAATATTGTTAAAAAGTTATAATAGTTTCTCTTTCAAGGCAGTTCCTCCATACTTAAAAAGTTCTAAATTTAAATAATCTAAACCTGGACTTTTCCTGTTCTTGGCCTTCTTTAAAACTTCTTCTAGTTCGTCCATTGTTATGTCTGGTTTTTCTATTTCATTTTCACAAGTCAAATTTAAAGTAATCTTTTCAGTGTAGTGTTCGGTTCTGACCAAAGAGTTTTGTAGTAAGTAATCCAATAAGTTTATAGATAAATAATAAAATTGTAATAGACATGGGTTTTAAATCTAAACAACAAAAAATGGTAATAATAAATTGTGGTATCAGACAACGGTGTCCTTTATAACCTTCTCTTTTTTAATTTATATATAGACGAGGTTATGTTAAAGTGGCAGATTAATTTAAATAAACATTTTAAAATAAATAATTAACTGTTGGATACAACATTATTTACTGAAGAAATGGCCGAAGAAATGTAGGAAGACCAAAACGTCGTTGGAAAGACGACCTGCACCTGCAGCATATAATGCACCGGGGAGTGGAACGGGAAAACAGGCCCATACCTTGAGGATGATAATGATGATGACGACGAGGTTATATTAAAGTGGTAGATTAATTTAAATAAACATTTTAAAATAAATAATTAAGTGTTAGATACAACATTATTTACCGATGATCAAGTAGTGATTTCCAGTTCAAAAGATGATCTACAAAGAGCTATTTTTAATTTGGAAAAAGTAAGTGCCAATTACAATTTAAAAATGTCAAAGAATAAACTAAAATTTTAGCATTTAAAAGACTGATACCTTAAGAGCAAAAATAGTAATTGATAATACAATTTTAGGGCAAGTGAACAGTTTTAAATATCTAGATTTCAATTTATCGTATGTCAAAACTGGAGATAATAATGACAAAATAAATAAATTTAATCTAATGTGTGGCAGTATTAAAAGAACCCTTAAAAACACAAGAAAAGAAACTAAAATGGCATTTTATAAAGTAAATGGCTGTTCCTGTATTGATGTATGGATCAGAATGTTGGACGATCACTAAAAGACAAGAACAAAGATTGGAAGCAGCAGAGATGAGATTTTTAAGAACTAGGCTATAGTAGGATATACTCTGCTGATAAGAAAAGGAATGAAGATATAAGAAAGGAACTAAATATTTTCAAACTTACAGACAGAATAATTAAATATAGGAACGACTGGAAAGAACATGTTGATAGAATGCCAGAAGAAAGATTTCCAAAATTATTGCTAAATTATAAACCGCACGGAAGGAGAAATGTTGGACGCCCATACAGAAGATGGTATGAACAATTTTAACAATTCTAGCTTTCATGAAACCAGAACGAGCCAGCAGGCTTAATCCTTGGATGATGATGATGATGATGATGGAAAGAATAACTTTAGAACAGGCCGTGATGATGGTTGTCTGAAAGCCTAATGTATTCATGATAATGCTCCTAACAAAACATAAGAACAGCATTTCAGATAAAATATTTATTCAGTGTAATGTAAGCTAATTCTAATATTATATTTGTAATTACATTATATGGCACTGAATAAATTCACATTATAATGATGTCCTAGTAGAAGGAACCTGTTATATTGTGAATACAAGAGGTGTTTACGGGATTTCAAATAGAGGGCGATTTGTGTATCTTCCTGGTTTGCCTAAGTAGCACAATGGCTTGGTGTGCCAGGATGTAAAAGTGGAGATCTTGGGTTCAAATTCCGCTTAGATAAAAAAAATCTTTAGTTGTATTAACTACAGCGTGTGAATAACAAGCCTGAATAGGCCTACATTACGTAATTCCAATATTACACTTGTTTTATTTATTTATCTATCTCAATGGCGTTACGGTCCATGTAGGGCCAGATCCTGCTGTACTATTAAAGCCTATTCTCTTCTATCTTGCATCTTTATCCTCCATCCTCTTATTCCCAACTCCCTCATATCCTCCTCTATGTTCTCCAAACATTTTTTATCGGTCTTCTCACGTATCGTCTTCCACCTGGTTCCCCTTTGCTTATATTTGTATTATGGATCCCTGCTCACTTCTTTCCACATGTTCTGCCCATCTAAGTCTAGTACTTTTAAATGTGCCCATGATTTGGGACTTCCATACAATTCGTAGAGTTTTACATTGTAGAGTTTCATTATCATAAACATTACAAACTGATAGAAGTATAAGAAATTTCATTTCAGCAGCTTCTCTTCTTCGGAGCTGTTTACATGTTATGGTCGAAATTTTAATTCTTCTTCCTCTTCCTTTTTCTTTCCAGGATCTGTTCCGATCTCACGGCCATCGTTTAAGCTTCCAAAGATCTACTTTTTTTCACATTTTCCACTAAAAATGGCGATTTTTACGGGTGTGGGAGTTGAGTATCACAACTTTCTTATAGCCTATGTTCTCCTGAACATTTTGCAAAATGTCCCATCACAATCGGATCAACGGTATGGCCTTAGAGGTTTAATTCCGTTTATATTCCTTAATTTATGTAGTTTACATAAAACATAACATTTTCATTGTAAAAATATTGATCTTCAATCATAAATTTACTTAATGATTCTATAATCACCATAAATATCTTCAATACTAAGCTCTGTTTAAGCTACTCAAATTAATAAAACAATATAATTACGATCACAATAAAGCCCGCGCATAAAGTACGAACAAACAAACAAACATTTTTATATATTAGATTAGGCTATTAGAGCTACTTAATATCAGTAGCGAAATCCAGTAAAGGAAGCTCACAGCTAATCACGTGACTCACTTTTCTGTGTCCAATTATCCAGTGTCATTTACAATATAATAGTAGAATACCCGAGATCTCAGTCTTCCTCAACTTCAAACAATTTCAGTCACTTTGGCTCTTCGGAGATGTGATGTGACGTTTCTTTTATAATTTTTGTAGAGATGTGGAAGAAGTTAGTCCCGATATCAAATGATTTAGCATTGAAAGCTTTTGAGAATGTGGGTTAGTATGAAAATACTTGACTGATCCACTCAGAGGGGAATTTCAAAGCTTGTCTCCCGTAGGTACGTTATAACAGGTGTGAATAAGGGAACTTCAGCTGCATGCTTTTCGTTCCGCAAGATTTAATCTAAGACAATTAATAAAATTATAATTAAACTTGAATGAAGAAAACAAAGCCCACCACACTTGTGCATGTAATTCGACTCCTCCTTCAACATGGTCACTTGTAGACCTGCAATTAAACATTTTGCTACATCATGTTAAACAAAAATATCATCTGCATCACATTTGCATCGTTATAGGCCTACACAAAAAACGTTCGTCCCACTGTAAGGGACGGGTGACTGTGCCAATTAAAAAGTATCTATAAGGTGAAAGGATAATCTGATTTAATGACATGGAACATAAACAAAAGTGAAATTTAAAAAAAAGTTTAAAATTTAGAAATAATTACAATTAGGAACCCAGGAGTTTGCCAATGTCAGTAATATGATCTTATAGATTTAAATATGTTTCGTGTAAGTAATAAAGTAACTATAGATAATGTGCTGATATGCATTAAAAAGTGTCGCATTTCTATTTTTTTATGTTGAGTTTAAATTCCTAAAAAAGTATTTCATGTAAGGCAGAAGAGGAGGGGGAAGGCCTAAGAAACTGTGGATGAACAGAGTGAGAATTAGTATGAACAACAGAGGAATGATAGATGATGATGCCAAGGATAAATATTTGCGAGGACTTTATCCAATTTGTAGGAAAATATTATTTTTTTGTAATTGCGGATGAGCCCATGTAGGACTACGCAAAGTACTTAGAGGCGTTTCGTTTTAGCCCAAATTTCTTTCATTCTTTTGCTATGAGTTTGTTTTCTCTCATCTGTCCAAGTTCCAGTTTTTTTCTTCGGTTTGTCCTCTTGATCAACTTGCCACTTATTCACCTTAATTCTAAATATATCTCTGTTTGGGATATCTTCTTTAGTAATTCCTGCCATTTTTAAGTCCTTTTAGACTTCATCAATCCACTTCATAGTATCCACTGGAGCTTTACTTCTATTTTCGTAGAATTCCATTATCTGTTTTGTAAGCCTATTTGAGTTCATTCATTTAATATGGCCATAAAATGTTAACCTTCGTTTTCTAATATCACTATGAATGTCTATAGCCTATATTTTTATTTCCTTTTTACTTCTGAGTCTAAATGGTTTGGTTCGCACATTTTAGTGTAATTGTCATAAATCTATTATTTATGGGATTCACAAAATATTATTATTATTAGGTATATTATTATTATATTTAGGCCTATTACTATTAGGCCTATTCTTAATATTAGACCTATTATTAATATTGGACCTGTCATTAATGGGCTTATTATCATTATTGGACCTATTATTATTATTGGGTCTATTGTTATTAATGGATCTATTGTTATTATTGGGCCTATTGTTATTATTGGGCCTATTATTATCATCATTATTATTATCATTAGGGCCTATCATTATCATTATTATTATTATTATTATTATTATTAGTATTATTATTATTATTATTATGGCCTATTATTATTTACACAGTCGAACACTGTGTTCTTGGGATAATAGCGTCGTTGCGTGCCCGGGTTTGATCCCATGTCGGTACAAATTTCCTGGTGATTGTTTTTCGGGGTTTTTATTCGCCTATAAAACCAATCTCAGAAAACGCTAGGACCCAAATCATTCCCGATCATCATCTGGCCATCATAATCATCATTCTCATATCCGCCATGTTGAGTGTGAATGTGTGAGTGAATTATGTGTTTCGTCTTAAACGTTGGAGTTTTCTCGGAGAAGGTCTTGATTGATTGATGGCTCATTTGGGGAAGCCCTCCATGTCCTTGTGCGGTCAATAGTTGAAGTATGTGAATCAAAGTTTAAATTCCTCTCCAGACAGATCGTGTCACTGTAAGGCCCAAAGCCCGTGTGACGTGGCTTCTAAATTAAGATGCTAAACCATGATGGAGGAGAAATAGAAGAATTATTATGTACACAGTAGAGTTTTATTGTCATAAGTAATGCCACGAGTGATTTCCAAATTATCGATAAATTCACTCCTCACTTCGTGAGTCGTGAATTTATCTAGAGAATTTGGAAATCAAGAGTGGCATTTGTTAGGACTATTTAACGAATAAAATTAAGCTGTTTACTCACAAATCATTATTTAACTATAGTTATTTAAAAATATTTATATATTTAATGTAAACGGCGATGTTTGAAAACAAATGAGAAATGTTATGTTTCACTTGTTTATCACTGCAACCAGATCATATTATTTATTGCTAAAGGATCGCAATATTGTAAGAATGCACCCTAGTGGAGAAAAGATGACACATCAAACTGTATATTAATTAATGTCTGATGTCCTATGATGTAAATATGTCAATTATATTTTTCTGGAACGTTATTACCTGGGAAAAAATACGTTTAAGAAAGTGCAAACAGTGTGTTTTTTTTTTTGTGGTATAATCAATTGCTACAAATGTTTTTATATTATCTTCTGCAATCACGATAAGGTTACATTCGTGCACTATGTATACAGTCTGGTAGCCACTTACAGTCACTGCAAAATTAATGCTTTGGCCTATTCAGAATGTTAAAAAGGAGAAGCTTGATTTTACAGTGATAAAATTAAACTGATAAAATCGAGGTGAAACTCGACTGTGATTGGTTGTAAATTAAACTCATTGAAATGTGATTGGTCGTTGACTCCCATTTGGGGCATGAGTTAAATAGTCAAGAAACAAATTATTCATTGCGCATCAAAGAGACATCACAAATTCGACTGCACAGTACCGGCATAACGGAAATACTATCTTTCTGACTGAGAAAAACGTAACCAGTGTGCGCACTCAATACGTTTAACATTAATACAAATTCGTATCCAAAGCGAACTCGGCCTGAAATTGCATTGAGAGCAGGAGGCGCAGTTATTAACATAAGTAACCGAGGAGGTAATATTAATCATAAAGTGGATCACTTAAAAGCTTACATCCATTAAGCTGAACATCTGCCGCACCTGTTTACTGCAAAACACAGTGACTCGGCAGCTATGTAAACACTTGTTGTGCGGTCACCACACTCATAGGACCTGGCTAATAAACAACTGGCGACTTGGTGGCGGAGGTGCTTCCATCTCTCAGACACCAGTTCGCGTCTCGGTCGACCCATGTAGAATTCATGGTGGACGAATCGAAGCCAAGGCATGGGTTTTTGGGAGATTGTTCCAATTTTCTGCTCCATCCACCACTTCTCCATACTTATGTCTTCCATTTAATCGGTTACTGTGATGATGCGACAAGCCTGGTTACCGGTATGCTTAGGCCCTATAAGTCAATAATAAGGACTCCATCTTTTCTCATCTCTCGTCCCATTATTGCGCCGAGCACGGATAGAGGATATTTACTATATAGTAATATAGTTATGTAACTAAATAAAGATAAAAAAATTGAACCTCTGATCTCAGTAGTCTTCAACTATGTGGAATTAGAGTTAAAAACTATGTAGGCCATTTTCCATCTTCAACTTTAAAAAGGTACAGTAAAACTTGTCCAAAGCGGAATCGCATGGGACCAGTATTTTTTCCACATTAGACAACATTCCGCATTATAAAAAATAAATATTAACCAATCTTAGATTATAGAGCACCGTATAAAGTCTTTTTATATACCTTATATTAATTCTAGTTCGCCTACCGTTGAAAAGTTAAGTATAGTATATGCTGGTAACTGCGACGGTAACGCACACAAAAAAAAAGTCCCGTTTCGTCAGCGTCAAAAGTGTCTCTTAGGCGCGTATCCTGAAATTAAAGTTTCGGTTTCCACTCACTAACTACACTTTCATTCAAATCCTTTGATTCCCCGAAAATTTCATTCCACACTGCGTTGTGTCTTCTTTTAAAAGTGTCCACAACCAACCTAAATATGCCTTGAAATCGTTATGGGATGTAGCAAAAGCTAGAGCTTGACTTTCGAGCATTTCATTTTTAATAATTTCCTTGCATCCATCCATTTATTACTTTTTCTTTCTGTTTTAAAATCTCATAAACATGGGGTTTTCCACATTTAAATTTAATAATTATTTCGCGTACTGAGAGTCTTCTTTTCTTTATCTTCAATCACTTTCACTTTTTCGTTTAATGACAATTAAACATCTTTATTTCGTAAATTCAGAACGATATGGATGGATAAATGGACCTGTGATGAAATATATGTTCACAATCGGTCTCAGATCTTAAACTAATTTAAGATTTTACAGTGCACCGGTTATTTGTAAGACAGATGTCACCTACCAAATTTTTGTTAAACGAATCTGCACGGGTGTGCAGTGACGCCGAAAGAAAATTCCAGATACAGGTAGAAACTCTACTTCACCCAGCGGCAGGAATCATCACTTGTTAATTCGCCTAACGGATATTGAATGAAGTGGAAAGTAATTTATTTATCTTTCCATCTTATAAACATTCCTTTTCCTGAATTGTGTAGAAATATCATTCCGTTTCCGCGTTGGACAGATTCCATTTTATACAAAATAAATACACGTAAAATTACTATTATTTTGCCGGGACCAATACATTTATTCACATTGGACAGATTTCCGCATTGTTCAAGTTCTGGATTAACAGGTTTTACTGTATAACTAAAGATATATTATGTAATGGAAATGACAGTTGATGACAAATGAGGGAAATTTTGAAGAAGTGGCTGAATTGAAATACGTAGGAACAATAATTATAAATAGGAATGAGATTCATAAAGAAATCAAACATAGGTTCAATTCTCGATATGCATGCTATATTTTTTATATTATTTATTGTAAGCTAAAATAATTCTGGAACAAGTGAACCATTTTAAATATTTGGGTTATGAAATTTCCTATTTTAAAAATGAAGATCTGTTTAACAAACTTAATAAATTTAATTATATATGTGGCACAATTAAAATAATATTTAAAAACTCAAGAAAAGAAACAAAACTAACATTTTATATAGCAGTGGTAGTCCCTTACTATTGTGTGGTAGTGAATTTTGGGTTTCAACTAAAGGAGAAGAGAATATCATAGAAGCAGCTGAAATGAGATTTCTGAGAAGTGTCGCTGGCTGCAAACTTCTAGATAAAAGAAGAAGTGAAGATATTAGCAATGAGCTAAATATTTTTAAACTTTTAGATAAAATATAAGAATCTAGAAAAAAAAAACTGTAAAGAACATGTTCAAAGAATGAAAGATGATCACATTCCAAAAATTATACTTAATTAGAAACTAAGAGGAGACCGAAAAAGAAATGGATTCAACTTTTTGAATGAGAATCTATGAGACCGGAACAAGTCACATGGACTTAATCCGTGATTATTGATGATTATTATTGATTGTAATTACACTATATGTTAACTGTGAACCATAAACTGTAGAATAATCAACTTAATTTTTAATTCCAGTAGGAACTGTAATAATTATTGTTGCTGATAAAAATATGATCGGGTATCGACAAACTGAAGCTGGAAGTTGTATCCAGGATAAAGCGGATACTCTATGCTGGGGGTAAAATAGATCATTATCAGGCTATATGTCTAGGCCCTATATATCTAAAATCATGATCGCATTTTTGGAAAATGGTATATAAGAGTAAAAATATGAAAATGAACATTCAATCAATTTCAGATAGGCCTAATGCAGAAGCAAATTATGCACCTTTGAAAATAAATATATTAAATGTAGGACCTATTTGTAAAGTCACTGCGTTACAAATATTTTTATCGGCAATTATTTATTGTTCGTTTTTTAATTTTTTTATTTATGCAGTTATCTTGTAGGCTTTTAACTTTTCAGTTGCCACAAAAATAGAGCAAATAAATTCATATCACGTTTTTAAGGATATGCTGAAACGAGATGACTTGTCAGTTAATCTAATTTCTGGGTGGAGCACGCTATAACGTGATTGGTTAAGACAACACGCTAAAAGCAGGAATGTCTCAGGTTACAGTCCCGATAGGGTGAGGATTTTTAACCCATTCGCCTCAAATTTACTTGTACAACAATTTATTTGCCAATTTTCAAACCTGAAAATTAGTTTTATGTATAGGCCTATATAATTTAAACATTAAAAGTTGAACAAAGTAAGGTGAAGGGCAAGCACATTTTTTATTAATTATAAATGATAATTAAAATTAGTTTAACGATGCTCTTTAACATTTCAGTTCATTAGTGTCTCAATTCATATCTGGGCGTTGAAAGATGGCAAATTTTCTCAGAAGGCTGTTATTTCAGACTTGAGGTTCTTTTACATGTTTTAAATCTACGATGCGGAACTCAGTGTTTTTCATTTCCGATCTTTGCCGTTATAAGAATTGTTCGCCCTTCTTCAGATGCGGCCGAAATTGAACCTGTGAAATTCGGAACCGGAGACGAGTATAGTAGCCAGTAATCCACTAGAATTGACATATTAACTAAAGAACGTCCTCTCAAAGATATACAAAAAAAAATGGTAGAAATGCATTTAGTTTTATGAGCTTTAAAATTGTTCTGAATTGACAACCATAAAACAGAGTTGGGCAGAACTCGTCTTCCTAGGCAAATGCGTTAAGCTGACCTAACTCTTACGGCTGCATCATGACTTTGGGATCGACTCAGCCTCTAACTGAAATGTATACCAGACGTATGTTTATGGGGTAGATGCGGCCATCATGCAGGCTTGACAACCCGGCTGACATCCGCAGCAGCAGCAGCAGCAGCAGCAGCAGCAGGAGTGACAGCGGCAATGAAGAGGATTCATTTGACCACGCCTGCAATTCCTGTCATGTAAAATATTCAAACAAAAGATATCCTAAAATTATTACAAACTTGGATATAGTGCCAAAATGTAAAAATAAAAAATGAAAAATTGTATAATGAACGACGTATGAATACTTTTACCAAGGAACAGTTCAATTGTTACATTTACGTTCTAATAGAGTAGAAATGATGCACGATCCGGTTTTCCCCACAAAATATCCGTTACTCCTCATATAACCGGGGTAAATTAAATATTTACATTAATTATATTTTTTTATTGTCTGTGATCCTGTGTTAGTTACTCGTAATAGCTGTGGATTTTATCGCTACCTAGCTAATACCCGGCGTACAACGGTGCGCCAAATTAAATTAAGTAGGCCTATTGATGGTTAATTAATTATACGGTATACACTGCGACGAGCCAAACATGGCGGTTGCTAGAGTAAATTTTTAATTTCAAATTTCAGGTAAACTCCCACTTCTAACAGTCGGATTTCGCTGATTTGTGGAAAATACATACCTCGGTTTATTTTAATAGGATATTTCAAGCTTTGTTGCGATACATCGAAAATTGCGGTCGCTAGAGCGATTTTTAAATTTTCGTTTCAAGTGAACTCCTACACCTAATGATTTTGGAACATAATACCTAACAGCTAAACACTCGCTTCATCCGAAAATCTGTATATACAAATGTTCACAAAGATCGGATAACGGTTTAGAAGTCTTTAAAGAACAGACATACATACAGTACACTCGTGGTATAGCATGTAGATAATATTGATAAGTAATGCCACTTTATGAACTTATTTAGAGGATTTGGAAATCAAGAGTGGCATTTGTTAGGACTATTTAACGAATACAATTAAGCTGTTTACTCACAAAACATTATTTATATATAGTTATTTTAAAATATTTATGTATTTAGTGTAAACGGCGATGTTTGAAAACAAATGAGAAATGTTTGGTTATGTTTCATTTGTTCATCACGGCAACTTGATCATGCTATTTATTGCCAAATAGGATCGTAATATTGTAAGAATGCACCGCAGTGGAAAGAAAAATGAAACACATCAAACTGTATATTATAACCAACATTACAGGTTATTAATTCATTTTTTCGAAAACAACTCAGTAATATCAGTATTTAAAACACAATTATTGAACACACAATTATCAAATGTTTAGGTCGAAGAAATCTGTTCACTATTTGCTATATTCAACGTATTTGTTAGAGAGTCAGTCACTGCAAAGTAATGCTGTGACCTGTTCAGAATATTAAAAAGGAGGAGCTTTTTTATTTTTGGTAATCGAAATTCGATAAATATCGAGGTGAAACATGACTGTCATTGGTCGTAAAACAAGTTCATTGAAACGTGATTGGTCATTGACTCCCATTTGGGGCATGAGTTAAATATTCTCCATAATGTATAGTTTGCTTAGGTAGAATAACATCCAACATTTTTCTGTTTCTTAAGCAAATAAATATCCAATAGATTATTTTGTTATCCGAACTGACCTAGATATATTGAAACACGGAATAAAATGAAAGACAGTGAATGTTCACACCTAGCAAGATAATGCATGACCACCTTCACTAAAATTTATGCTGATTGTTGTCAGTGAAATGCAATTAGTTCTATCAATAAGGCCTTGCTAATTATTGTAAGAATTTATTTATCTTGGAATGTGAGGGTATTCATGTAATGAAAGCGGAAGGAATACATCTTTTTGGGCAAGTTCTTGCAAATAAACATGTCCACAGCCAACTTCCTCTCTTCACTTAATATGATGTATACAATATTACATGAACTAGTTGTAGCCTTCACACCGTACAAACTCCAGCTGCTATATTCTCTAATTTTTTATTCAATGCCACCAGGTTGTCATTACATTTCCGGTATTCTCTCATTGCATGGTGTACTTGTAACCCACTTCTGAGGTTGTGGCGCCTGGAAGGCGGAGTTACGCTGCCCCATGATATGAGGTGATGATGATGGTAATGATGCGCCAGGAGAGGCCTTAAACTGTACTTAATCTATTGAGGTGAATATGATATTGATGATTATGATGGCCAGATGATGTTTGGGGACCTTTTGGGCCTTAAAGTTTCCTGACATTTGTCTTACAGGTGAGGAAAAACCCCGAAAAAAACCTCACCCAGGAAACTTGTCCCGACCGGGGATCGAACCCTGGCCAACTGCATGACAAGGCAGCACGCTACCTCGAAACCACAGCGGTTATATATATGGATGATGGACGGTGTCTTTTGCAGTGCTGTTTACTCAGGGTAATGTAGTTGCTCTCGTATGCAGCGGGTCCAGTTTCGATTCCCGGTCGAAACACTTTTTTTTTTGACCTCACCTTTAACAAATGATTACACTGGTCAACATGTTTTTTGTCTCATGAGTAGGCCTACCGATAATTGTACTTAATGCAGTTTTTCATCGTGTCTCTAAATATGTATTCGGAATTTCTCCATCACCCACAGTTTTTTTATTTCAATTAATTTCAATTAATGGATTTAAATAACTGTTTTTTTAATAAACTTTTTTCGTCAATTTGTCCATTGTAAAATAAAACCAAATGAGCTAACTCAAATGGTTTCAGCTGTGGAAAAGAGACATCAAGGCAAATGGAATCCTAATATGCTGGCCGATTATTGTTGGACCATCAAGAGGGATGCTCCACAGGAGAAATATAGCACAAAATCGTCATTTCGTACTTTCTAGGTGAGTCCGAATGTTCGAATATTGTGTCGTTACGAATGTAGAAAATATTAAAGTGTTTGAAATTATAAATTCCTGTCTCTCGGAAACCTTCCGTGATGGAGAAAAATCGATATCATATTTGAATATAGGAGAAAAAAAATACTACCAGAATCACATATTTTTCTTCCTGAGACAAAAAAAAACTTTATTTTTTGTTGCCCAGTGTTATCTGCCCATCATAATCTTCGATGTCATATTCACCATGTTTAGTATGATATGTGATTGAATAGTGTGTCTTGTTTAAATGTCAATGTTGTTTCGTTGATGGCCCTGGCAATGAGCGGACAACTCCTCCGGAGAGGCCCTCTTTGTTCTTGTATGGCTAAACAAGTAAGTGTTTAATCCAGAGTAGCAAATTCTCTCCCGATTACTCTTGGGACACGCAATAGTAGGCCTACCTATAAGAGAGATGCAAAATAATGTAGAGAGAGAGAGTTATGAATGATAGGCCTACCCGTCGCAGTATCGAGGACAGTAGTGACCCTACCATCCATACTGACTGCCGGGTCCAATTTCCGATGAGGAAGGGCTTTTTAAATTTATACTAGCAATTCTTGATGTTAATGGCGGTTCCGTGGCTCAAGGGTTAGGCACTTGCCTTTCATTGATGGGGCCGCGATTTTGCGTCTCGGCGACTTCATGTGGGTTTCGTGGCGGACGAAAAGAAGTCTGGGCAGGTTTTTCTCGAGGTTTCTCCAGTTTTTATATCGTAAATTTCATTCCACCATTTCTCCACATTCTTCTCATTCATTTAGTTTCATTTAATTATATCTGCCCCTATAACGGTGTCTCAGATATGGTCGACCGGTATCATTTTAATTCATAGACGTTCAATACAATATACTTCACATCTCATACCTTGTCCCGGTCCTTTTTCGGACATGAGTTGTGAAGTTTTTTTATGGACTAAACTCCATGGTGCTACAATTCTACAAGGTCGTTGGCCCACCAATCGGCTGCTGTTCTCACGTCCACACGTATTAATCACAGAGGACGATCATTCAGCCAGTGAAATGTGGTCAGCATTTCAGATTCCCAGTCATTATAGATGGTTTTCCCAATTTGGAGCCATTACTTTTTTTTAGCTTCCCAAAATCCTCACGATGTTGGTTGGTCACCTGTTCAATGCTGACGAAATTCCATGAGAAAGTTTCTTTCCAATTTATGTTCGGGGTTTTAAACAATATTCGAAAGTAGGACCTATATCTTTAACAACAATAATTATATATCATGTGCATATTTATAGTCACCTGTGGAGCTAATCACAGATCCGATCCCTTGAACTAACATCCTTAAATCTTAAAAAAGGCGAAACAACAATTTCCCATGCCAATTACTTAACTATTACGGACCGTACTGAAAACAAAATCATGTAAAACTGTAAGTTATTATTGCACATTATTGTGTAATGTGACACAAGTTTTAGTATATTACGATGCGAGGTTTGGAAGTGGTTTTTACAGAATCGAGGAAAAATGTTTAAAAACCGAGCGAAAGCAAGGTTTTTAATTTCCGAGATTCTGTGAAACAGTTCACAAACGTGCGTTGTACATTATATTTTGCACGATGGTGTTTTCAAAATAATAAATAATAGTAAAATAATAACATCTTTGTTGGAAATATTTGCGTTCATTATAAACAATTGACTAACGTTAACAGTGTGGGCAATGTTTATTAGTTGAAACAACAGGAGGCCTTGAGAACAATTATTGATAACGTGGCCATAAATACGTATTTATTGTTGTATATTGTTTCAAATGAAGTTCAGTCCATTTAAAATGCAGTGATTTGTTTCATATAATGTATATTATTAAAACTACCTTTTGGATATTTTTTGTATATACATTGTACGTAGTATACATAGAGGGCAGTGGTTTTACTTCCCGCACGTGGGTTTAAATGTAATATTACAGTATGCAGTTATTTAGTTTGGCAACCCCGAAATGTAGGAAGTTGAACTTTCAATCATGGTAGCCATTGCTGTAAGTACAACAAAACGCACTATCGCGAAAAAAAGTAATTTCTACTCATTTGTTTTTCTATTTTTCATCATCATCAACAACAACAACAACAAGGATTAGGCCCAATGGCCTGTTCCGATCTCATTATAGGTCGAATTGGTCCTTCCATCTCTTCAATGGTCTTCCTAACGTTCTTCTCCCTTTTGGTTTATAATTATACATTCTTCTTGGTATGCGCTGTTCATTCATGCGTAATACGTGCTGAAGATAAGCATTTTGGTAATATGTTATTCTTTCACAGAGATTAAATATATTAAATTCTGTTCTTATATCTTCGTTTTTCTTTTTATCGGTCCTTTGGTATCCTGCTATTGCTCTCAACATCTTCATTTCAGCAGCCTCTATTTGTTTACTATCTGCCTTTGTTAATGTCCAGGTTTCACATCCATATATAAGAGATGGAACTGCCAATACTTTGTAAAACTTCAAAATAGTTTCTTTTCTAGTCTTATTCAATAAAGTTTTTCTATTTTTTAAAATAATATTAAATAAATTAATATTGATTCAAATAAATATTTATGAAAATCAATAATACTTTAATAGTTTTATTTATTAAATAAACAATATGGATTTCGATCAAGTAAACACGAAATCAATTGATTACTTAAATCAAATCAATGTATCTTATAGGATACATTGCCAATTTAACGGTTATTATTAATATAGGCCTACAAAAAAGATGAATTAGGTTAATTTACGGAGCTCATAATATATGTCATTGTAGACCATTTCTGGTCCAAATTTCCTCTTCCATCAATTAAAGTTTTAAATTACGTTTTTCAGATTAAGGAAAAAGTTTATAATTTCGAATTAATTTTTACAGAAGCTAATCGTGATTACAACACAGTAAATCTCTACTCATGTACGGCATAATGCCAACTCAAGGTATGAGATGAAGCCCCTATTACTAAATAATAATAATAGTAGTAATAATAATAATAATAATAATAATAATAATAATAATAATACTCGTAATAATAATAATGATAATGATAATGATAATGGTAATGATAATGGTAAGGATAATGATAATGATAATAATATTAATAATAATAATGATTTATTTTAGCTGGCAGAGTTAAGGCCATAGGTTTGTGATATACGACGATGCTGGTTGGCCAGGCCTATAGCAATACCGCAGGGGCATATGAGATGAAATAGATTGAAATGGATAAAATGAGCATGGAGTTTTATATCGGCCTAATATCATTAGGCGATGGCGAAGAGATTTAGGGTTAACAGCATACCCTCTTGAATAACACTAAGAAATTGGGACTGAAAGTAAACATGAATAAAACTAAGTATCTGGTCTTGCACACACATACGTATATATATATATATATATATATATATATATATATATAGTTATATATATATGCATATCCATCAATAGTAATTCTGCCCGAAGGCAGGTCCTTCACTACAATCATAGCATTTCCATGCTATGCTTGCAGCTTTATTAGGGAAATTGTAGGTGTGGTAGTTTCCCGTTGCTTTCCACACCGGTGAAGGATGATGATGATGATAAGGATGATGATGATGATGATGACCATATGATTTCGGGGACCGTTTGGGTCTTAAAGTTTTCCTGACATTTGTCTTACAGGTGAGGGAAAACCCCGATAAAAACCTCACCCAGAATAACTGCCCCGACCGGGGATCGAACCCGGGCTCGCTGCGTGACAAGGCAGCACGCTACCTCGAGACCACAACGGTGGACATATATATAGGCTATATGTCGGCCGCAGTTGACTAGTGGTTATGCTCCTTGCCTCTGGTCCCGAGGGTCGCGGGTTCAAACCTGACCGGGACCGATGGATTTTTTAGGACGGAAAAATCCAAGGAGCAAGTCCTCCGGTAGGGACTTTGAGCCGTGGGTCCTGAGTCTGAAGATTTTCAGGCTCGTAAAAGATCCTTAAGCCTGAATTAAAAGGCCCCTAAGCAAAAATTTACCGAATTTCCCCGTCCTAGTAGTACTCGTACCTTGGTTTCCTTGATATCAGTATGAGGTGAAATGCTGACCACGGACCACTCAAATGACATCTATATGAAAACAAGTGTAACTAAATTAGTATGGTTCAATTTCTTCCCTGTAGGGGGAGAGCGCCTAAAATTACTGTTAAGAGAAAACATGGGCTATATATATGAAATGTGCAGTTAATGACAAATGAAGGAAAATTTTACGAAATGGTTGAAATCAGATTCCTAGGAACAATAATTACAAACAAGAATGCGATAGTCTATACAAAGAAATTAAACGTGGACTCAATTGGGAAATGCATACTGTTTTGCATTGCAGAGACTTTTGTCCCAATAAAAAATAAAAAAATAAACTTAAACTGAAAATATATAAAACTGTTATTTTCTCAGTTATATTAATAAGGATGCGAAACGACTCTTACTTCAAGGAAGGAGAAAATATTGAGTGTTTGAGAATAAAGTTCTTAGGAAAAAATTTTGGATAGAAAATAGATGAATAGACAGGAGAATGGAGAAGACTACTAACAGTGACCTACCTACATGATCTTTATGGGAATACATATAAAATGAGAATAGTTAAGTCTCGTAAATTGCAATGGGTAGGACATGTGGCACTAATAGGGAATGAAAGAGGGGTATGGACGCTCGTTGTAGGTAAACCAGAGGGAATGCGCCCAGTAGGCAGGACAAGAATGAGGTGGAAGAATATTTTCATGATTTGAGGGAAGTAAATTATATAGCGGATGATTGGAAAACGTTGGCTCGGGATAGGGATATATGATGACTGGGGTCGTCCTTATTGCATGCTTTTCGTATTTAATTTCGTACAATCTCATTTATTTCCTTTTGGTAGGAAGAAGTAATTTATAGTAAATTTTGTTCAAATTTAAGGCTAGCAACCCGTGCCGCATTGAGCCATAAGAGGCGCGAAAATATCGATAAAATGGTAAATTTTATGATGTCAAGAATTCATTTTAATAAAACTGCTGTATTTGTAGATGCATATTGATTTATTTATCTTCTTTAAGACAATAGAAAAATAAATAAAATATACTCTTGCTGTAAGTATTTTTATTAATATTTTTTATTAAGGAATATTCCACAATACAGTGTTTCTCCTTCAACCCAAAGTGATTTGTCGCCAGAGGTTCCTGTCTAAAGCATCTCCTTCCCTCAGATCTCTAGCTTCCATACTTCTCTTCACTCCATCCATCTATTGTTCTCTAGGCCTGCTTCTTCCACTTCTTCCATTAGTTTTTCAATTAAGGATCTTCTTAGGTATTCTCCCTTCTTCCATTCATATGAGGTGCCCATACCATTTCAAATGTTTTTCTTCTCATTTTCCTAATGTACTTTTCAACTTGCATAATTTCCCTTATTGCGCTGTGTCTGACCTTATCCTTTCATGAAATTCTTGTCGATCACCTTCAAAAAATTAATATTTATAAATTTTATTTATTTTTTTCAAATCTTGCATATGTAGGCAAATAGTATGAGTTATGAAGAAGAACATGTGAAATATATTGTTACGTTAGAATGACTCGATGTAGGCCTACATTTTTTTAAATCTATGAAGTTACCAATGAATTTGTGGGTAAATATCTGATTTAGTTTCGATACTTCTCGTCTTCAAACGCAGGCCGGGATCGGTGATTTTTTTTTTCAGAGATTAATTGCTGAGTACAATGGCTTCCGTCGGAGGGGAATAGAAGCCGTGGGTCCCATATCGTAGGTTTATTGGACGAAAATTATTTCAAATCAGAAATAAAAGGCCTCCAAGCAATATAAGTTGACCCTTTGACCATATTTGAATTGCGACGTTAATAATCTCAGATTTATAGAGTTACCGGTACGTTAAATAAAATTATATTTTAGCTAAATTGTTAAACTGCTAGTTTATGCTGACGACGGTAGTATTATTGGCCGATAGCGAGGAGATACTAAAGGACAACACGCACACACTATTGAGCAACACTAAGAAATTAGGACTGGAAGTGAATATCAATAAAACTAAATATATGGTCACACGTAGAAATACATTATAGCCTATAATGGAAATGGACAGCTAATGACAAATGAGGGAAATTTTGAGGAAGTGGCTGAATTCAAATACCTAGGAACAATAATCACAAATAGGAATGAGATGTACAAAGAAATTTAAACATAGACTCAATTCTGGAAATGCGTGCTATTATGCATTGCAGAGACTCTTGATGTCCCAACTCCTTTCAAAAAACGTTAAACTGAAAATATATAAAATTAGTATTCTACCAGTTACATTACATGGGTGCGAAACATGGACTCTTACTTTAAGGGAGGAAAGGAGATTACAAGTATTTGAGAATAAAGTACTTAGGAACATTTTTGGACCAAAGAGAGATGAACAGACAGGTGAATGGAGAAGACTACATAACAATGAACTGCATGGTATTTATAAGAAGCCAGATATAATAAGAACAGTTAAGTCTCGTAGACTGCGATGGGCAGGGCATGTTGCACGTATGGGGAATGAAAGACTTGCATGGAAGCTTCTTGTAGGAAAGCCAGAGGGAAAACGCCCAGTTGGTAGACCAAGAATGAGGTGGGAGAATAACATTAACTATGATTGGAGGGAAGTAGATTATACAGGGAATAATTGGAAAGCATTAGCTCAGGATAGGGATGTATGGAGGGTTTATGTCCGTGCGGCCATGAACCTACGGGTTGATAGTGCCAGTGAGTAAGTAAGTAAGCTATATTGTATAGGATACAACCATAGGCTACCAATACGGAGCTTAGCAAGCTTCTAAGGATGTGGGAGGTTAAGGCTCCCATTTTCCTAGACAGTCGATACAAGCTATTGGACGGGTTATCGGCCCTATTTGACCGCCACCTTTAACTCCAGAACGTCCTCCTGGTACTCGTTTCAATTGGAGGCTGAGTCGACTCCAGAATTGTGTACCGCCAGAAAGTTTAGACCGGTTTAAAATTTCTGACTCCACCGAGAATTGAACCTGCAACTTTCCGGCTTGTAGTTAACCAACTTCACTGCGCCACCTAGCCCCCAAATTTAATACGTACTAGATTCCATTATACAGTGTTCTACCCTTGGGCAGGTCTTTCATTGCATACATAACATTTTCATGCTATGTTTGCAGCTTTACTAGGGAATTACAGATATGGTACCTTCTCGTTGCTTTCCGTTGAAATGATAAGGATGATAACGGCCGGTGATTTTCGGAGAGCGTTGGGCCTAAATCTGCCTGACATTTGTCTTACAGGTGAGGAAAAACCCCGAAAAATCGTCACCCAGGAGCATGTCCTGCCCAGTAATCGAACCCGGGTCCGCTGCGTGATAAGGCAGTACGCTACCTCGACACTACAGCGGTGGACTAATATGTACTAGACCTTTCTAAATGTATGAAACACAAACTTCATCATCATCTACATTGCGGCATAATGTTCGTTGTAGCTCCAATCAAAACTGGTCTGGGCATCTTTTTTTTAGGTTTTCCAGGGTTTCTTCTTCCGAGAGGATCGTAAGTGCATAGGCCTACCTTTATTTTTTATGTTAGATCAATATTTTTTCTCCGCTGTAGTAGTCTAGTGGTTACATCGTTGCTATAGAAGCATCGGGCCCGAGTTCTATCACCTGTCGGGTAAACTTATCTGGGTGGGTTTTTTATTTATTATTTATTTCGTTTTTCCTCGCCTATAGACAATTGTTATAAGTAATGCCACTCTTGATTTCGTGAGTGGTGAATTTATCTAGAGAAGTTGGAAATCAATTGTGGCATTTGTTAGGACTATTTAACGAATAAAATTAAGCTGTTTACTCACGGATCATTATTTAAATATAGTTATTTTAAAATATTCATATGTTTAATGTAAACGGTGATGTTTAGGAACAAATGAGGAACGTTTGTTATGCTTCATCTGTTCATCATTGCAACCAGATCATATTATTTATTGCCAAAGGATCGCGATATTGTAAGAATGCACCCTAGTGGAGAAAAAGTGAAACACATCAAACTGTTTATAACCAACATATTAATTAATTTCACATGTCCTATGATGTAAATATGCCAATAATATTTTTCTGGAACGTAAATTCCTGGGAAATAATACGTTTAAGAAAGTAAAAACAGTGGTTTCATTTTTTGTGGTATAGGCCTAATCAAATGCTACAAATAGTTTTATATTATATCCCGCAAGCACTATCTGGTTACATCACTGCACTATATAATACAATCTGGTAGCCACATGCATTCTAGAATTCTTACATCTTAATATATAAATTGTTATATTCAACGTATTTCTTAGAGAGTCACTGCAAAATAATGCTATGACCTATTCAGAATATTAAAAAGGAGGAGCTTGATTTTAAAGTGATAAAATTAAATTGATAAAATCGAGGTGAAAAACGACTGTGATTTGTTGTAAATCAAAATTCTTTGAAATGTGATTGGTCATTAACTCCCATTTAGTTATATAGTGAGGAAAAAATCTTCGTGTTTTCTCGGAGTTGTCTCTGGCTCTGATTTATTGGCTCATCCAGAGAGATCCTCCGTGTCCTTGTGTGGTAATATATATATATATATATATATATATATGTGTGTGTGTGTGTGTGTGTGTGTGTGTGTGTGTGTGTGTGTGTGTGTGTGTGTGAAGAGTTTAAAATAATATTCTCCCGACGGGTCGTGCTCATATAAGCGAGTTGGCATATAAAATCCCTACAAAAGGAGAGGTTAAACTAAGATAAAGAAAGAAAGATAAAACTGTACTAAAGAACGGTATAAAATTGATATGAGAGCAGAGGTAATTATATGGAATGTAGTACGAGAACAAGGCTAGACAGGTTACTTTCCGGCGAAAACTGGTTTTTCAGAACGGAAGTTGCCTCCGCGGTGGCTCGCGAGTCATTGTTTCCGGTGAACTTTTTGTCATTGTGTAAACTGGCTAATTGTTGCATCACGAATAACACAAGCTTATTTATGAGTGTTTTATTAAGGCTCCAGATAATAATAACAACTTCACGCAATTTATATTAAAATGCTTGACTCCTAACGCGTTAGCTTAGTCAGAAAAGTTTTTGGGCTCGTATTCGCAAAGTCGCGAGCTCAGATCCCTGGCTCGACCATATTTTCTCTCTATATAAGGTTTTTCATTCGTTGAGGCAAATTCTAAATTGGACGATGTTGTGCATCAACCAAATTTTTGAACCAAGAGAGATGGGCAGGTGAATGGAAAATATTACATTACAGTGAATTACACGATCTTTATAGGAAGCCAGATATAATACGAACAGTTAATTAAGTCTTATAGACTGCAATGGGCAGGACATGTGGCACGAATGAGGATTGAAAGATGTGTATGGAAACTTCTTGTAGGAAAACCAGAGGGAAAACGCCTAGTTGGTAGAACAAGAATGAGATAGGAGAATAACATTAACCATTATTTGAGGGAAATGGATTATACAGGGAGTGATTGGAAAACATTAGCTCAGGATAGGGATGTATGGAGAGCTTACGTCCTGGTGGGCATGAACCTACGTGTTCGAAAGTGTCAGTGAGTTACTTATGCATCAACCGGTTAAGCGCCATTTTAAAAAGTTGTTGTCATCTGCTGCACTGGCTCATGAAGTAAGTGTACGCACCCTTTTAAAGCCAAATCTTTAAATATAGCCTTATTATTAAAGAAAAATGTAAACGCCATCAGTCCTATCAGATATATGTTTTGTAACAAATGTCTATGAAACTAGATCTTCATACATGCTAATCTAAATTATGTTTCATGCAGCTAAGCGCCAAATGTCCTGCACTTAGGTTGTTGACGCATAACTGTCAAACAAACAAAATAACTTGCAATATCCAGTGTTGTTAGCTTGGCGTTACAATAACACTGATCGACAAAAATTTACTTTTTTTTCTTTCACAAGAATAAAAATATGAGATTTTAGAAGTATTTTCATCCTGAATTGAAATATCATTTCACTTTGTTCCCATCAGGCAAGAGTTATCTGTGATATTCATTTACATTTTCTTATAATTTTTAATAAAATCCATCTAACTCTAACTCATTCTGACTTACCCAGAAAGTGGTAGATAGTGATTTTCGGGCAAATTTTGCATCTGGAACATCTCTTCTTGGTCCAACAGTAGTCAGCCAGCATATTAAAACTCCACTTGCCTTGGTACCTCTTTTTCATTGTGGAAATTTTCTGATGAAAACGCTCACCGTGCTCATCAGAGACAACCCTTAAATACAGCTTGTATAAAATCGCTACATATATAGTAAAGGTTCCTATGACAGGTCAAAGAGAATGCTAAAATCAATTTTTTAAAAAGTAGCTGTCACAAAAAAAACTGTGCCTCATGGAAAAATTCTGATTACATATCTGAATTCAGTATGAAAAAATGCACTAGATTCAATAATCAGATTTCTTGTGAAGAAAATCTTGTCGGCCAGTGTAATTAGTGAAGATTTGCTTAAACTTCAAACGTATTTTTCTGGAAATTTACATAATGGCGCATAGTTTGTTGATGCATAACGCCGTACAATTGTAATTTCATTATCAAAATCCACTTCATTATTAATTGTTTCATTATACTTCTTCTCCATCGTACAGTAGTTTGACATCTTGCCTTGTGGATACATTTACACGTCCGCCCCATGTCGCCCAGGCCTCTTAGTTCACTCTCACTATTCATTTCACCATTAATAATAATATTTTCTGACATTATTTTTTAAAATCTACTTCTCAGCAAACAGCAAGTAGGTTTTATCAGTAGCGTTTTAAACATTTAATGTTGAGGTCCCGGGATAAAATTTTGCACCGGTCATCCTGACTGTGTCTTTCTTTTCTGGATTTCTCAGATATCAAAACAACGGGTTGGAATTTTATTACCAGACCTAATTCAGTATAATCACCTCTCCATAGTGTAATTAAAATTGAATTAGTGAAATCTTACATAAAAACTCAAGATAAATTTACAGACTAGTGGATATAACCACACATTTTACATCTTGCAAGGCGATGAAAATTGATCTATAAATTAAAAATAAATTAAAGTCCCTCGTGAAAATAAAGGAGACAACGTCGTTTTGGATCCGGTTAGATTCCAGTTCACAAGCGTCGTTGGAAATGAATCTATTATTATACTATTCCATCCATAGTAATTCTTTCACTACAATTATAGCATTTTCATGCTATGCTTTGCAGGTTTACTAGGGAATTATAGGTGTGGTAGCTTCTCGTTGCTTTCCACACCGGTGAAGGATGGTGATGATAATCATAAGGATGATGATGATGGCCGAATGATTTTCGAGGACCGTTGGGCCCTAAGCTTCCTGACATTTGTCTTACAAGTGAGGAAGAACACCGACAAAAACCCCCTCACCCAGGAAGCTTATCCCGACCAGGAATCGAACCTGGGCCCGCTGCGTGACAAGGCAGCACTCTACCTCGAGACCACAGCGGTGGACATTATACTGTTAGAACTATTAAAATACATCATACAATTCCGTTGAGATGAAATAAAAAATAAGTTAAAATTATAAAATGAATGCTAGTAAAAAACTGTAAAAATATTAAAAAATACAATTGAAGTAAATTCCAGTTGTCGCGAGAACATGTACAAGGTAGGTCTATACCTATAGGCCTACTATCAAAACACGTGGTAAAATCCAGTTGGCGTAGGCCTGTCATTCATAATATTTCATTCCATTCATAGTAATTCTGCCCGAAGGCAGGTCCTTCACCGCAATCATAGCATTTTCATGCTATGCTTGCAGCTTTACTAGGGAATTGTAGGTGTGGAGCTTCCCGTTGCTTTCCACACCGGTGAAGGATGATGATGATGATAATGATAAGGATGATGATGATGGCCATATGATTTCGGGTATCGTTTGGGCCTTAAAGTTTTCCTGACCTTTGTCTTACAGGTGAGGAATAACCCCGATATAAAACCTCACCCAGAAAAACTGCCCCGACCGGGGGATCGAATCCGGGCCCGCTGTGTGACAAGGCAGCACGCTACCTCGAGACCACAGCGGTGGACATTTATAATATAAGATTTCAAATATAAAATTATAAAATTAATGTGTAAAATGGTAACAAAAATAAAATAAATGTATATATATAATTATTAATTAAAATTTAAATATATATATATATATATATATATATATAGTTTCGCGACAAAATACTACTAAAACATATACATTTCCATTGAGATAGATTTACGTTGTAAATTAGGCCTAATATTGTTTTATAGAGTCTTACAACTGACACTGTTTCTCTGTTTCCAATTTACATTTCCTTCTGTCCAAGCCTATGTTATAACATACAATTTTTAATATAAAGTTAGCCTACAATAGTAGTGTAGGGCCTATAATAATAAAAATAATATATAAAAATATTAATCAAAATTAAAAAATATATTAATATAAATACCTAATATATCAGTCGTCCTCAAATCAATAAAATTTCTGTTCAACAAACTTCAAGTAGCTAAAACTGTGAAGGTCTTTCAGAATCATGTTTCATCTTCTGCATTACATTTGGTACTGAGGTAGGTGTATAAGTTGTATAACGGTTTCAGATCTGTGGTTGTGTTTTTGTTCATCATGTTTATGTTCTCTATTTCTCTTAAAATTCCTATATCTTCTAGAATTCTATTATTGTTGTTCATATTATGTGTAGCATTGACATATTAGGATACATTTTGTCGATATTTAATTTACTTGAGGGCGACTGATATATAAGGTACTTTTAATTTTTTAACATTTTATAACAGAACCTCAACGGTGCTTTTTAATGAATTGTAGAAGTAATTATACTGGTCGACAAGAGTTTCTTCACATGAAATCATTAGTGAATCTAGTGCATTTTTCCATACTGAATTCAGATATGTAGTCAGAATTTTTCCATCAGGTACATTTTTTTGTGACAGCTACTCTTTTAAAATTTATTTTAGCATTCTCTTCTTCCGGACTTCTTTCCGGAAAATCTTGGGGCTGTCTCTGAAGAGTATGGTGAGCGTTTTCATTAGCAAATTTCCACAATGGAAAACAGGTACCAAAGCAAGTGGAGTTTTAATATGCTGGCTGACTACTGTTGGACCAAGAAGAGAGATGTTCCAGATGCAAAATATGCCAGAAAATCACTATCTACCACTTTCTAGGTACGTCAGAATGAGTTAGAGTTAGATGGATTTTATTAAAAATTATAAAAAAATAAATGAATATTACAGATAACTCTTGCCTGATACGAAAAAACTGAAATTATATTTAAACTCAGAATGAAAAAGTTCATTTTTGTCGACCAGTGCAATTAAAAAAATAATGGAAAGAAAGGCTAAGTTATTAAAAGGAATAGAAAAACCCAAAGAACAGACTGTTTGGGGGGAAAAACTATATTAAGTAAGAAAACGAAAGGAGAAATTAATGAACTTTGAAATTCCCGCGGAAAATGACTTGATATCGAGGTTTTTAAATCTACAAACAGAGGCAGCAAAAGACGGTTCTTTAGGCGATATAACAACGGTCGCGGAAGAACTGACGATGGTACTGAAGAAGGTAACGAAACTAGTCCAAAAAAACAAGAAAAAATATAAGGTCAGTGATAAAATCACTCATCTCTGGGGAAAAAAACCAGATAAGCTCAAAACTGGCATAAACAGGATAGGTCCATATATTTGTTTTTTTTTTTTTTTCCTTTTAGAAAGGGAAGCGTCATATGACTATATGAAGCGTCATAAAGAACAGTATCCGTTAAGAATACACAACAAATCGAAGGAAAAAATTGACTTGCCTGGTTTTTCCTGGGGATGAGTGAATTATATAATCATCATCTTCACGGATTAGGTCTTTGCCTGTTCCGATCTCTCATCTGTTCAGCCCAGTGCTTTCTTGGTCTTCCTACCGATCTTCGTCCTCCAGGATTTTACATTAGTGTCATCCTATCCTCTGTCATTCTTTGCAGATGTTCTATCCAATTGTTCCTGTGTTCTTCTATTTGTTGAATAAGTGGTTGTACTTTTAGTTCCTCTCTAATAGTATCATGGGATGTATGGAGAGCTTATGTCCGCGCGGCCATGAACCTACGGGTTCGATAGTGCCAGTGAGGGAGTTAGTTAGTTAGTTAGTTAGTTCTAGTATTATCATTTACAATATGTTCTCCTCTTATACAACCTTTCACAGTCCACAGGAATATCATTTCCGCTGCCTAAATGTTGCTTTTTTTTTTCTTCAGGACCCACGCCTCACTTTCATACATCGCCATTGGCAGTGGCATCATTGAGTAAAATCTTAGCTGCGTATCCTTTCTTTCTTTGTTCCTCAGTGTTTGTCTGATTGTTCTACAAATATGTTTAAATTTCTGCATTTCCTTATTTATATCTTGTTCTTCTTCGTAAGTTATATCACAGCCCAAATTCTGGAAGTGTGAAACCTATTCCAACACTTTATCTTCTATTACTATATTTGTTATTTCTGGGTACTTTTCCATGGAACGCCTTTACTTTTTAATTTTGAAATTATCATATTATATATATTTTTTTTATTTAGGTATATTCCACAATACAGTGTTTCTCCTTCAACCCAAAGTGATTTGTCGTCAGAGGTTCCCCCAAATGTTAGCTTCAATACTCCTCTTCACTCCATCCATCCATCCATCCATCCATCCATCCATCATTCTCTAAGATTGCCTCTTCCACTTCTTCCATTAGCTTTTGAAATAAGGATCTTCTTTGGTATTCTCTCTTCTTCCATTCTTATGAGGTGTCCAAACCATTTCAAACGTTTTTCTTATATTTTTCCTAATATGTTTTTTTTCAACTTGCATAATTTCCCTTATTGTACTGTTTCTGATCTTATCCCTTCTTGAAATTCTTGTCGATCGCCTCCAAAAGTCCATTTCTACTGCTAACAGCTTGTTGGCTTGCATTCTACTTACTGTCCAGGTTTCGGACCCATATAATAAATATTATATTTCTTATCTATATTATTTAACTGATAGACTGCTTTTTGTAGCCGGTTCTCTCTGTCAAAAATGTGTGAGTGAATTATACATAAATAAAACATATAAATTAATATATAATAAAAATTAGTAAAAACTAAAACAATTAACGCAGTTGTTGAAGACAGTAGCTTATAGGTAATTAATATGTGTCATTAATAAAGGGGAGAGAATTGAAAATATTCATGGACCTGGTCCTGGGTCATGTGATGAATTAGATTGGAGTCCTCGAGGAGAGGTCACAGTGGTTCTGAACCCTGGCGCGGGATGACGTGTAACAAGCAGCTGGTACGTTCAGACTGACAGTGAACTTGCTTCTGAACATGCTGGTATGTTAATGCGATCAACACAGCGGGATGCAACTGGCTGCCTACAGGATTTTATTCCAGGGGCTGGTAATGGGGAGTAAATAAAAATGTTGTTACATTGCAACTTCAAAAGTACTTCTACAGTAGCATCACTACTAATGCTACTAGTAGTAGTAGTAGTATTTTATTGACAGTTTTCGGAAATAGTATATTACGATGCGAGGTTGGGAAGTGGTTTTTACAGAAACGAGCGAGAGGAGATTTTTAATTTCCGAGATTCTGTAAAACACTCCACAAAATTGCATTGTACATTATTTTTTGCGTGATGGTGTTTTCAAAATAATAAATTATTGTAAAATAATATCTTTGTCGGAAATATTTGCAGTCATTATAAACAACTGTCTAACGTCAACAGGGTAGGCAATGTTTATTAGTTAAGACTACAGCAGGCCGTTGCACCAAGCAGTAATAAAATGGCGGCAAGTACGTTTCATATTGTTTCAAATAAAGTTCGGTTCATTTAAAATGTAGTGATTTGTTTCGTTATAAGCCCTGTGGTATATTAACTACCTTTTGGGTATGTTTTTGTATATACATTGTAAGTAGTATACATAAAAGGCAGCGGTTTTACTTTCCGCATGGAGGTTTGTAATATGTAATATTACAGTATAGTCATTTAGGTTGCTAACTCCGAAATGTAGGAAGTTGAACTTTCAATAATAGTCGCCATTTATATAAGTACGACAAAACGCACTATCGCGCAAAAAATACATAGCCCTACATTTGCATTGACAGCACGGAGTTTGGCCTTTCGTGCCTACTGTTCCTCAATACAAGAACAATAGGCTATATATATATGTATGTGTGTGTGTGTGTGTGTGTCCACCGCTGTGATCTCGAGATAGCAAGATGCCTTGTCACACAGCGGGCCCGGGTTCGATTCCCGGTCGACAGGCTCCTGGGTGAGGTTTTCTTCGGAGTTTTTCCTCACCTGTAAGACAAATGTCAGGAAGCTTACGGCCCAGCGGTCCCCGAAAATCATCCGGGCATCATCATCAACCTTATCATTATTATCATCAAACTTCACCGGTGTGGAAAGCAACGGGAAGCTTCCACACCTATAATTCCCCAGTAAAGCTGCAAAGCATAGCATGAAAATGCTATGATTGCAGCGAAAGACCTACCCTCAGGCAGAATTACTATGAATGGATGGATATTCAGAAGTTTGTGTGTTTCTATTATGTTTCTTATTGTATTTCTAAAGAAGTTCTCTTTTTGATTTAAGGTTTTGTAAAACCCGAAAATTTTGCATAACGACTGAGGAAAATAAATAAAAAAATATTATTTGACACTATGGACTGATTACGAAGCTTCCAAAATACGATTCTTAAAAGCTAGCTCCAATGCCAAGGAGTTTGATGTTTTCCTAATTTCTTTAGATACATATAGGCCTAATCAAAAATGTATTATAGACTACAGTTGACAAATGTACGGCATTCTCGTAAAAAAGAGAGTCCGTTTAGAAGTTTATTCGATCATTAATTTATAATGCTGGCGAGTGTTGACCACATTTTAGAATTCCTTTAGAATGTCATGTAGAGTTCATCATCGTCACCATATCCTTAAGCTCATAGTTGGAGCACACGGCCGTAATGAAATTTCTCCATTAAGCTCTATCATCTGCCAACCTCTTCAACTCCAACTAAGTATTCCCCATTTCATGTATTTCTCCTTCAGAAGTCCTCTTCCAAGTAATTTCTGGTGTTCCCCTCCTCCTTGAATCATGAGGATTCCAGTGCAGTGCGCATATTTATATTGCAGTTTGAGATTTACATAGAGTATGTCCAATCCAACACCGTTATATTTCCTTTATTGGTTTTCCGATAAGTGCTTGCTCAGTTTTGCCCCATAGTCCTTGGTTAGAGATTATATCAGGCCATCTCACATTTAAAATCCGACGTAAACACCTGGAGCAAGTTAATTATCTCTTTGGTCATCTTCCATGTCTCTCGTCCATAGATTAATACAGTTTTTTAGGAACATTCCACAATGCAAAGTTTCTCCTTCAACCCAAAGTGATTTGTCCCCCGCCACAAGTTCCTGTATAAAGCATCTTCCTCCCTCAAATCTCTAGCTTCCATACTTCTCTTCACTCCATCTATCCAACGTTCTCTAAGTCTACCTCTTCCACTTTTTCCATTAGCATTCCAATCAATGATCTTCTTTGATATTCTCTCTTCTTCCATTCTTATGAGGTGTCCATACCATTTCAAACGTTTATCTTCTATTATCTCGTAACAGTTTGTTGGCTTGCTTTCTACTTACTGATTTTACATTTGTGTTAAATAGTTGGATCTTAGTTTTGATTGAAATCATGCTGAGTTAGAATAGCTATTTTTTATGTTATCCATTTCTTCTTCTTATTATTATTTATTATTATAACTGTTATTATTATTATTATTATTAATGTGATATTCAAATATTTATATCTTATTTCTCCAGAAAATAATAATAGTTTTCTAGTTTATTACACAATAATACAATGAACTTCTTCTTCTCCCCTCATGGATTTGGTTAGGCCTATATGATCTGTTCCGAGTCTATCACCAAGTCACTCTTTAAGGGTCTACCTAAATCTCGCTTCCCGATCGCCCGGTAATTCATTGTCTTCATTTAGTAATCTATTCTCAGTCATTCTGCCAAAATGGTATTTACATTTCGTTTTATTTTCTTTTATCTTGTTATTAACGAGAAAATGATCAGATTTCCACTACAGAATGAAATTATATTGGAGTTGAGGAACACTAGGTGAATTATTTACTCTTTCTCTCTCTCTCTCTCTCTCTCTCTCTCTCTCTCTCTCTCTCTCTCTCTCTCTCTCTCTCTCCAAGCGCGACAGGCCTAGAAGGCGCTTGGCTTCCACCGGGGCTGCTGGCCTCACATCCGCATGTGTTAATCGCAGAGGTAGACGATCATTTAGCCAGTGTAGGGGTGACATGTGGTCAGCATGTTGGATCCACAGCCGTTATAGCTGGTGAATTGTTTACTGTAACATAAAATTGTATTTATTTACAAAATAAATTCGGTCCACCGCTGCGCTGTGGTCTCATATGTAGTGAACGCGGGTTCGTCCCCGGTCGGGACAAGTTTCCTGAGTGATGATTTTTTCGGGGTTTTTACTCATCTTTAAGACAAATGTCAGAAACATTTAAGCCAAAACAGTTCCCGAACGTCATTTGGACATCATATCATTATCATATTCGCCATGTTTAGTATGAATGTGGTGTGAATGGAGTGTTTCGTCTTAATTTTGTGTTATCTCGGAAGTGGCCCTGACATTGATCACTTACTCGATGAGGCCCTTCATGTCCTGTTTGGTAAGAGTGTAAGTGTATGAACATAGTTTAAAATCCGTCTCTAGATAAGTCGTGCCACTATAAGGCACTGGTGGCGTGTTTACATGCTAGAAGTACCTTAAAGTTTAGAGATTAAACTAATTTAAGGAAATAAATTGAACTTAACAAATTCAATGGTGTTACGCATTTTTTAATATTGGTGCTTAAAATGCCCTGCAATAGAATTCATTTAAAATAGATAATTTCGTTTAACAAAAGTTTTGCTTTCAAGTAAGTTATTTTTCATTCCTTGGCTCTTAATAATATTGCATTTTGAATTTTGGATGAGTTTAATATAAGTTTTATTTTCCATATACGTAAGCTCTCCACACATCCCTATCCTGAGCTAATATTTTCCAATCATTTCCTATATAATCTACTTCCTTCAAATCATAGTTAATGTTATTATCCCATGTCATTCTTAGTCTACCAACTGGGAATTTTCCCTCTGGTCTTCCTACAAAAAGCTTGCATGTCCTTCTTTCATTCCCCATTCGTGCCACATGTCCTTTCCATCGCAATCTACGAGACTTAACTGTTCTTATTATATATGGTTTCCTATAAAGATAATTTAGCTCACTATTAGCCTATGTAGTCTTCTTCATTCCCCTGTCTGTTCATCTTTCTTTGGTCTACAAATTTTCCTAATAGTTTTATTCTCGAATACTCGTAAACTTTTCTCCTCCCTTAATGTGAGAGTCCATGTTTCGCTTCCATATAATATAAATGGGAGAATAATACAGGGTGCTTCGTAAGTCAGTTAACCACTATACATGTTTGCGGCATGGTCAGATACTCGATATAATAGTGGCCATTTTCAGGAACAAGGTATCTTAAAACCCAACCGACTGAAATTATATCTAATAAATTCATCTATAGCCTACCCTGTCCGCTCTTAAAGTGATCCTCGTCAAGACAAAGCCATGTGACCTGCTCGCTTTTCATTGGTTATGGGCACTGACGTACGTTGCAGAAACAATAAGTACTCGAAAAAGTAATTACCTTCATTAAATTAAAAATGTTCTCTGAATATACTTGTTATTCTTCGTTAATGAAAATAATATTATAATATTCAAAACGTACAAAATATTCTAAACTATACCTAATCAATAATTACAACTTAAAATAGTTTATTATCTATGGATGATGCATTTCAGTCATGCTTCAGTCGATTCTCATGAAACAAAATGGCTGAAAGTGTCGAATCTTCTGTTGCTGTGTCATCATATCCTATCAAAAGTGACAGTTATTGTGGCGCGAATGGTGGAAGGATATTGCTTCTACGACGTACGTCGGTGTCCATAACCAATGAAAAGCGAGCAGGTCACTGGTTTTGTTTCGACGAGGATCACTTTAAGAGCGGACGGGTGTAGACAAAAAGGACAAATATAAGGTTAGAATGAGTCAATTTTGTTAGTATTTTCGGTTAACTAGCTTATGCTGCCCCTTGTAGTTCATAAATTTTCAATTTAACGTCCTTTGAGAGAAGTTGGGACGACAAGAGTCCCTGAAATGTATAATAGTATGCATTTCCACCACAATTGAGTCTTTTTTTTTTCCCTCCTGAACATTAAAATTGTTAACAAAAAATTAATTTATAGGTAAATGTAAATAGTTCAGTCACACAAATACAGGATTGTATGAGTTACATTGCGTGTGTTTATGGTAGAGTATGTGTAACCACAGAAATTTATTGAATATAGATGTAGAATTATGGAAGAGACTTTAAAGATTATGAAATTTCAGTGAGATTTATGATGGTTTGTTGTTTTTTGTATGTTGTTACATAAAGAATACAAAGGTATGGGAAATAAATGTTTATAGAAGCGATCTCAAAACTGTCTGAGGACATATTTAAACTATGTTATAGCAATGACAATGTCGAGTAACAAGGTATCAATGCACAGTGAGGGTGGTCTAACTCCAGGGGGCATTGTGACAAACAAATGACTGCTGCCAAAAATATACTTTGTCACGGCAGACAATACGTGATTTTCTGGGAATGATAAATAATCACAGGGTGGTAACATGGCTGTCAACACAATGAGTCTTTGTCCAGGTACCCTGTCGCATTCAAACGCTCAACTTGGACTAAGGGCACGTTTATAACTGTAGCTGATTTTAATCCATACATACAAGAAATTGTTATGTAAACATTTTGAAGGTCATATAATCTTCGTAATAAGGCGCTACAGCTTCAATTGGAGACTGCTTTGGATTTTGGTCTTCTCAAATAGTTTCTTCCACACTTTTCTATCCTGGACACATTTGTTCCAATTTTTTATCTTCATCGAATTTATATAATTTACAACTTCATCTTCCCATCTATTTTTGGATCATCGATTTGTTTTTTTATTGTCTGACCAACGGATCTGTGCCCCCGTAATATATGAGAACTGCACACTAATTCCTTACCAGGTCGTTAAATAATTTCTCACCTTGCATTCTTACCTCTCTTTTTCTTTCGCTCTTCCTACCACTCACAATTTTGAGCCTTGATTGATGGACAGATTATTTGCAATTGAAATCCAGTGTTGTCGACTTAACATGAACACTCCAGCACGGAGTGGTGAAATAGATATTATTAAACAAATAATAGAAGCCAATAAGCCTCATTAGACCTACTTAAATATGAAGAAATAATAACTAACCTTACATTATTCAATATTTAATATCCATTACACTTTTTGGGGGAAGTTTGGCAACATCCAACACGGAAAATTATCGTGGCTGCTGTCTGAAGTGGTGGGAGGGAATCGCGTGGATTGGAGTGAGTATAGGCGTTAACTTTTCTAAGAACGACTGCAGGGCTGAAGGAGCACAGATCCTTTGGTCCGACAATAACTCTTTCAACTTCAGAAGGTTGTAACGTTCCAGGTTGTAATACAAAGATAACACTGGTAAACATGATTTTTGTCTCATGAGTACCAATAGTTGTACTTAATGCAATTTTTTATCGTGTTTTCAAATATGTATTCGGAATTTCTTCATCACCCACAGTTGTTTTATTTCAGTTTCAATTTATGGATTTAAATAATTATTTTTTTAATAAACCTAGATATTTAACAACAAGATACAGTGGAAAGAACATGTAGAAAGAATGGAAGAAAGTAGATTATCAAATAAAATCTTCCATTATTTTCCAAGAGGAAGAAGAGATGTCGGATGTCCTCGGAAGAGATGGTCTTAGATCTATTAGTGAAGACGGAACAGGCAACTCTTGCCTGAACCAGGAAGTGAAGAAGAAGAAGATAAACCTAGATTTGTTCCCGGAAAATCTTGGCGCAGTGAGCGATGAGCACGGAGAACACTTTCAGCAGGAGATTTCAGCTTTGGAAAAGAGATATCAAGGCAAATGGAATTTTAATATGCTGGCCGATTATTGTTGGACCATCAAGAGGGGTCTCCACAGGCGAAATATAGCAGAAAATCGTCATTTCTTACTTTCTAGCTGAGTCCGAATATTCGAATATTGTGTAGTTACGAATGTAGAAAATATTAAAGTGTTTGCGTCTCTCGGAAACCTTGTGTGATGGAGAAAAACCTAGGCTATATCATATTTGCATTCAGGAGAAAAAATACTATCAGAATCACATTTTTTTTCTGAGACAAAAAAAAGTTTCATTTTTGTTGCTCAGTGTAATTTTTCTTGAAGGTCATATACATTTTTTAAATAATTTCAGATTTTATAGGCCTAAATCGTATTTATAAAGAAATCTGTTAAATTTATAATTCAAACACTATCATATATTTAAACTGACGTTTGATGGCTCATACGATGCCTTTGACATAATTTTTTTTAAGTTGAAATTTCCTCTATTGACCGCATGTTGCACTACACAACAATGCAGCAATAGCATTTTCTGGAGCTGAAAAGTATGTCTGGGTTCTGCAATTCGGTAGAAATAATTGTATTTGCATAGTACAACATTCATTTTGGACTACATGTTAAAAACAGGCATCCTCAGGAAGTCATTAAAGAAATTACATCACTAACTTGCCATAATTGGCAGTTTATCTCCACAGAAAATGCATAGAAGTTAAATAGTCTCCTATGAACATATTGAGCACGTAAGGAAGATCTTCCAACGTAGCCTGAAAAATCTTTCCACAAAGCTTCCCATGAGCTGGGAATACCGCGCCAGACAGTGTCCAGTGTGTTGAGAAAAGTGTTGCACATGAAACCATATAGCCATATAGGAGCTTCGGGTAATGTGGACCCCTATTTTGCATTTGTTGTTTTCTCCTTTTAATTAAAAAAATTGAATTTTGTTTAATTACAGTGATTATCATCAGTGTTATAACTATGAAATTGCATTATTTTATTCAAATATTGAAATATTTTCATAATTTATAATTTTTTTACAATAAAAGAAATGTCCACTTTAGCCTCCATATTCGGGTAAAGGAACCCCAGAGCTCATGCTAGCTTTTAGATTATTTTTAAGTTTATTTAGCTCTATTAATTTATACAGCCAGGCACAAATTAATCTGTAAGTATTTATGGTTGATCGTAATTAAAAAGCGTTGATATTTATTTAATGTTTTGAAAAATTATTGTTGATTATATACCCATGGAGCTGATGTGTGGGCTTTAAATGCACAAATGAAAAAAAAATTACTCGCCACTGAAATGGACTACTGGAGACGTGCTGCAAGAATATCCAGGAAGGTTAAAATCAGAAATTCTTATATAAAAGAAAAAAATGCATGTACAATATTCAATATTAGATTTTATAAAGAAGAAACAATTAAATTGGTACGAACACATTAGAAGGATGGAAGAAGGAAGACTACCTAAGATAATCATGGATTGGGAACCACAGGGAAGGAAAAAGAAGGGTAGACCAAATATTACGTGGATTCAGGGAATCAATGAAACTAAGAGGGAATGGGAAATAGAAGAAGATATATGGATGAACAGACAAGAATGGAAAAATGTGTTGAAACAAATGTGTAGTTAACTGTGAACATGGGTACCGGAAAAATGTATATTCATGTAAAAGCCGGAATAATAATAATAAAAAAATTGTTGATTATAACATTCACACTTCATTCATCTGCAGACTTCATCTGCACTTTATTCATCGCCTTTAGGTTTAGTAAAATTGCAAGGATATTAAATAAAATTAATTAAGTGCAGAGTTTTTGTAGATAGCATCCCCAAAGCTGTTTATAATTATATAGGCTACAAAAAAGACGAATATCTCTGGGCTGTCCTATGAAACGCTGGAGGGAAAATTTTCTATAGGATCGTAACAGACCTTGGCCTAATACTTGGAAGGAAGAAGAAAGAAGCAGCATCCTTATTGAAAAATATAGCCTACGTATTCGTATAAAGAGTACCCAGATCCACTCTAACCGCCTCTTGAGGATGACATTAACCGAATCCCTTTGTTATGTTTAATTATTTTTAACCAAACCCGTCAGTATATTGAAACAGCATCTATATAATATAATATATTTAGGAGCTTTTTCAACATTTATAATATTCAATAGCAAAATGTTAAAATACGTTCTGTTCCAGGGCAGCACCAATTAAATAAGATATCAACAGGGTCCACTCAAACCGAAGGGTTCACATTACCCGAACACCCTCTGCATTTATAAACTGTTTAAATATTTAGTTTGCCTTGTGTTTTCCAAAAGTTAGAAAATAGTGTTGGTTTTAAGGAGCGCATGATTTTAGCCATCAGGCAACATTTCACGTTCGTGGAAACATGAATCGTCTTAACTCTCGAATTTGGAGGACTGAGAATCTACACAAAATCGTTGAGTGTGAAGAAAATTAACCCAACTTGAATATTATCTTCACCATGGCACATCACAACTGTACGGTCACTCTTAATTTCTGACTCACAAAACCAATGGCGTACTTTACCTTGACATCTTCGACTTCGATCAATGACACAACTTAATGTTGATTCAGATTATTGAACTGTGCGTCCTGAAATTTCATCCTTGGTGCTCATTTATATTCTCTCCTTTTATTTATTTACTTTTTTATTATCTCCTTGTCTAACGTCATTCCTTACGATGTTCCTTATGTCACCGCCTGCATCAAAGGGTAGATACGAGGTTATTTAAGGCCGATCAGGCATTACATAGGCCTAAGTAAAAGTCAGTTTTATCACCTTGTTTTGTTTAGGAGAGGGAGCCGAATTTTCTCTCTGTACCGCTTGTAAGTAACAGAAGACGTTGATGGTAGTAATGTGGCCGTGGTCTATAACTGGCGTTTCTTCCAGACGTTTCTCCCTCAACTGCGGAGGGCATCTTCAGTGGCGAGCGCTAGAAGCTGTTGTTTCCCTGTCGTAGACTCGACTGCGACTCATTCGCAGTCGAGTCTACGACAGGGAAACAACAGCTGGAAGCGCTCGCCACTGAAGATGCCCTCCGCAGTTGAGGGAGAAACGTCTGGAAGAAACGCCAGTTATAGACCACGGCCACATAGCCCGGAATCTTTTACTACCATGATTACCGGCCGTGAAAGCCTGCATTCCACTAGAAGACGTTGAGTTGATGTGCCTGGAGACATGTATTGTAATGTAAGTGCGTATTTTTCTACTACTTTCTGTGTAATTAATTTGGGTTGTTCAGTATTTCATTATGTTTATCTTTTTCAATGCCACAGCTACTATCCGAAACAGTGGAACATTGACCTACTTCGTTTTGTGGATATTTGCCAACTGATGCCGTGTTATCCCGCGTACACTCGCTTCACGTCAGTCAGTGATGTCGAGGAGTGCAGTGAAATTCGTGTAGTGTTTTTATTCATGCAACAAATTACCCTAAGAAAGCTGGGTACGTGCTTCATTTGCTAATTGTTCCTGACTATACATGGTTAGTACGTATCTACGTCCATGCGACGCAGCCACAGTTCTGCTATGATTGGAGGTAAACGTTCCGCTGTGTCGTATAATGCATTCATTATCATACATAATTTGTTTATCTTTTTTATTACATTTACTGAATTACATTTTTATTTAAAACATTACAGTGTTGTTTAAAGTATACTATTTAGGAGTTCTGTTGAACATTAGCTTATCCAGGATTACGTCTCAGAATTGGCTGAACTACAGTTATGGTTACCCTTGATTTTTCATTCATTGTTGTAAATTATAGCTATTCTTCTGTATTTATTAACATTTTTATAACATTGTTTGATAATTTTAAAGTATTTATTTAAATACGCAAATCACAACATTATGACACTGTTAGACAATATTGTGGTGCTGACTGCTATTTTCTCCACAGAGTATATTACTTAGTCTATGATTTTTCGATCGCTGGTTTGGGTTATCGCTGGTTGGTACGGCGTAAGGAGTGATAAGTAAGACAGTAAGTGTACACCAATTTTTAATAAACGTTTGATAATTTTAATATTAATATATTTTTAACATAAATTTGGGGATTTATTGAAAAGATTGGTCATTTAAATTTCAGAGCGATAATCGATAAGTTATGTGGTTCGATGGTGGGTTATCGCAGGCTCTATAACTCTGGCGCATGCGCACTGTTGTTCTATAGGACTGAAAATATATCAGGTAACCTAAAGTGCTGTTTTTGCCTCAGAATTATTTAATTTAAATAACTCATGATAGTTTCTACGTAGATTGTCTCCTCCTTATCTTGTTTAGTGCTGACTCAAACCTGTTATGTTCCTTTTACTCTATTCTTAAAGGCAGCTTCGTAATGATTGATTATTCTTGCCAGCTATGTATGTTTGTCCCGTCCCTTTTTTATTATCTCGGTATCGAATCACGGCATTCTACCCGAGAAGTTTTAGATACTACAAAAAAGGTACATGGTTATCTATTCCAGCAAGATGGAGCACCGCCTCATTATCACTGTCAGATTCGAGACTATCATAAATGGGCGCTTCCAAATGATAAAGATGATGTTTAATATCTATACTTTTAATATTCTTTTTTTTTAACACCGTTGGGGTTAAAATTATTTCAATTATAAAAATGTTTGTACCTTATATAACCCAATCTTCTTCAATATAATATTTATATAAGGTACAAAAATCTTTTTAATTGAAAAAAAAAGTTTAATATGCAATTAATAAATTTATAGCTACAGCTAAACACACGTTCAAACGGAAACTAGACTCTGAAATGGCGACACTAGATCCGATGCTGTGGGTTGAGACATTGGTGGTCTGTTATTTATGTCTATAGGTGTAGTGTTTTTGTTATGAATGTGAATGTACCACATCATAATATTTTCCTGGACTATACAATATATTAGAAACAGACAGAGAGGAATAATTTCATTTACTGGCTTTCTTAAAACGTAGCAATTTATTGTGTGGAGAAGTTTTGGTATAATTTGTAATTTTACAGTGGCGATTGTTATCAGAGGACAGACAGACAGATGGTAGCGACTTCCTGCACTTTATCAAAATAATCCTCACACGCATCTGCAACACTTGGTAGCATACTCACCAGGCGTTCCAAACTTCGCAATCATACATTCTACTATAAGTAGTGGCAATATTGAATATTTTTACCATTATGAAGAGAAACAGTAACATTTAGTGATTTTTATAAACTGTCAAAATTGCTCTCGGCACTGAACCATACCCTTTATTTATATCAAACATAATATATAAAAGTTAACTAACACACTGGCACTATCCAACCTGTAGGTTCATGGCCGCGCGGATATAGGCTCTCCATACATCCCTATCCTGAGCTAATATTTTCTAATCATTCCCTTAAATCTTGGTTAATGATATTCTCCCACCTCATTCTTAGTCTACTAACTGAGCGTTTTCTCTCTGGTTTCCTTACAAGAAGTTTCGATGCCCCTCTTCCATTCCGTATTCGTGCCGCATATCCTGTCCATCGCAGTCTACGAGATTTAATTGTTCTAATTAAATCTGGTTTCCTATATCTGTTGTGCAGTCTTCATCATTCCCCTGTCTGTTCATCTCTCTTTGGGCCAAAAGTTTCTTAAGAACTTTACTCCAATACTAGTAAACTTTTCTCCTGCTTTTCTCCTCCCTTAAAGTAAGAGTCCATGTTTCGCATCCATATAAGTTAATATAACGGGGAGAATACCAGTTTTATATATCCATCCATAGCAATTCTGCCCGAGGGCAGGTCTTTCACTGCAATCATAGCATTTTCATGTTATGCTTTGCAGTTTTACTAGTAAATTGTAGGTGTGGTAGCTTCCCGTTGCTTTCCACACCGGTGAAGGATGATGATGATGATAATGATAAGGATGATGATATGGCCATATTATTTCAGAGATCGTTTGGGCTTTAAAGTTTTCCTGATATTTGTCTTACAGGTGAGGACAATATTAAAAAGGAGGAGCTTTCTTTAATATGATAAACAGAAGTAGATAAATATCGAGGAGAAACACGGCTGTGATTTATTGCAAAGCAAAATTCATTGAAACATGATTGGTCATTGACTCCCATTTGGGGCATGAGTTAAATAGTCATGGAAACAATTTGTGAACTTAATATTCCTTATTAGACTGAAGGGACATATAGTCGTCGGTCCTGTGTCGTAGATTTAAAAATAATTTAAAGCCCGAAATAAAAGGTCTGTGAGCAACATTTGACGTTCTCTCTCACGCTTAGATATAATTTCGACACTAATGACTGTTCTGATATTTAAAAAAGAAAACAGAAGAGAATGTACAAATTATAGAGGAATAAGTTTATTAAATTCAGCTTATAAGATATATGCAAAAATTCTATCATATAGAATAAATAAAATAGCTGAAACAATATTACGTGAGGAACAAAATGGATTTAGAAAGGGTAGGTCAACTATAGATTGCGTTTTTACAATGGCCCAATTGATAGAAAAAAAGAAAAGAATTTAATTTCCCCACGTATATAGCTTTTGTTGATTATACTAAAGAATTTGATAGTGTAAGTAGAAATAAATTATGGAACATACTAGAAATGAAAGGAATTCCTCAACACCTTATAAGAGCCATTCAGAGTATATATATAGAAACAAATTTTAAAATAGACTGCGAAGATAAAATTAGTAGACAAAACATAGAAATAAACCAGGGAGTAAGACAGGGGTGTCCATTGTCACCAGTATTATTGAATTTATACTTGGACCATGTCATAAATGAATGGCAAGAACAAATTAATATAAATAGTGTATTGACAACTCTGCTTTTTGCAGACCACCAAATAATAATGACAGCATCAGAAAATGCTCTGCAACAATTCCTTTATACGTTACATAATATCTCTCTAAAATACAATTTAAGAATATCTACATCTAAAAAAAAAATATTAGCTCTGAAAGGAAAATGTGCAATAAGAACAAAAATTGTGATAAACAATGTAATTATAGACCAAGTTCAGAATTTTAATTACTTGGGTTGTTGTCATTTAGGCAATGACAGAAATTTAGATAAACACACTAAAATACAACGATTCAATTATCTATGTGGCACAACTTTCAACTTCGTACAAAATTCTAACAAATATATTAGTAAGCAGACTTACTCCCTATATTGATGACATTCTAGGAGATCATCAATGTGCATTTAGAAGAAACAGGTCTACAACAGATCAGATTTTCAACATAAGACAGATTTTAGAAAAGAAATGGAAATGTAATGGTACTGTACATCAACTGTATGTAGACTTCAAAAAAGCATATGATTCAATTAAGAGGGAGAAGTTATATAGTATCCTGCTGGAGTTCGGAATTCCTAAAAAGTTAGTTAGACTTATACGAATGTGTCTAAATGGCACAAAGAGTAGGGTGCGTGTAGGCAAACAGTTTTCGGACACTTTTGAAGTCCAGAATGGGTTGAAGCAAGGAGATGGACTATCTCCTCTACTATTTAATTTTGTACTAGAGCATGCCATTAAATCTTTAGAGAATGAGGAAGGCTTACAACTCAATGGCATTAATAAGCTGTTAGTTTATGCTGATGATATAGTACTACTGGCCGATAGCGAGGAGATACTAAAGGCCAACACGCACACACTATTGAGTAACACTAAGAAATTAGGACTGGAAGTAAATATCAGTAAAACTAAATATATGGTCACACGTAGAAATTCAGTATATAATGGAAATGGACAGCTAATGACAAATGAGGGAAATTTTGAGGAATTGACTTAATTCAAATACCTAGGAACAATAATCACAAATAGGAATGAAATGCACAAACAAATTAAACATAGGCTCAATTCTGGAAATGCATGCTATTATGCATTGCAGAGACTCTTAATGTCCCAACTCCTTTCAAAAAATGTTAAACTGAAAATATATAAAACTATTATTCTACCAGTTATATTATATGGGTGCGAAACATGGACTCATACTTTAAGAGAGGAAAGGAGATTACAAGTATTTGAGAATAAAGTACTTAGGAACATTTTTGGACCAAAGAGAGATGAACAAACAGGTGAATGGAGAAGACTTCATAACAATGAACTACATGGTCTTTATAGGAAGCCAGATATAATAGGAACAGTTAAGTCTCTTAGATTGCGATGGGCAGGACATGTTGCACGTATGGGGAATGAAAGACTTGCATGGAGGCTTCTTGTAGGAAAGCCAGAGGGAAAACGCCCAGTTGGTAGACCAAGAATGAGGTGGGAGAATAACATTAACTATGATTTGAGGGAAGTAGATTATACAGGGTATGATTGGAAAGCATTATCTCAGGACAGGGATGTATGGAGAGCTTATGTCCGTGAGGCCATGAACCTACGGGTTCGATAGTGCCAGTGAGTAAGTAAGTATGTGGCACAATTAAACGCACTTTATTGAGTAAGACTAGAATAGAAACTATTTTGAAGTTTTACAAAGTATTGGCAGTTCCATCTCTTATATATGGATGTGAAACTTGGACATTAACAAAGGCAGATAGTAAACAAATAGAGGCTGCTGAAATGAAGATGTTGAGAGCAATAGCTGCATACCAAAGGACCGATAAAAAGAAAAACGAAGATATAAGAACAGAACTTAATATATTAATCTCTGTGAAAGAATAACATATTACCAAAATGCTTATCTTCAGCACGTATTACGAATGAATGAATAGCGCATACCAAGAAGAATGTATAATTATAAACCAAAAGGGAGAAGTACGTTGTGAAGACCATTGAAGAGATGGAAGGACCAATTCGACCTATAATGAGATCGGAACAGGCCATTGGGCCTAATCCTTGTTGTTGTTGATGATGATGATGACTTGAGATGTAAATGGGGTAGCAATGTATAATAAAGTAAGAAGAGTTAAGTCTCTTAAACTTCGATGGGCAGGACATGTAGCACAAATGAGGAATGAAAGGCGTGCATGGAAACTTCTTATATGAAAACCAGAGGGAAAACACCCAGTTCGTAGACCAAGAATGAGGTCGAAGAATAACATTAATCATGATTTGAAGGAAGTAGATTATACAGGGGATGATTGGAAAGCACTGTCTCAGGATAGGGATGTATGGAGAGTTTATGTCCGTGTGACCATGAATCTATGGGTTCGATGGTGTCAGTGAGTTAGTTATGTAAAATCAGCTACTGCTACTACTAAAATAACCCAAAAGGTATTATATATTGGGGCACTAAGACAAATATTAGGGCGTTTCAATATTCTTGGTATGCATTCATTTACATATTTAACGAGGCCTTTTACTGTATTGTGGATCCTATAAGGGACTAGAATGGAGGAAACCTCACAATGAGCTGCCATATATTGCCAGGTAGGTCATGTAACTCGAATGTGTGACAGTAGAAATACACTGCTCGAAAGAATTAGAGGAACACTATGAAATATGCAAATATTTTTTCATTGGATAAAGGTACAAACATGAAATTAATAAAGTAGGCCTACATTGTTTGTGGTTATTTATTTATTTATTGCTCATGTCAGTAAAAACAAATGAATAACGCTGACAATTAACTTTTCAAATAATTCCGCTATGTAAGCAATTGAATCTTGTGCTTATTTTTCAAAGCTGAACACTCATTATATAGAGTTAGTATCGTGTATGGCCTCAACGACATTCGATGACAGTTTGCCACCTTCGTGGCATGCTCCCGATAAGATTCTGGATTTCCTCTTGCGGGATATTCTCCAATTCCTCCTTCAGAGCATCTCCAAGTTGCTGCAGAGTTTGTGGAGCTTGATGTCGGTTCCTGACCTTCCTGTCTAGAAGATCCCACAAGTGTTCAATAGGGTTGAGGTCTGGGCTGACCGCTGGCCACTCCATTACCTCAATTTCATTCCTCCTCAGGAAATCCCTGATGACAGCAGCAGAATGTGCCCTGGCATTATCCTGCATAAACAGAAATCCAGGGCCTACTCCAATGGCAGCAGGTACTACATGCTCTTCCAGAACGTGCTCGATATACCGGACAGCATTCAGTCGCTGGGGAACAAGAACAAGGTCCGTACGATTGTTGTACGGCCCACACCATTATGGAACCTCCTCCGAATCTATCAATTTCCTGTACAGCCTCTGCAGAAAATCTTTCTCCTGGCCGTCCCCACACCCTCAATCGGCCATCACAACATGTAACACGATACCTGGATTCGTCCGAGAAGAGCACAGACTCCCACTGGTTCAGGTTCCAATCACCATGGTTTTCAGCATACGTACGTCTTGCTGCCTTATGCCCATTTGTTAAGCGTGGTATTTTTAACGGGCCTTTTTGGACGAATGTTCTCTTTCCTTAATCTGTTCCTTATGGTTTGGTCTGAAACCCGGATTCCGGAAGCCATATGAAGGTCATTCTGCAGGTCTTTTGCAGTTTTTGTACGCTGTCGAAGAGCAGAAAGAACAACGTATCTGTCATCCTGGGGGCTTGTTTTAAATTTAAGGCCCTGGCCACGTCTTCTACAATACTGACCTGTCTCTCTGTGCCTGTTGCGTAACCTGGACACCACGGAAGGAGAAACCCCAATCTCTCTAGCCACTTGTCGCAGAGATTGACCTTGTCGTAAAAGATGTAGAGCATGATACACTTCAAACTCATTTAAATGCCTCATTCTGTCAGAGACTTCAATAAACAAGGCAATAATCAACATTCGTCACTATAACAACATCAGGAAGCTTACCATTTAGAAGTGGCCAGTGCCTTCCAAAATAAAAAAAAATCTCTATGTATGTTATTTGAGGTAATTTCTCTGTATTTAGGCCATGGATCTTTAAAATTTGTATCCAATGATAAAAGTAATAATGCAATTTACATATTGTCCAACTTTCAGCATCACAGCTTTAAAAAACAATTACTTATTCAATTTATTACAAGTGTTCCTCTAATTGTTTTGAGCAGTGTAGTATCAAATTATAAATTCAAAGAATTATTAGATCATTAGAAACGTCTACGTGTACGTGGGAAGATATTATTCGGATGGTTCATTCAATTGGATTGGATTCATTTGGTTGAGTATTGGGACTAGGAAGGGCCTTAATGAATATAGCATTCAGTCTAAGATTTCATGAGCCATATAGTTTGCTAGAATATGGGAAATGGGCAATATAATTGGTCTATAATAACAATAAAAATAATATTTTTACTTGGTGTAGTTAAGAACACAGTCTACTCTTCCACTTTACAAGGGTTAAATTAAACATAAACAATAATAAATTAATTGTAGTTACATTATTTACACATAATTTCCATACGGAAAGTACAATATATATATATATATAATATATATTATTTAGGAATATTCCACAATACAGTGTTTTTCCTTCAACCCAAAATTATTTGTCGCCAGAGGTTCCTGTCTAAAGCATCCTCAAATCTCTAGCTTCCATACTTCTCTTCACTCCATCCATCCATCCATCGTTCTCTAGGCCTGCCTCTTCTACTTCTTCCATTAGCTTTCCAATTAAGGATCTTTTTGGTATTCTCTCTTCTTCCATTCTTATGAGGTGTCCATACATTTATAACGTTTTTCTCCCCTATTTTTCCTAATTCTTTTTTTCAACTTGCGTAATTTCCCTTATTGTGCCGTTTCTGACCTTATCCAAAATATATTAAAATAATAATAATAATAATAATAATAATATAGTAATAATATAGTAATAATAATAGTAATAATAAGAATAATAATAGTAATAGTAATAATTTTATTTAGAGTGTTCTGCTTTAAGGCATGTCTTTCACTGCAATCATAATATTTTCATGCTATGCTTGGCAGCTTTACTATAGGGGATTATAGGGGTGGTTGCTTTCTGTTACTTTTCACGCCGTGGATAAGGATGATTATGATGATAATGGCCAGATGATATTCGAGGACCGTTTGGGCCTCAAAGCTTCCTGACAATATGTATTTCAGGTGAGGGAAAACCCCGAGTTAAAAACATCACCTCGGAAGACTTGTCCCGACCGGGATACGTTCCGGGCCCGCTGTGTGACAAGGCAGCACGCTACCTCGAGTCAACGGAGGTGGACAACAATGATAATAATAACTTAGAAGTTTATTAATTTATTAACGTATAAAGAAAGTACAAAATGTAAAATAATAATTAAAATATACCTATGTGTATAAAGATAGCTGTGTTAAGCGCACGTGAATAAATACATGTAAATAAAGATAAATAAGGCACCTGAACCAGATAATTTCCACCAGAGTTAATTAAGTTAGGAGGTAGAAATTTAAAACAAAAATTATATATACTAATAAAAGATATTTGGAAGAAAACAAAATTCAAAATCAATGGAGAGAATGACTGACATTTCGTATTTACAAGAAAGGCGATAAATTATTATGCTCTAATTATAGATCTATTACTCTTCTAAATATAGCATAGGAAATGTTTTCTATATTATTATTATATAAAAGATGGCTGAAATAATACAGAATAAATTAGAATATTATCAAGTGTGATTCCGTGAAAATATATCCACGAACGATAATATTTTTATAATACGGCAAATATTTGAGAAATGCTGTGAATATAAGATAAATTACGTAATATATTCATATATTATACTCAGGCTTTTGATTCTGTTAGGCCTAATAGAAGAAACAGTTTTGATTGTCTAAAGTTTTATAATGTGCCTCAAAAATAGATTCAATTAATATCATTGACCCTAACTGATATGACTGCCAGAGTCCAAATAAATAACAATATTATTGAAAGTTTTATAATTCAAACAGGGATAAATCAAGGCAATCTACTATCAGCCACTTTGTTTGGTTTGATAATTGATTATATTTTTAAACGCATGGAATTCAGAGGAAATATTTCAACTAAACTTAAACAATGTATGACGATATAATGTTAACAGCAAGAACAAAACAAGCACTAATAGAAAATTTCATAAAACTTAAAAAGGAATCGAAGAAATTTGGATTGATAATAAATACAAATATAACAGAATGTCTAAAATGTAGTAACTTCAATAGAAATACAGATGATCTACAAATAGATAATAGTCATAAGTAATGCCACGAGTGATTTCCAAATTATCGATAAATTCACGACTCACGAAGTGAGAAGTGAATTTATCTAGAGAATTTGGAAATCAAGAGTGGCATTTGTTAGGATTATTTAACGAATAAAATTAAGCTGTTTACTCATAAATCATTATTTAAATAAGTTATTTAAAAATATTTATATATTTAATGTAAACGGCGATGTTTGAAAACAAATGAGAAACGATTGGTACGCTTCATTTGCTTCTTTTGTTCGTCACTGCAACCAGATCATATTTTTTATTGCCAAAGGAACGCAATATTGTAAGAATGCACTCTAGTGGAGAAAAAATGAAACACATCAAACTGTATATTAATTCATTTCTGATGTCCTATGATGTAAATATGACAATTATATTTTTCTGGGAAAAAATACATTTAAGGAAGTGCAAACAGTGGTTTCTTTTTTTGTGGTATAATCAATTGCTACAAATGTTTTTATATTAACTCCCGCATGCGATATGTGTAGACATGCATGCACTATATATACAATCTGGTAGCCGTATTTCTTGGTGAGTCAGTCACTTAAAAATAATGATATGACCTATTCAGAATGTTAAAAAGGAGGTGCTTTCTTTATTATGATAAACTTTAGTTAGTAAATTCTAGGCGAAACACGACTGTGATTAGTTGTAAATAAAAAATCATATAAACGTGATTGGTCATTGACTCCCATTTGGGGCATGAGTTAAATAGTCAAATTTAATCAGTGTCAGGATTTAAGTATTTGGGTACAATAGTGAATAGACACAATTCATTGGAAGATGAAGTTAAACAAGGAACTGTAAAGGGAAATAAACGTATTATGCACATTTAACATTATTTAAAGTAAACTGATATGTAAATCTGCCAGACTAAGATTATACAAAACATATTTATTAAAACCAATAGTAACTTACGCAAGTGAAACTTGGACTCTCAAAGAAACAATCAAACAAAAATTATTAATTTTTGAAAGAAAGATGCTTAGAAAAATGTATGGTCCAAATAAAGGACCAGACCAAACTTGGTAAATGAAAACAAATAGTGAATTAAATAATATAATTAAAAATCAAGATATAATAAATCATTATCACATCCCTTAGGATTGGATGGTTTGGTCATCTGATAAGAATGGATCACCAGATATTAGTTTAAAGAAACTATATAAACGGAAGCCTAACGGAACTAGAAGATGAGATGGCTGGATGATATTTGAAAGGATTTGAAGAAGATGAGGGTGACAAAATGCAGAAAAGTCTGGAGAAAGATTATTGAGAACACCAAAACATTCAATTTTGAAGTTGTAACTCGCAGTGCCTTAAGAATGATTGATGATGATGATGATGATGATGATGATATAATATATATGCTTATAGTTTGTAGATAGAGGTGCAGAATTTATTTGTAGCATTATTGAATGGAGTATTTGTTCTCCTAGTTTTCAATGTACAGAGGCAGGACGGGTCAACACCTTGCCATCTGAACTTTCTTGTTCGCATGAATGCGGGATCATGTGTTAGTGCCCCTGAGGCTGATTCTATGCAATTACCTAACGTCGGCTCAGCGCGTTATTGATAAATTACTAGGCGCTCTCTCAAATTTATATCCGTTTAATGCCTTCAAATTCAGTGGAAATGTGCGCTTCTTCAACCTGCGGCACTCATGCCAACAGTGGAGCACATCTGATAAACTCTACTTCAATTTTTTTCATATATGAGTTTAAATGTATTTGGTTGTGTATAGCATATGCTGCAGATGTAAACATATATATATACACACGCACACACAGGTATATTTATACAAAGTCGCCATAATGATAAAACAGAGGCATATGTAACAAATAGAGATGCGTCTATGAGAGAGAATGTTTTATACCTGTTATTTCATCATCATCATCATGAACAAATTCGTTTTAGGCCATGTGGCCTGTACGGTAAACCTAGCGAAGATGGTCTTGATCTTTCCACCGATGTTTTGGTCTTCCTTGGTCCCTATGTCCAGTTGGGGTATATTGGAATGCCAATTTTGGAAGTCTATTTCTTGGCATTCTCCACAGATTATTTTATTTTTATGTACGTATATAGATGTTTGTAGGCGTGTAATTACTGTAGACATGTTTGTATTTGTTTATGTACAAAGTTCTTTAATCGTGGAACAGGATATTCACGTACGGTCAAACAGGCCCGTGAGGAATGTATTTCCTTTTTCGAGAAATGATAATAAATGTTCACCATGTCACTACAATTCACATCTGATCAAAAATATACTATTTATTAGACAATGTTTCAATTCCCACAAATGGAGATTATAAATACAATCAGGAAATATCAAGTTTTGCAAAACATATAATAGAATCAATTCAAGATAATAAACAAAGTACTTTCGATAATAATCGAAGATAATAAGGGGGAAGTAGAGGTACGTAGAAATATCTGGAATGAGGGCCCAGACAATTCGCCGGTTTGCGCGAGCTATTTGACTCCGAATCGGCGACACGCAAATATATTCTGACCAATGCAACACCTCTATTCTCGCCTTGGCCCGCGCAATTGAAACGTCGTTATTATGACGCGTTAATATATATATATATATATATCCACCCATAGTAATTATGCCCGAAGGCAGGTCTTTCACTGCAATCATAGCATTTTCATGCTATACTTCAGATTTACTAGGGAATTGTAGGTGTGGTAGCTTTCCGTTGCTTTCCACACCGGTGAAGGGTGATGATGATGATGATAAGGATGATGATGATGGCCATATGATTTCGGGGACCATTTGGGCCTTAAAGTTTTCCTGGCATTTGTCTTACAGGTGAGGAAAAACCCCGAGAAAAACCTCACCCAGAAAAACTGCCCCGCCCGGGAACGAACCCGGGCCCGCTGCGTGACAAGGTAGCGCGCTACCTCGAGACCATAGCGGTGGACATAATAAATATATATATTTCTCAATGTTAAACATTTAATTATAACATACACACACACACACACACACATAGCTAATACCCGGCATGCGCTGCTACGCCTAAATAAATTACAATGTGTTTTTACGTTTTGTTGAATAAGTAAAAGGAAAAATAATTATAAATTTATATCATTATTAGTTTTAGATGCCCCGTGCGGATTACCAGGCCTTGTCCGGGAATCTACGTATCCCGTTGTGTTTGGTATAAATGAGCTGAAAGACAAAATTCGTTATTTCGAGTTATCCGAGCTGGTGCTCTGCTTGCCCGGGAATCTACTTATCCCGATCTTTTTGGCATCAATGAAAGACAAAAATGGTTATTGTGAGTTATCCATAGAAGATAAATATATGCTGTCGCGGGCTTTTTTGTAGAGTTTTTGAGGTATTCAATTCTGTGTACATTAATTTGGTGTATATGTTATGGTTTAGGCAGCATAAGCCATTTAATCGTACAAAAACCACTTTTAGTTTACTTTTTCACTATAAAGGATGATTTTTAAGGATGAATGGCTTGATAATTTAAACTCTCTTATAGCCTGTAACCTTCCCGGGAAAATCCTGAATATTTTGCAAAAAACCCATCACAATCGTCAGTGCACGCTTGTCCAGGAATCTACTTATCCCGATCTTCTTGGCATCAATGAAAGGTAAAAATGGGTGTTGTGAGTTATCCGTAAAATATAATCATATGCTGTCGTGGACTTTTTTGTAGAGGTTTTTGAGATATTCAATTCTGTGTAAATTAATTTTGTGTATTTGTTATGGTTTAAGCAGCATAAACCATTTAAGCGTCAAAAAAAGGATATTTTCACGTTTTTCACTACAAAGGGCAATTCTTAAGCGTGTAGGAGTAAAGTATCACAACTCTCTTATAGCCTGTGTTCATCTCGGAAATCTCCTGAACATTTTGCAAAAAAAAATCACAATCGGATCAACGGTATGGCTGCGCATAAAGTATGTACAAACGAACAAACAAACGAACATTTATATATATATATATATATATATATATATATATATATATATACACACACACACTAATTACATTGTGCAAAAGTAATTCTTCCGTTTTTTGTTTAAATTACGATAAATGCCATTCGCGCTATAATCCCCGACATTAAAAACCAAATTTAGATTGAAAATACAATCCCATTTTTTATTATTTTATGGCCTATGTAACTCATACTCCAAATGGGAGTCAATGACCAATCACGTTTCAATGAATTTTGTTTTACAACCAATCACAGTCGCGTTTCACCTCGATATTTATCAACTTAGGTTTATCATACGGTATTAAAAAAAAATTCCTCCTTTTTAATATTCTGAATAGTCAGAGCATTTTTTACAGTGGCTGACTCTCTAAGAAATACGTTGAAAATAGCAATTTATAATAATAAGATTTTAAGAATCCTAGATTGCATGTGGCTGCCAGATTATATATATTACACCACAATAAAAGAAACCACTGTTTGCACTATTATTTCCCAGGTATTGACATTCCAGAAAAATATAATTGACATATTTATATCATAGGACATCAGAAATGAATTAATAACCTATAATGTTGGTTATAATATACAGTATGATGTGTTTCATTTTATCTCCACTAGGGTGCATTCTTACAAAATTGCGATCCTATTTAGTGATGAATAATATGATCTGGTTGCAGTGGATGAACAAATCAAACAAAACGAACGTTTGTTATTTGATTTCAAACATCGCTGTTTACATTAAACATATAAATATTTTAAAATAACTATGAATTAATCTATTTTATTGAATGGGAGGTATGTATTATTAATACAAGTAGTATTGTAATAATATTTAAATAATGACTTGTGAGCTTAATCTTATTCGTTAAATAGTCCTAACAAATGCCATTCTTGATTTGCAAATTCTCTAGACTCGTGAATTTATCGATAACTTGGAAATCACTCGTGGCATTACTTATGATGAAGACTTGAAGTGCTTTCATTACTTACCCTTAAAGCTGTGAATACGTTGCAGAACCGCTTCTTGTTTTTTTTTGCGCAGTGTTCTCGCCACTTGTCACAACAATGACCACTAATTCTCACTAACATTAATTTTTTTACTCGAGTTGCCCTAAATTTGTAGACCTGAGATAAAAAAAAAACGTGCGAAAAAGAAACGTAAATTTGTCAGTGAAAGAAAAGATTTGTCTGGAGGTGTAAAAATGACGAATTCTCAGAGATATAAGAAGCATTATGTTGCTCATTTCCTCGCTCGCTATCATTATTATTAGATTATAAAAACATGAATAGTGAGCTAGTGACAGGCACCGTGCTAAATTATTTCCTTCCATTGTGTTGCCCCATCAGACCCGTTATTTCCTGGTTCGCCCGATATCAACTCAAAATATACAACGTACAACATTATGGAAAACTGTCGCTTAGGCATCACTGATGTTAAATGACTCTTTAACACATACTTATAGTACTTTTTAAAAATATTAGGCACGCCGTAGCGTAGTGGTTAAGGCACTGCGCTACAAGCCGGAAGGTAGAGGGTTCAAGTCCCGGTGGGGTCAGGATTTTTAAACTGACCCAAACCTTCTGGCGGCACTATGGCCCTGGGGTCGACTCAGCCTCTAACTGAAATGAGTACCAGACATTTGTTTTGGGGGTAAAGGCGGCCGTCACGCAGGGCTGACAACCCGGCTGACATAAAGTGCCGATTGTCAAGAAAAAGTGGGAGCCTTAACCTCCCACTACCCCAAGGGCCTCCTGAGGCCTGTAGTGGGAATACTTTACTTTACTTTTTAATATCCATCCATAGTAATTCTGCCCGAGGACAGGTCTTTCACTGCAATCACAGCATTTTCATGCTATGCTTTGCAGCTTTACTAGGGAATTGTAGGTGTGGTAGCTTCCCGTTGCTTTCCACACCGGTGAAGGATGATGATGATAATGATAATGATGATGATAATGATAATGATGATGAGCATATGATTTCGGAGACCGTTTGGGCCTTAAAGGTTTCCTGACATTTGTCTTACAGGTGAGGAAAAACCCCGATAAAAACCTCACCCAGAAAGACTGCACCGACAGACGAACGAACCCGGGCCCACTGCGTGACAAGGCAGCACGCTACCTCGAGACCACAGCGGTGGACAAATATTAATATAAATAACTTTTTATATCAGTCTCCTTCAATTAAATAGATTCTTTGTTTGAAAAACTTCGTTAATTAGCTGGTTAAACAATGTAGGCCTTCCAGAACATGTTCCATCTTCGGCATGTTATTTGATACTGATGTTAGGGTGTAAATTGTATATCGGGCTATAGCATACGCCAACGTCAAGAACCAAATAACATGTCAAAGATGGACCATGTTCTGAGAGGCCTACATGGTTTTATCTAATTGACGAAGTTTTTTAAGCAAATATCTATTATAATAGATACAGAAATAGAAGACAGAAATAAAAAGGTATTATATTATTATTTTAAAAAATTATACTGCAAAACCGTAACTGTGATTAAAAGAATTTGTGTGTGTGTGTATATATATATATATATATATATATATATATATTAAAATACTTATAGGAAATTAAAAAAAAAAATACCTTGAACTGTTATGCCGTAGTGCCATCTTCTTCACTATATTTAACTCATGCCCCAAATGGGAGTTAATGACCAATCACGTTTCAATGAATTTTGTTTCACAACGAATGATAGGCGTGTTTCACCTCGCTCTTTATCGAATTCTCTTAATCATCTCCTGCTTTTTAATATTCTGAACAGGTGACTGGCTCTCCAACAAATACATTGAATATAGCAAATAATGAACAGATTCCTTCGAACTACACATTTGATAATTGTGTGTTCAATATTTGTTTTTAAATAATGATTTTACTTAGGCCTATATGTTTACTAAAAAATACATTAATAACCTAAATAATGTTGATTATAATATACAGTTTGTTGTGCTTCATTTTTTCTCTACTAGGGTGCCTTCTTACTATATTGCTATTCTATTTAGTAATAAATATTATGATGAAGTTCCTCTGGATAAACATGTGAAACATAACCACACATTTCTGATTTATTTTCCAACATCGCCGTTTACATTTGAATATATAAATATTTAAAAATACCTATATTTAAATAATGGTTTTTGAGTAATCAGCTTAATTTTATTCGCTAAATAGTCCTAACAAATGCCACTCTCGATTTCCACTTCATGACTCGTGGATTTATCGATGATTTGGAAATCATTCGTGACATTGCGTATGATAAATTTGGATTTTCTTATTTCTTTCTTTAATTAGTATTCGAAAACAAATAACATGATTTATGACATTCCTTTCATATTGCTAATATAATGTTTAAGCATGTTGATGTGCTTCTGTTGGAGCGTTACCAATTCCTCCCGACAGGACATTTATCGGATTTACTCATTTTCTTTGTAATAAGGGAGGTTATAATTTAGAAGATAATTATTTTTTATAAATTATTTTCTCATCAATTATCAAATATTCTTCTTGTAAGCCCTTGTTTCCCTCAACGAGACTTAGGCACTGTCCCCCTACAGGGGAGAAATTCAACCATACTAATTTAGTTACACTAGATGTCATTGAGTGGCCTGTGGTCAGCGTTCCGCATCATAGTTACATGTAGGGAACCAAAATAGTTCTAGGATGGGCAAATTCGATAAAGTTTGCTTAGAGGACTTTTTGTACTGGCTTAAGGATCTTTTGCGAGCCTGAAAATCTTCAGACTCGCGACCCACGGCTTAAAGTCCCTCCCGGAGGACTTGCTTCTTGGATTTTTCCTTCCTAAAATTCCATCGACCCCTTCCGGGTTTGAACCCGAGACCCTCGGACCGCAGAAAAGAGGCCGATTACCAAATATCAGAAATTGGAATTTTCACAATTTGTAGAATGAAAGATACAACAGTATTTTTTTTTTCTCAGCTGGAAAATGGTGGAAGCCTACTAATAAGTTATACCTACAGTATATAAAAAAATAAAGTGATCTCTCTGGCTTTAGGAAACCCTTGGGGTAGCAGGAGGTTAAGGCTCCGATGTTTGTAAACAATTCGCAATAGATGTCAGCCGGATTGTTCAGCCCTGCGTGACAGCCGCCTCTACCAGAAACACAGTATGGTACTCATTTCTGTTAGAAGATGAATCGACTCGTCAAAGTGATGCCAGAAAGTTTAGAATAGTTTAAAAACTTGAGCACATCGGGACTCCAATCGCGACCCGGCTTGCAGCGTGTTGCTAATATCTTGCATATAATTTATAATTTCTTACAAATAAACATAATACAATTTATACATTTTAAATTATTGTTTTTTTTTAAGTACGTAAATGACTATGGACTTATGTTATAGATTATTAATTTGTAATATAGGCCGACATTTACAAATTCCCCTTAATTAAAGTTTTCTATCGTTCTGTATTCTGTGTCTTGATCCATTACACCAAATTTCCTCGCTGAATGTTGAATGCTATTCTTCCAGGTGGGCTTGGTTTTCTTTTTTTGTTACTTCTTTTAATTTTCCATGTACGGATGGCCTTTGTTATTCTTCCATCCTGCATTCTTCTTACGTGTACATGCCATATTAGCCTTCTGTGTTCAAACTCATCCATTATACTTTTTTTTTTCTGCTTTCATCCGTTTTCTAGTTTCTTCTTCTTCTTCATCTTCAAGGTTTGGCTGTAAGCCTGTGCCGACTCAAAGCATATCCCTCCGTCTGGTCATGGGGCGTCCAACGGAACGTTTACCTCTTGGAAAATACTATAAAGCCCATTTTCATAGACGAGATGTCTCCATTCGATTTATATGTTGAAATCATTTTAATTTATTGTGTGTCAGTTTATTAGTTAATTCATATATTTGTAATTGTTCTCTAATGTCGGTATTGCGGATATGATCTCCGCATACCTTCTTAAGAAACACATTTCTGCCATTTTCCAAATCTATTTAATGTCCAGTTTTTACTTCCGTATCTTAGGAGCGGGACTGCGAATACCTTACAAAATCTCATCACTGTCTCTTTCGTGGTTTTATTAAGCAATATTCTTTCAATTGCGCCACACATATGCTGGAATTTTGATAATTTATTACCTAGATCTTTCTCTTTTTCATATGATAATAATCATCCTAAATAATTAAAACATCTTACTTGATCAGTTGTTTTGTTTTGAAGAACTATTTTTTGATCGGGTAGGATACTTCCCTTCAATGCCATTACTTTTGATTTGTTTGTTGATATATGTAGCTTATAATGCAAATTATATTTTTTGTATTTCTAATTTCTAATTAGAAATATATATATATATATATATATATATATATAATAAATGTATTGCTGAAAATTTCAACCTACATTTTGGAACATCAATTTAAAATTACAGGGACAAATGGTCTTCAAGTATTGGAACACTGGCTGACTGTTGGTTCCCAACATATACTATTCCTCATCCTTCCTTTTTTAGCCACAAGACTCTGGAATTCCCTCCCATCGTTTATCGAGGACTGCCCGACTCAAAAACAGTTTAAAAAGAAACTCACTTCATATTTTTTTAGACAATATAATATATAACCCTTTTCCATGTACACTTCTGTTTCTTTATATTTTAAACTTTCTTTACTAAGCCATTTACTTAATCTAAATTAGGTTAATATTATTATTATTTATTATTATTTATCATTATTTATTATTATTATTATTATTATTATTATTTTATTATTATTATTATTATTATTTTTCTTTCTTACCCTTGTCAACTTTATATTTGTGTAGTCTATTTCTATTATGTATCAATCATAATTCTTATTGTATATATAATTTAACCCTGGCGAAGTGGAAGAGAAGACCTTACGGTCTTAACTCCATCAGGTTAAATAAATAAATAAATAAATAAAAATAAATATACCAGCAAAAAGAGAATGCCCTCACTGCCGTTGCGTTGGTTTGAGACACTTGTCTCCTTTATATGGATTTACGGTAGGCAAATTTGCTAGTTCTGCATTATGTGCAGTTATGTAAGTTTACATAGGCTATGGATTTTGAAGTTGATTCATGAGGCTATTTGTTAATTTAACAAGTATAAAATACGAACTGTTAGTGAAGGCCGCGGTGTCCCATGTGTGTGATGAAAGAGTTTCGTGAGCGGATATTCACAGATAATCTGGCGTCAATCAAGTTTGCCGGATGTTAGAAAATGTTTACTTTGTGCTGGCGTGATCGGTTCGGACACGATCGAGTAAGCAAAAACAATGCGCACGTCAAGAAATTCGGTACGTACCTATCAGCTAAATTACATCTCTGCTATCTCACTCACCTATCTATATCCCCAGTCTTCATTCTTCAAATTCACGAGCATCCATTCTGCTGTCTTTACGTAAAATCGTTGTAACGTTGGGGGACCGAGAGCGCGGGTTTCAGAGTAACTAACTGCTTTGACATGTTTACTTACACCCCTACTTCTCCATGTGCGCACGAGGGTGCTCTTATCGGGAATTACTTAAACAAGCTAATTTTGTTTCCTTACAGATGTCAGCGAATGACATAACAATAATAATAGACCCTAAAAATAATTATAATAATATACCCTAATAATAACAGATCTAATAATAATAATAGTAATAATAATAGTAATAATAATAATAATAATAATAATAATAGTAATAATAATAATAATAATAATAATAATAGCAATAGACCCTAATAATAATAATAATTCTATAGTAATTCTGCCCGAGGGCAGGTCTTTCACTGCGTTCATAGCATTTTCATGCTTTGCTTAGCAGCTTTACTAGGGAATTATACGATGATAGACCCCAATAATAATAATAATAATAATAATAATAATAATAATAATAATAATAATAATAATGATAATAATAATAATATTTTTGTTCAATGCCCCAGGTTGTCATTTCAGACATTTCTGGTGTTCTCTCCTGGCATTGGCGTAGGCTAATTTTAATCCAGCTTCTGACGTTGGGGCGCCTAGAAGGCGGAGTTACATTACCCCGATGATATGATGGGTGATACATGATAATGAAGCACCAAGAGAGTTCTTAACCTAAACTCAATCTAAATTCCAGACCATGGGCAACCTCAGAAATGATTCCCTTTAAGGAAAAATTCCTATGGTTTGACCGGGAATCGAACCCGGGACCTTATGGACAGTAGTCAGGAACGCTGACCACTAGCACATGAAGATGGTCGTAATAATAATAATAATAATAATAATAATAATAATAATAATATTTTTTTTATTATTCCGGCTTTTACAATGAATATACATTTTTCCGGTACCCATGTTCACAATTAACTACACATTTGTTTCAACACATTTTTCCATTCTTGTCTGTTCATCCATATATCTTCTTCTATTTCCCATTCCCTCTTAGTTTCATTGATTCCCTGAATCCACGTAATATTTGGTCTACCCTTCTTTTTCCTTCCCTGTGGTTCCCAATCCATGATTATCTTAGGTAGTCTTCCTTCTTCCATCCTTCTAATGTGTCCGTACCAATTTAATTGTTTCTTCTTTATAAAATCTAATATTGAATATTGTACCTGCATGTTTTCTTTTATATATGAATTTCTGATTTTATCCTTCCTGGATATTCTTGCAGCACGTCTCCAGTAGTCCATTTCAGTAGCGAGTATTTTTTTTTTTTTTTTTTTTTTTTTTTTTTCATTTGTGCATTTAAAGCCCACACATCAGCTCCATAGGTAATAATGCTTCTGATTATTGTATTAAAAATAGTTTTTTTTGTTTCTTTGAAGATATGTTTGTCCCATACTATTCCATTTAGGGCAGATATAGCATACTTTCCTATATTGATCCTGTTTCTTATCTCTGTTTCTTGTTTTCCATCTTTAGTAATTTTAATTCCCAAATACTTATATTCTTCAGTGTATTTAATTGTCCCTAAATTTTCTTCTAGTATTAAATCTTGAGGAAGATCCCCTATTGTCATATATCTAGATTTATCCATATTGATCTTTAAACCCCATAAACTATATTCTTGTATTAATTTTCTAGTGAGGTATTCTATATCTTCAAATTCTTGAGCCAATATCAATTGGTCATCTGCAAACTGGAGTGTATATATTGTTGAATTATCATCTAGTGGTATTCCCATCGGTTTACATTTCTTTTTCCATTCTTCAATAGCTTTTTCAGCATAAATCTTATATAATGTTGGAGATATACAGCATCCCTGTCGTAATCCTTTATTTGTTTGAAAACCTTTAGACAAGTACTTTCCCATTTTTACTTGCACATATGATTCTGAATATAGTTTTTGAATTGCTTCAATCAGTGTTGGATTTATTTTTTTTAGTTTTAAGACTTTCCATAATTTTGATGTAGGAATGTTATCGTAGGCTTTTTCTATATCTATAAATACTAGATGTAGCGGTTGTGCTCTGATTGTTTTCTTTTCTATAATCTGTCGTATGCTGAAAATGTGGTCTATTGTTGATCTGCCCACTCTAAATCCTGCCTGTTCCTCTGGTTCTAACTCTTTGTGTTCAATTTCTAGGAAATACTTGATTATCTTTCCATATAGTCTACTTAGTGTACTATTGACTGTAATTCCCCTATAGTTTTTGCATTCATCTTTTTTTCCTTTTTTATGTATGGTTGAAATATATCCTATTTTCCAATCTGATGGTATATCTTCTCCATTTATGCATTTTTCAAATAGACTTCTCAATAATTTGAACAACTTATCTGTTCCATGTTTTATTAATTCAGCTGGAATATTTCCTTTCCCTGGTGACGTTCTATTCTTTAATGACTTTACTGCTTCTTTCACTGTTTCTATGTTTAGGTGTATATTTTCTTTTAGTTCTGCATCAAATTCTTCCTCTATAGGGTTTATATATTGCTCTCTGTTTTCTGTTAATAATTCTTTGAAGTATTTATCCCAAGTTTGGAAATTAATGTATTTATTAAATCCTTCTTTGTCATTCTTTCTTATATTCTTTAAAGTTTTCCATGCTTCCGCATTTCTTTTTCCTCCAATGTACCTTTGTATTTTTTGACATGTATTTTCCCAGCATTTGTTCTTTAATTCTGATATACCTTTTCTTATTTTTGCTTGTTGTTTACGAAGGTTAATTTTGTCCTCTATTGATTTAGTATTAAGCCATTTTAGATAAAGATCTCTTTTTATTTTTACTTCTTTGTCAATTTCTTCACTCCAGCAATAGTTTTTATTATTATTAGTATATTTCTCTTCCCCAATAGCTTCTTTAGCTGCCTCATGCAGTTTATCTTTAATGTATTGATATTGCTTTTCTGTAGATTCAAATGTAGTTTCTATTAATTTTTCATTTAGTCTTTGCTTAAATAAATATGATGTACTGTCATTTTCCAAACTTAATAAATTATATTTATAACCACTTATTATATTATTATCTAAATTATCTTTTTCTTCGTTTGGATTGGGATCATTTTTACCTTGAATGCTTAAATATGGAAATATGATTTTAGAATTGACTAAAAAGTGATCTCCGAATGCGGTACCTCTATATGCTCTTACATCATTTACTCTTAATTTAGTTTCCTGTTTAATTATAATGTAGTCAATAATTGATTTTTGTTGAAGAGTATCTTGCTGTCTTGTATACTTATGAATATCTTTGTGCTGGTAGTATCCATTTAATATTCTCAGAGAATTTTGCTCACAGATGTCTATAATTCTTTTTTCATTATCGTTTACAACATTTTCTCAATGTGGACCTATAATTTTACTTTGTTTTTGTCTTCCTGTTCTGCTGTTGAAATCCCCTGCCATAATTAAATCTCTTCCTGGTCCAATTTATTCTATTACTGAATTTAATTTGTTGAAAAATTCTTCTTTTTTTTTTTACTGTTTTGATCTTCACTAATTGCGTAGACAACCAAAGTAGTGAATTTGTGTCCATATAACTTCAAATTTATTCTTATAATATTTTCATCAATAGGTTCCCAGTCTGTAACATACTTTTTGTATTTATTCTTCATGAGTATGGCAACTCCCCGTTGTGCCCTTTGATGCTTTTTTACCCCACTATAATAATATGTGTAAGATCCTTTATTTTCTATTCCGGTCCCTTTCTTTATAGTTTCTGTAAGGATCATGATGCCCTCCATGGTATCTTTACCTTGTCGTGGTGGAGTGGCTTGCGTGCGTAAATGATCCTGAGAGCTATGCCGGCGGTAGCATTGCTGCCGATAGGGTTACCCATGCCGGACTGGTCGAAGGTGATAAGCCAGACGAAAAAAGTACCTTGGCCGAAAGAGTGACGATCTTTCACCGTAAAAATACAACCGTCAAGAAATGCGGACATGGGTTCATCTGGGGTAAAATTTTCCGGAGGTCAAATAGTCCCCCATTCGGTTCTTCGGGGGGGACTACTTCAGGGAACTCATGCCAAAGGCTCAAACACAGGGACATGTTCATAGGAACATGGAATGTTAGGACTTTATACAATAGCGGGGCACTACAGATATTAACGCGAGAATTAGATAAACCGCCCTTGGATATAGTCGCTTTACAGGAAGTTAGGTGGCCAGCAGTAGGTAGTCAGGAATCAGGAAGTTTTGCATTATACTATGGGGGTGCAGAAAGACCTGCATTTGGAACGGGTTTTTTAGTCAGAAGGAGGATCCTATCCGCTATCCGAGATATCAAGTTAGTTAGTGATAGGATATCATACATACTTCTAAAGGGTAAACGACATGATTTTATAATTGTAAATGTACATGCCCCCACAGAAGATAAAGATGACAAGATCAAGGATGAGTTCTATGAAGAATTAGAATGCTTATTTGATAGCCTTTCACGATATCATATGAAAATTGTCTTAGGAGATTTTAATGCAAAAGTGGGGCGGGAAGATATATTCAAACCAACAATAGGCAAATTCAGTCTTCATGAAGATAGTAACGACAACGGGGTTAGATTAGTCACATTTGCCACATCAAAGAATCTCATTGTTAAGAGCACAACATTTCAGCATAAGGATATTCATAAATACACCTGGACGTCCCCAGATGGAGAAACTCGGAACCAGATAGATCATGTATTAGTGGATAAACGCTGGCACAGTAGCATCATTGATGTTAGATCAGTTAGAGGGACAGACTGCAATTCGGATCATCATCTGGTCAGAGTGAAAATCAGACAACGGCTATCGCTTATGAGAGGAACGAACGCTAAAGATGATTCTGTAAAATATGAATTAAAAAACTTGAAAAATGATGAAATGCGGCAAGAATACCAAATCAAAATTGCTAATAGATTTGAAGTACTGGAATCTTCAGATGACAATGAGGCAAACGAAGAAGAAACTGATATAAATAAAGAATGGGAAGCTATAAGAGATACTATTAAATTGTCAGCATCAGAAAGCATTGGTTGTTTAAAAAAGAGGCAAAACAAGAAATGGTTTGATGAGGAATGTGCCGACATTGTAAAGAAAAGAAAGCTAGCAAAAATGAAATGGTTACACGAGCCAAATGAGGTAAATTTAGAGCAATTGGGTAGTGTTAGAAGGGAAACCACCAAGTTACTAAAGAGTAAAAAGAGGGAATATTTGAGAGAGAAGATTAATGATCTTGAAATGAATGCAAAAAATAGGAACATTAGAGAATTATATCAGGGAATTAGGATAGAGAAGAAGGGGTTTCAGGCTAGAACAAACATAATTCGGAATGAAAATGGGGATATGATTGCAGATTCTAGGAGTATATTAAATAGATGGAAAGGTTACTTTAATCAGCTATTAAATGTACATACAGAACAGGACATTGAGGAGGATAAGTTACAGACAGCAGAAATGCTAGTCGCAGAGCCAAGTGCATTAGAGGTTGAAATGGCGATTGAAAAATTGAAGATGTATAAAGCATCAGGTTCAGATGAGATCCCAGCAGAACTGATAAAATCAGGGGGAGAAAAATTGATGGACAAGATACGCTGGTTGCTTAGTATGATTTGGGAAAAAGAAGCTCTTCCAGATGAATGGAAGGAATCAATTATCTTACCAATTTATAAGAAAGGAGATAAAACTGATTGCAACAACTACAGGGGCATCTCATTACTTTCAACTTCGTACAAAAATCTAACAAATATATTAGTAAGCAGACTTACTCCCTATATTGATGACATTCTAGGAGATCATCAATGTGCATTTAGAAGAAACAGGTCTACAACAGATCAGATTTTAGTATAAGACAGATTTTAGAAAAGAAATGGGAATATAATGGTACTGTACATCAACTATATGTAGACTTCAAAAAAGCATATGATTCAATTAAGAGGGAGAAGTTATATAGTATCCTGCTGGAGTTCGGAATTCCTAAAAAGTTAGTTAGACTTATACGAATGTGTCTAAATGGCTCAAAGAGTAGGGTGCGTGTAGGCAAACAGTTTTCAGACACTTTTGAAATCCAGAATGGGTTGAAGCAAGGAGATGCACTATCTCCTCTACTATTTAATTTTGTACTAGAGCATGCCATTAAATCTTTAGAGAATGAGGAAGGCTTACAACTGAATGGTATTAATAAGCTGTTAGTTTATGCTGATGATGTAGTACTACTGGCCGATAGCGAGGAGATACTAAAGGCCAACACGCACACACTATTGAGTAACACTAAGAAATTAGGACTGGAAGTAAATATCAGTAAAACTAAATATATGGTCACACGTAGAAATTCATTATATAATGGAAATGGACAGCTAATGACAAATGAGGGAAATTTTCAGGAAGTGGCTGAATTCAAATACCTAGGAACAATAATCACAAATAGGAATGAGATGCACAAAGAAATTAAACATAGGCTCAATTCTGGAAATGCGTGCTATTATGCATTGCAGAGACTCTTGATGTCCCAACTCCTTTCAAAAAACGTTAAACTGAAAATATATAAAACTATTATTCTACCAGTTATATTATATGGGTGCGAAACATGGACTCTTACTTTAAGGGAGGAAAGGAGATTACTAGTATTTGAGAATAAAGTACTTAGGAAAATTTTTGGACCAAAGAGAGATGAACAGACAGGTGAATGGAGAAGACTACATAACAATGAACTACATGGTCTTTATAGGAAGCCAGATATAATAAGAACAGTTAAGTCTCATAGACTGCGACCTGTTGCACGTATGGGGAATGAAAGACTTGCATGGAAGCTTCTTGTAGGAAAGCCAGAGGGAAAACGCCCAGTTGGTAGGCCAAGAATGAGGTGAGAGAACAACATTAACTATGATTTGAGGGAAGTAGATTATACAGGGAATGATTGGAAAGCATTATCTCAGGATAGGGATGTATGGAGAGCTTATGTCCGCGCGGCCATGAACCTTCGGGTTCGATAGTGCCAGTGAGTAAGTAAGTAAGGATCATGATGTCTTGATTTTTTTCTAATTCTTTGAATACTTCATCAAATGTATTCCTTATTCCTTGAGTGTTCCATGTACCAATTATCATTGTCCTATTCCGTAGCTTGTGTCGTATATGTTTAATCCTGTCCGGCTGTGCTTCATTAGGTTTTTTAACATTTCTTTTTTTCCGATGAACGGGGAGTTAGCCCGTTGCATCAACCCCAACATGGAGTTTAATTTTGGAGTCCTCTTCTCCTAGATGGGCTGTCTACCAAAACTATCGAGCTCCATCCGCCCGTTGTGGAATATTCTTAGCTTCCCTTCACCTCTTGCCCACTGGTAGTCAAAAGACTCACTCAGTAAGCCGTCTGGATCATCAGGTACTAAGCCCCTCCGCCACGTCAAGGCGATATTCCTCGGGGGGAATAATAATAATAATAATAATAATAATAATAATAATAATAATAATAATAATTGATGGACAAGATACGCTGGTTGCTTAGTATGATTTGGGAAAAAGAAGCTCTTCCAGATGAATGGAAGGAATCAATTATCGTACCAATTTATAAGAAAGGAGATAAAACTGATTGCAACAACTACAGGGGCATCTCATTACTTTCAACTTCGTACAAAATTCTAACAAATATATTAGTAAGCAGACTTACTCCCTATATTGATGACATTCTAGGAGATCATCAATGTGCATTTAGAAGAAACAGGTCTACAACAGATCAGATTTTTAGTATAAGACAGATTTTAGAAAAGAAATGGGAATATAATGGTACTGTACATCAACTATATGTAGACTTCAAAAAAGCATATGATTCAATTAAGAGGGAGAAGTTATATAGTATCCTGCTGGAGTTCGGAATTCCTAAAAAGTTAGTTAGACTTATACGAATGTGTTTAAATGGCTCAAAGAGTAGGGTGCGTGTAGGCAAACAGTTTTCAGACACTTTTGAAATCCGGAATGGGTTGAAGCAGGGAGATGCACTATCTCCTCTACTATTTAATTTTGTACTAGAGCATGCCATTAAATCTTTAGAGAATGAGGAAGGCTTACAACTCAATGGCGTTAATAAGCTCTTAGTTTATGCTGATGATGTAGTATTATTGGCCGATAGCGAGGAGATACTAAAGACCAACACGCACACACTATTGAGTAACACTAAGAAATTAGGACTGGAAGTAAATATCAGTAAAACTAAATATATGGTCACACGTAGAAATTCATTATATAATGGAAATGGACAGCTAATGACAAATGAGGGAAATTTTGAGGAAGTGGCTGAATTCAAATACCTAGGAACAATAATCACAAATAGGAATGAGATGCACAAAGAAATTAAACATAGGCTCAATTCTGGAAATGCATGCTATTATGCATTGCAGAGACTTTTGATGTCCCAACTCCTTTCAAAAAACGTTAAACTGAAAATATATAAAACTATTATTCTACCAGTTATATTATATGGGTGCGAAACATGGACTCTTACTTTAAGGGAGGAAAGGAGATTACGAGTATTTGAGAATAAAGTTCTTAGGAAATTTTTGGACCAAAGAGAGATGAACAGACAGGTGAATAGAGAAGACTACATAACAATGAACTACATGGTCTTTATAGGAAGCCAGATATAATAAGAACAGTTAAGTCTCGTAGACTGCGATGGGCAGGACATGTTGCACGTATGGGAAATGAAAGACTTGCATGGAAGCTTCTTGTAGGAAAGTCAGAGGGAAACGCCCAGTTTGTAGACCAAGAATGAGGTGGGAGAATAATATTAACTATGATTTGAGGGAAGTAGCTTATACAGGGAATGATTGGAAAGCATTAGCTCAGGATAGGGATGTATGGAGGGCTTATGTCCGCGCGGCCATGAACCTACGGGTTCGATAGTGCCAGTGAGTAAGTAAGTAAGTTATAATTATAATAATAATATTAATATTAATAAATAATAGACACTAATATAAAAAATAGACTCTGATGATAGTAATAATAATAATAACTTAATAATAATAGTAATAATAGTAATAATAAGTCCTTCTTATCTTCTTCTTCCTTCCAAGGATTAGGCCAAGGCCTGTTACGATCCAATAGAAAATTGTCCCTCCAGCGTTTGATAGGACGGCCCAGTGATCTTCGTCCTCTTGGTATATAATTATAAACAGCTTTGGAGATCCGATTTGAACTCATTCTTTCAAGATGTAATAATAATAGTAATAATAATAATAATAATAATAATAATAATAATAATAATAAGGATAATTATAAGAATAATGATTTTTTAGAAATATTCCACAATACAGTGTTTCTCCTTCAACCCAAAGTGATTTGTCGCGAGAGGTTCCTGTCTAAAGCATCTTCTTCCCTCAAATCTCTAGCATCCATACTTCTCTTCACTCCATCCATCCATCCATCCATCCATACATCGTTCTATAGGCCTGCCTCTACTACTTTTTCCAATAGCATAACGATGATAATAATAATAATAATAATAATAATAATAATAATAATAATAATAATAAAATAATAATAATAACAATAATAATAATAATGACCCTAATAATAATAATAAGATCCTAATAATAATTATGTTTTATTTATTCCGGCAGAGTTAAGGCCATGAGGCCTTCTCTTCTACTCAACAGCACAAATTACAAATATATATGCCTATATAATACACTGTAATAATTATAAAGAGTTAAAAATATAAGCCTAATAAACATTGCAATGTAAATTTCATGTACCAACAACATTTCATATGGTGATGATGATGACGATTCCTAACCTGTAATATTATGTTTAGAATTTTAGAAACACCCTGTATTTATGACCTAGTGTAACACCATTCTAATTAATTACATTCCTCTAAACCTGCACCTGTCTGCCTTCAATATGACTTATTTCTTGTTTATAATTATGTTTTTAAACGTATCTCTATGAGTGGAGAAACCCGCATCTTAGCAAAACAAACCAACAGAGTAAGATGTGTGTTTACATGTATGTAATTTGTCTTTAACGATATATTGTAAGCATGCACTTGTATTAATGTCTTCCTTTCATTGTCTCAGAGTCTACTGTACAGTCGTAACGTTTCACTTACTATTCAATTACACTCTTTTCTTGCGCTTTTGAATACAACTGATTGACTTTATATTCAAGATATCCAGACAGTACTGTACAAGACAGAAGGGAACGATAATTAAAAAAGAAAATATAAATTTATTTCCACTATAATTCTTATTGTACCTGCCTTTCTCAATATACTGTATCTGACTTCCATCCTTGTGGTCTTGGCTGCAATGTTGATCTCTAGTTTAAAGGATCGTCGGGTCAAACCCTGATGGACGTTTAAGGACATAAACTCCTGAATTTGGTTTTTTTAGAAGGTTTGAAAAGGAGTATGGAGGATTTAGGACACGTAAAAAAGTACCAATCCTGAAATAAGAGACCTCTGATCAAAACTTGTTGATTTTTCTTTCCCAAATTTGAAAAAGATGCAAATTAATTATGTTCTCAGAAACATTGTTAATAAAAAAACTGACCCAATCTAATCTTGACTAGCATTCCTATTAGTTTTTTTGTACCCATTCATCACATGATATCACTCTCATATTTGCATTCTTTGCTCAGTTAGTTCGTAAGCTAGTTAGTACTGTATTTAACGATGATCTTACTTTAACAATTAAAGTCATAAACATCAGAATTCGAATATGATTGTGAATGGAATAACTTTTTGGAGGCCAATAATTTCAGGTATAAGGTTCCTTTACGTGCAGTAAATCCTCGATTTGAGACCAATAACTCGATTTACCTTTAAAATGAAACCGTATTAAAAATTCTGCTCTTAAAGTTCGTCGGCATCGCTCTATTTAGAATTTGTAAACATGGGAACTATCTGTAAACAACACGGTACCGATAATCAGTAGTCTATCAGGACCGACTATTGTCGATGATAGAATTATAATAAATAGGATTATGGTGTACATACTATAATATAATTTCATACACGACAAAGATACCAAAAAGTTCCTGAATAGTTTATAGTACAGAAACCATGAAGATGTACTCTTAGGTAGCCTGTCAATTTTGAATAGGCTACAGTAATTTTTTGGTCAATGTGACTAATTTCTTATACTTACCAAATTATTGTTACTGGAAGTAAGTCAACGTTCCCACATCTAATCTGGTTGCTATGCAAACAAAATAAATCGCAATGTTGATATGGACTCAAAAAGCACACGTTCGGTAAGTAAAATAAAACATTTCTTAAATGTTTTGTACACTAACTCGTACCTTTCTTTAGACTTTTCCGAAATTAATGCAGAACATCCCACTCTCCAGGCTTCTTCAATTTCTCTATCATCTACTATGACTCATTCCATAATAAAAGTATCAAATAGATTCTAATCACGGTACTACATATAAAAATGTCTCCACAACCAACAATTCTTGCTTATAATAAAACAAATGAAAAGCTACATAGCAACGACACCTAATGTTTCTTTCTCATAGAAGTCATTTACATCCAACCAATATTTTAATTCATTTATTACTATATTTAATAAAAATTAGTCACATCAACCAAAAAATAGTATGCAATACACATGAGGTAAGCACGTAACAGATCTCGAAAATTGAAAAAAAAAACTTTATCTCGATCAGTAACAAGTGCTTACCTCACTTGTTTCTCAATATACTATTGTGTATAGACTACTTATGAAACTACATTAAGTTTGGACATGGTTTCACTTAGTCTCATAGGACGGGAAAAATGGGGAATGAATGAGGATTACAGGAACTTTTTATAAGAAAAGGAGAAGGAAAGCGCCCAGTAGATAGACCAAGAATGAGATATGATAATAACATTAACAAGAATGTATTTATTTATTAGTGTTAGAGAATTGTCATTTGCCTACATTGACTGGAGAAAACAAACAATAAGTCATTTATAAAAGGTTCATCATCTTTTCCTTGGCCTCCCAGTATCGGTCCACGAAATTACTGGTTGATAGGGATGGGCAAGTTCAGATGTGACCAGCGCAGCGACCATATCTTCCGCAGTGTTGCAGAGGATACATTGTTGAGTTGATAGAAGACCGAAGTGATGAATGTCTTTACCTAGGCAGTCGTGTCCTGTTGTAGTATGGAATGATGCAACGGCTAATCTTCTAGACCATCGTTCCCCAACCTGTGGATCGCGAACCTCCAGGAGTTCGCCAAAACTTTTCCGTAATGGCGTAGTCAACAATTTTAGAATCCACATTAAGCGTAAATAAAAAGAGCAGCTTCTTGAAATTTCCACTGATTTTCAGTTATAGAAAAGTTATAAATCTTTGTCATTAATTGGTTTTTGGTTAAGTTTAAAAGAGTTTTCAGCATTAGGGAATAAATCCATAACGGCTTTATTACCCTTTTCATCCACATATTTGTGGAAAACTCCTTTTCTTCATATGCCTATTTAAAATATATACACAGAAACAGACTTTGTGCTGAAAGTGACTTGAGACTTTATTTAACTTCTGTGGTTCCTGACATCAAAGCTCTATGCCATGGAAAGCAGGCGCAACTTTCTCACTAAATTCCAAGGATGAGATGAGTAATTACAATGAAAATCTGTATTTATTACTAGCTAATACCCGGCGTGCGCTGCTACGCTTGAATAAATTAAAATTAACGTGCTTTTATGTTTACTTGAATAAGTAAAAGGAAAAATAATTATAAATTTATATTTTTAGATTCCCCGTGATGATTACCCGGCGTTGCCCGGGAATCTACTTATCTCGATCTTGTTGACATAAATGAGCTGAAATACGAAAATTAATGTGTTTTATATTTAGTTAAATAAGTACAGGGTAAAATTTAAATATGTAATTATTTTTAGATACCCCGTGCCGTTTATCCAGGGTTGTCCGGGAATCTACTCTTCCCGATCTTCTTGGCATAAATGAGCTGAAAGACGAAAATTAATGTACTTCTTATGATTAGTTGAATAAGTAAAATGAAAATTAATTATAAATGTATATTGTAATGATTTTAAGATTCCCGTGCTGATTACCCGGTGTTGCTCGGGAATCTACTTATCTTGATCTACTTTGCATAAATGAGCCAAAAGACAATATTCGTTATTGTGAGTTAACCGTAAAAGGTTACCCGTCATTTGCTGCTATGCTTGTACAGGAATCTACGTACTTGTCCCGATCTTCTTGGCATCAATGAAAGATAAAAATGGTTATTGTGAGTTATCCGTAAAAGATAATCATATGCTGTCGTGGACTTTTTTGTAGAGCTTTTTGAGATATTCAATTCTGTGTAGATTAATTTTGTGTATTTGTTATGGTTTAGGCAGCGTAAGCCATTTAAACGTCCAAAGAGTTACTTTTTTCAGGTTTTTCACTACAAAGGGCGATTTTGAAGGGTGTAGGTTGTGAGTCTTATAGCCTATGTTCATCCCGGGAATCTCCTGAACATTTTGCAAAAAACCCCATCACAATCGGATCAACGGTATGTTCGCGCATAAAGTACGAACAAAGAAAGAAAGAAACAAACAAACAAACAAACATTTTTATATAGGCCTATTAGATTGCAACTGGACCTACACGTTATGTAACTTTAAAGCTGTAACCAGAGTAACTTTGGTTTTAACCGTTAAGGGCTAAGTCAATTAAGGTTATTATACCTTATGCTTGGAATTAAATAGTATGCATGTCTACTACTGTATATGTATATTTGAACGTCAGTGGTTCACCCAACTGAGTTCGTTGTGAAAGGGGTTCGCAGGTCGAAAAAAGTTGGGGAACCACTGTTTTAGATCAATCTGGGAGTGTCGATTAGAGGGATACTTTCTAAGGTTCATCTTCTATTTGGAGCTCTAGGAATTCTGAAGGTTTGTCTTACTCTGAAGCGGATATTCATAGCTACTCTAATGTAAGAGATAATGTTGAGTGATTTCTGAAGGATGCGAGTTCCTTTCTTGGCCAGTAAATCTGTCATTTCATTCCTTACAATGCTACAATAGGATGGTATCCACACTGCAGAAAAACATTTTTTGCCTCTTATATTAAGATTTCTGATGATCTGTCTACTCTGTAATATGTCTTTGTTAGTTTGAGATGCTAGGTAATTTGCTATTGCAGATATGGCTGCCTTAAATCGCTTATGATGACAGCATTCTCAAACGATTGAGATCTGCAGGGGTTAGTTGATAAGAATTTAAGGGAGGTGAATTATACAGGGGATGATTGGAAAATATTAGCTCAGGTCAGAAATGTTTGAAGCGCTTATTTTCATGCGGCCAATGAACTTAAGATTCGGTACTAAGGTTCATTGATATATTGATGAATGTTGTCTTCGTTATGTGACTTAATGTGATTCATTTTATTACGTTTAAAGGACAAATAGAACCTACATGAAAAACTCGCAAAAATTTTATAGCTTGCGCAAAAATAGGCCCAAAAATTATTCTGAAGTATCAATTCTGTATTGATTAATTTCGTTTGTTTTATCTGTAAAATTACTAATTACTTTTGTAACTAATTATTTATATTTTGACGAAATTTGAGTAAGTTTTATGAATATTACAGTACGTCCATATGGTATTCTAAAGTCAATTTTCCGATCACTTCAGAAGATCACAAAGTGCTGAATTGTTAAAAGAAAGAAAAGTGAACCCACAATAGACCTCTGGAGACTCTTGAGGTGGCAGGAGATTATGATTTCCTTCTTTACAGACACTCAGGACGAGATGTCAGCCTAGTTGTTAGCTCTAAGTGACAACCTCCTTTACACCCAGAACAAAAGTCTGGAAGTCATTTATGTTAGAGGCTATGTTGATCCCAGAGTCATTGTGCCGCCAGTAGGTTAGACCAATTAAAAAATTCTGACCCCACCGGGACTCGACGTTGTGGGTTGGAGTATTTTACCTTAAACTACGCTATGACGTATCTCTCTGAAATGGTACGTATGAGACCTTCTTTTTCTCTATAGGCATATTCCTGTTTATTTACACACACTACGTCAATGATGTTTACGTTTCATTCCATCTCATGAGAGGTCAGCCCACTTCTCTTTTTTCTCTAGGACGTAGGTTCTTCGCTGCTTTAATAAGCCTCATATCATTAGCTCTGTCCACGTGGACATTTCATTCATTTTCATTGTTGTAATAAATATCTCAACATCTATGATATTAGCATTCCTCCCTCACATCCTGGTTCCTGACTAAGTCTTGTTTTATTTACTAAGGCTCTTAAAGTATTAATTTCTACCGTTCTTATGAATTGTTGGTTTGGCTCTTGTATCCGCACCACATGTCGTTATTGGCCGTACACATGTTTTATAAACTTTTACTTTATTTTCTGTGTTTAAATAGGCCTATGTTTTTCCATATAACATATCGTAAGTATCCTGTAATTCTCGTTGCATTCTAGTGCATCTCCTTGCTTCAACCAGTTCTGGATTTCAAAAGTATCCGAAAACTGTTTGCCTACACGCATCCTACTCTTTGTGCCATTTAGACACATTCGTGAAATCTAACTAACTTTTTAGGAATTCCGAACTCTAGCAGGATACTATATACTCGTAAATTCTCCCTCTTAATTGAATCGTATGCCTTTTGGAAGTCTACGTATAGTTGATGTACAGTACCATTATATTCCCATTTCTTTTCTAAAATCTGTCTTAAGCTAAAAATCTGATCTGTTGTTGACCTGTTTCTTGTAAATCTACATTGATGATCTCCCAGAATCTCATGCACGCCGTAGCGTAGTGGTTAAGGCACTGAGCTACAAGCCGGAGGGTCGAGGGTTCAAGTCCCGTTGGGGGTCAGGATTTTTAAACTGACCCAAACCCTCTGGCGGCACTATGGCCCTGGGGTCGACTCAGCCTCTAACGGAAATGAGTACCAGGTGCTTGTTCTGGGGGTAAAGACGGCCGTCACGCAGGGCTGACAACCCGGCTGACATAAAGTGCCGATTGTCTAGAAAAAATGGGAGCCTTAACCTCCTACTACCCCAAGGGCCTCCGGGCCTGCTGTGAGATCACTTTACTTTCCCTCCATGGTATCTTTACCTTGTCGTGGTGGAGTGGCTTGCGTGCTTAAATGATCTTGAGAGCTATGCCGGCGGTAGCATTGCTGCCGATAGGGTTACCCATGCCGGACTGGTCGAAGGTGATAAGCCAGACGAAAAAAGTACCTTGGCCGAAAGAGTGACGATCTTTCACCGTAAAAATACAACCGTCAAGAAATGCGGACATGGGTTCATCTGGGGTAAAATTTTCCGGAGGTCAAATAGTCCCCCATTCGGTTCTTCGGGGGGACTACTTCAGGGAACTCATGCCAAAGGCTCAAACACAGGGACATGTTCATAGGAACATGGAATGTTAGGACTTTATACAATAGCGGGGCACTACAGATATTAACGCGAGAATTAGATAAACCGCCCTTGGATATAGTCGCTTTACAGGAAGTTAGGTGGCCAGCAGTAGGTAGTCAGGAATCAGGAAGCTTTGCATTATACTATGGGGGTGCAGAAAGACCTGCATTTGGAACGGGTTTTTTAGTCAGAAGGAGGATCCTATCCGCTATCCGAGATATCAAGTTAGTTAGTGATAGGATATCATACATACTTCTAAAGGGTAAACGACATGATTTTATAATTGTAAATGTACATGCCCCCACAGAAGATAAAGATGACAAGATCAAGGATGAGTTCTATGAAGAATTAGAATGCTTATTTGATAGCCTTTCACGATATCATATGAAAATTGTCTTAGGAGATTTTAATGCAAAAGTGGGGCGGGAAGATATATTCAAACCAACAATAGGCAAATTCAGTCTTCATGAAGATAGTAACGACAACGGGGTTAGATTAGTCACATTTGCCACATCAAAGAATCTCATTGTTAAGAGCACAACATTTCAGCATAAGGATATTCATAAATACACCTGGACGTCCCCAGATGGAGAAACTCGGAACCAGATAGATCATGTATTAGTGGATAAACGCTGGCACAGTAGCATCATTGATGTTAGATCAGTTAGAGGGACAGACTGCAATTCAGATCATCATCTGGTCAGGGTGAAAATCAGACAACGGCTATCGCTTATGAGAGGAACAAATGCTAAAGATGATTCAGTAAAATATGAATTAAAAAACTTGAAAAATGATGAAATGCGGCAAGAATACCAAATCAAAATTGCTAATAGATTTGAAGTACTGGAATCTTCAGATGACAATGTGGCAAACGAAGAAGAAACTGATATAAATAAAGAATGGGAGGCTATAAGAAATATTGTTAAATTTTTAGCATCAGAAAGCATTGGTTATTTAAAAAAAGAGGCAAAACAAGAAATGGTTTGATGAGGAATGTGTCGACATTGTAAAGAAAAGAAAGCTAGCAAAAATGAAATGGTTACACGAGCCAAATGAGGTAAATTTAGAGCAATTTGGTAGTGTTAGACGGGAAACCACCAAGTTACTAAAGAGTAAAAAGAGGGAATATTTGAGAAAGAAGATTAATGATCTTGAAACGAATGCAAAAAATAGGAACATTAGAGAATTATATCAGGGGATTAGTATAGAGAAGAAAGGGTTTCAGGCTAGAACAAACATAATTCGGAATGAAAATGGGGATATGATTGCAGATTCTAGGAGTATATTAAATAGATGGAAAAGTTATTTTAATCAGCTATTAAATGTACATACAGAACAGGACATTGAGGGGGATAAGTTACAGACAGCAGAAATGCTAGTCGCAGAGCCAAGTGTATTAGAGGTTGAAATGACAATTGAAGATGTATAAAGCATCAGGTTCAGATGAGATCCCAGCAGAACTGATAAAATCAGGGGGAGAAAAATTGATGGACAAGATACGCTGGTTGCTTAGTATGATTTGGGAAAAAGAAGCTCTTCCAGATGAATGGAAGAAATCAATGATCGTACCAATTAATAAGAAAGGAGATAAAACTGATTGCAACAACTATAGGGACATCTCATTACTTTCAACTTCGTACAAAATTCTAACGAATATATTAGTAAGCAGACTTACTTCCTATATTGATGACATTCTAGGAGATCATCAATGTGCATTTAGAAGAAACAGGTCTACAACAGATCAGATTTTTAGTATAAGACAGATTTTAGAAAAGAAATGGGAATATAATGGTACTGTACATGAACTATATGTAGACTTCAAAAAAAGCATATGATTCAATTAAGAGGTAGAAGTTATATAGTATCCTGCTGGAGTTCGGAATTCCTAAAAAGTTAGTTAGACTTATACGAATGTGTCTAAATGGCTCAAAGAGTAGGGTGTGTGTAGGCAAACAGTTTTCAGACACTTTTGAAATCCAGAATGGGTTGAAGCAAGGAGATGCACTATCTCCTCTACTATTTAATTTTGTACTAGAGCATGCCATTAAATCTTTAGAGAGTGAGGAAGGCTTACAACTGAATGGTATTAATAAGCTGTTAGTTTATGCTGATGATGTAGTACTACTGGCCGATAGCGAGGAGATTCTAAAGGCCAACACGCACACACTATTGAGTAACACTAAGAAATTAGGACTGGAAGTAAATATCAGTAAAACTAAATATATGGTCACACGTAGAAATTCAGTATATAATGGAAATGGACAGCTAATGACAAATGAGGGAAATTATGAGGAATTGACTGAATTCAAATACCTAGGAACAATAATCACAAATAGGAATGAGATGCACAAAGAAATTAAACATAGGCTCAATTCTGGAAATGCATGCTATTATGCATTGCAGAGACTCTTGATGTCCCAACTCCTTTCAAAAAACGTTAAGCTGAAAATATATAAAACTATTATTCTACCAGTTATATTATATGCGTGCGGAACATGGACTCTTACTTTAAGGGAGGAAAGGAGAGTACGAGTATTTGAGAATAAAGTTCTTAGGAAAATTTTTGGACCAAAGAGAGATGAACAGACAGGTGAATGGAGAAGACTACATAACAATGAACTACATGGTCTTTATAGGAAGCCAGATATAATAAGAACAGTTAAGTCTCGTAGACTGCGATGGGCAGGACATGTTGCGCGTATGGGGAATGAAAGACGTGCATGGAAACTTCTTGTAGGAAAGCCAGAAAGAAAACGCCTAGTTGGTAGACCAAGAATGAGGTGGGAGAATAACATGAACTATGATTTGAGGGAAGTAGATTATACAGGGAATGATTGGAAAGCATTAGCTCAGGATAGGGATGTATGGAGAGCTTATGTCCGCGCGGCCATGAACCTACGGGTTCGATAGTGCCAGTGAGTAAGTAAGTAAGTAATAAGGAGTAAGTCTGCTTACTAATATATGTTAGAATTTTGTACGAAGTTGAAAGTAATGGGATGCCCCTATAGTTGTTGCAATCAGTTTTATCTTCTTTCTTATACATTTGTATGAAAGTCGATTCTTTCCATTCATCTGGAAGAGCTTCTTTATCCCAAATCATATTAAGCAACTGGCGTATCTTGTCCATTAATTTTTCTCCACCTGAATTTATCAGTTCTGCTGGGATCTCATCTGAACCTGATGTTTTGTAGCTTCAATTTATCTACCGCCATTTCAACCTCTATTGCACTTCGTTCTACGATTAAAATTTCTGCTGTCTGTAAATTATCCTCTTCAATATCCTGTTCTGTATGTACATTTAATAATTGATTAAAGTAACTTTTAGATGTATTTAATATATTCCTGGAATCTGCAATCATATCCCCATTTTCATTCCTAATTATGTTCGTTCTAGCCTGAAACCCTTTCCTCTCTATCCTGATTCCCAGATATAATTGTCTAATGTTCCCATTTTTGGCATTCATTTCAAGATCATTAATCTTCTTAAGAATTTTAGGGTTAATAAATTCTACCTTCAAGTCATAGTTAGTCCAAAAACATTCAAGACTAAAAGTGTTAAAACACTGGCTTTTTCAACTCTTTTGTATGGAAGTGAAGTATGGACGTTGAAACAGATATACAGAGGATATACAGAGACTTAGATCTGCTGAAATGAGATACCTTCGGCGGACTGCAGGATACACACTACTAGAATACAAAAAAATGAAGACATCTTAGAAGAATTACACATGGAAACTTTAGAAAACAAAATTTGTGATTCTAAGTCAAGATGGATGCAACATGTTCATCGAATGTAAGATCACAGGATACCCAAATAAATGTTAAGATATCAACCTGCAGGAAGAAGAAGACCAGGACGTCCACTCAAAAGACTTGTGGTTGGTGTTTCTCTTTAGGCCGAAACAGGTCAACAAATGACCTAAATTCGTGAATGTCCTATAATGATGATGATGATGATGATATATATTTAGGGAAGCTGGGACAAAATGAATCGCTGCATTGTATAATAGCATTGATTTCTAGAATTGAGCCTATGTTTTATTTCTTTTTGCACCTCATTCCTTTTTGTAATTATCATTTGTAGGTACGCTATTTGAATACATCCACTTATTAAAATTTATCCCCATTTATGATTAACGATATATATGTGTGTGTGAACATATGTTTAGTTTTATTTATGTTTACTTCCAACCCCAATTTCGAAGTATTACTCAATAGAGTGTGCGTGTGTGCTCTTACTATTTCCTCACTACCGTCTAATAAAACTACATCATCAGCATAAACTAACAGATCATTAATACCACTGAATTATAGACCTTCTCCTCCTCCTCTAAAGATTTTTATGGCATGCTCCAGTACAAAATTGAATAGAAGACCTAGAGGAGATAGTGCATCTTCTAGCTTTACCAATCGTGAATTTCACGGGTATCTCAAAACTGTTTGCCTACCCGCACCCTATCCTTTAATCGAATTCACCCATAATCAGTTATTAAATTATAAGCTAAATAGTAAAATAATGGGTGATTTAGGACGATGAAAACGGACTAGGTCTCCCTGTGTAAATCTTTCAGCCATACATCTTAAAATAAAAAAAAAGACTAGTGATTAAAAAAATTAAATAAAATGTAATTCTTAACTTTGATAAATGCACACTGTTATAATAGTGTGGATACGCGAAATGGTGGAGGATGAAAATTTTTATGAGGTTTTGAGTGGTTTCTTTCAGACAAGAGAGAAAGTGGTAGACTCGAAACAAATGGTCGCTGGCCATAAAGAATATAAAAGAAGACAAAGAGCTACAAGAGCATGAATTGAAACATAAAGAAAGTTGGGAGAAAAGGCAGGAATATAAACACGGGTCACAGGAACGTATTATAAATATATTTATATTTATTTTTATTCATTGATTCTCTAAGTTTGTAAATTATCCTATTTCACCCTAGGTAAATTAGAATTATAGTTTAAATAAGTTAAGTATAGTTGCAATAAACGAAGAAATCCAGAAACACTGTATGCAGCAGAAACACTTAACTACGCATTTCAAAGGCCAAATAGGAAAACTTAAGATAAAGGAATGGAAGAATTTTAAGTAAATAACACTAAAATTTCAAGATAATAAGATAATATACATCAAGAATGAAACTCTAAAAATCGAAAAAAACTTTCAGATACTATACGAAAAAGGAGAGTAAATTTTATGGTCATCTTTTCGGAATGAAAACAAACAAATCTTTGATTTTTTCCCGTAACTGCAACACATAACCCAACTGGTTTAAATAAACTGAAAAAGACCTAGCAGAATTAAATACTACAGAAAATTGACCAATCGATCGAACAGCTAAATTAATTACTCAAGATGAAAACATGGCAGTTACATAAAGTAGGTTCAGGCAGCGGAATTGAGATTCCTAGGGGCTGTTAAACGTTGTACAAGAAAATAACATATTTGAAATGAGAATATTAGAGAGGAACTAAAAGTACAACCACTTCTTCAACAAACAGAAGAACACAGGAACAATTGGATAGAACATTTGCAAAGAATGACAGAGGATAGGATGGCACAGATGTATAATCCTGGAGGACGAAGATCGGTGGGAAGACCAAGAAAGCGCTGGGCTGAACAGATGTGAGATCGGAACAGGCAAAGACCTAATCTGTGAAGTTGACGGTAATGATAAAGATGAAAACATAAGGTTCAAAGATAAATCTACACAAAAATAAAACCTATTTCTCCGAAGAAGAGAAGAAAAGTAGAGCAGAAAGAATGAAGAATTATTGGACACTAAGAAAGATACAACACACAGAGAAATGTTTGATCCTACCCCAATGAGGCTGAAACGAATTAAAAAAAAAAGAATAAATAAATTGTTATAGACATAAATGGAAGGAAGATATGGAAACAACGATGAAACGAGAATACCAAAAGTAATTAGGCTATGTCTGATAAACCAAGAGAACGACGAGATCCTGACGACTAGGAGTTAGATGGAATATGACCCGAACAGGCCTTTAGCCTAAACCATTAAAGGAAGAAGAAGAAGATTGTAACTAAACTAAATGCGAAATCTTCTTCTTATTTTTCACTTCCTAGTTTAGGCACTTATTGTCTGTTCCGATTTCACTAATATATCTAAGACCATCTCTTCCGAAGACGTCCAGTATCTCTCCTTCCTCTCGGAAAATAATATAAGATTTATTTGGCAATCTACTATCTCCCATCCTTTCTACATGTTCTTTCCACTGGTTCTTGTTGTTAGATATATTTTCTTTTATGGAGTAGATCTGTAGTTCTTCACGAACATTATCGTTTTCAAAATTGTATATTCTAGTAATCCTTTCACTCTTTTTAAAAATTTCATCTTGGCTGCTTGGATTTACTGTCTTGTTTGGTACTGATAATCTAAGATTCGCTCCCTTGTAAAAGGACAGGGACTGTCATTGTTTTATAAAATTTTAATTATGTTTGTTTATCTACTCTAAATAGTGTTCAGAAGAAAACTTACTAGTCTTATTCTTCACAACAGAAACTCGGGCGGACTTAACCAAAGACGAAATGCAAAATACTATTACAAATTTTAAAAGATTTGAAAAAATAGCCAGTGAATATGTAAAAATTATTTGAACCACATGGTCTCAGAAATAATAATTTAATGAGAGTTGATGGTGCATTCCTTTAGGGGTGGTTCAAAAAAGTAGATAACTGACAGTTGTAGTACTACCACATTTACAAATTAAAATGTTTACAACATTTATACCATCATTTTTCAAAATAATGTCCAAATTTAATCATGTTCAGATAAAATTCATGTAATAGTATATTACGATGCGAGGTTGGGAAGTGGTTTTTACAGAATCGAGGAAAAATGTTTAAAAACCTAGCGATGGCGAGGTTTTTAATTTCCGAGATTCTGTAAAACACTTCACAAACGTGCGTTGTACATTATTTATTTGCGCGATTGTGTTTTCAAAATAATAAATAACAATAAAATAATATCTTTGTTGGAAATATTTGCGTTCATTATAAACTATTGACTAACGTTAACAGTGTGGGCAATGTTTATTAGTTGAAACAACAGGAGGCCTTGAGAACAATTATTTATAACATGGCCGCAAGTACGAATTTATTGTTCTATTAATTAAATAAAAATAAAACATAGTTTTATTTGATTTTCATATTTATTATATAATTCAGAAACAGCTGTTTCGGTACACTGTACCTTATTCAGACATGTTAAATTATGAATTGTGTTCCAACTGATCTAAGCAACAATACAACAATATTTATTTAATTTTTTTTAATTTAACAAAGGGGATTCATTCAAATCAAGTTGAGAATTTAACCGTTTTTTACTACTTTTAAATTTATTAATTTCTACAGCCTCCAAAAGATCTAACTTCTTACCGTTATCATAAATATGTAAAATTTCAAAATTTGGATCGAAACAATGATTAAATTGGAATAGGTGGTTAGCATAATATGTATTTTCGTCAAGTAAACACCAACTCAATTGATTATTATTGTTTTATATTGTTTCAAATAAAGTTCAGTTAATTTAAAATGCAGTGATTTGTTTCGTATAATGTATATTAACACTATCTTTTGGATATGTTTTGTATATACAATGTATGTAGTATAAATAGAGGGCAGTGGTTTTACTTCCCGCACGTGGGTGTAAATATAATATTACAGTATAGTTATTTAGGTTGGCAACCACGAAATGTAGGAAGTAGAACTTTCAATAATGATCGCCATTGCTGGTAAGTACGACAAAACGCACTATCGAGCAAAAAAAAATGTAATTGTAAAGACGAACTGTATTTTAATATGTTTTCTAAGATGAGGAGACTCAACCTTACAGGTATTTAATTTCGCAATTTCGTATTATGAAAAAAAAATGGATATCGGATATTTGCTTCCATACAGCCTGTAGATCTCGAGCCGTGGCCGAGCCGTTTAAGGCTCCGCGGCTTTCTGCAGAGGTACAGGATTTGCATTGGCTAGAGTTCCCATGGGGAAAAACATTTCCTCGTGGAATTTCAGCCAGTATTATGTCGGTGCCCTCCCAGCTCAAGAGGAATTTGGGTAGCTAGAATAAATAGCGACTCTACAGTAGGATGACAAAACCAGTTATAACGGCTGGAGGACACGACATGCTGACACGTCCCTCCCTATACTGGCTCGATGATCATCCAGTTCTGTCATAAACGCATATGGACTTGAGGCCAGCAACCGGTTGGTAGGCCAAGGACGTCCTAGGTCTATCATGTTGTGGAGATTTTTATACGGTCTGAAAAAAAAGTTTTGTTAATTTCCTTTTGATGTTATTCCCCACTGTTTACTCCTCTGCAATATTAATTAAATTATAATAACGATAGGCCTAATACGTGTTTATTGATTTTTTGATGGGAGCACAAAGTTAATTGGCGAAACAATAATTTCTGGTGCCAGTTATTTAAATGTTTCGGACCGCAATGAAAATAAAATCATAGAAACTGTAAGTTATTCTTGTACATTACTGTGTAATTTTACATATTTTAAAGTAATTTATACTCGTTTGTTTTTCTATTGTTTATCAAACAATATTAAATAAATTGTTCACCGCTGCGGTCTCAAGATAGCGTGCTGCCTTGTCACGCAGTGGGCCCGGGTTCGATCCCCGGTCGGGACAGTTTTTCTGGGTGAGGTTCTTATCGAGGTTTCTCCTCACCATACGGTCCCCGAAATCATATGGCCATCGCAATCATCATTATTCATGTTCATCTTAGAATAAGCTTAGGGTTAGGGACTCTCCTGGCGCACCACTATCATCATCATCACCGATCATATCATCGGGGCAATGTAACCTCGCCTTCCAGGCGCCCCAACCTCAAAAGTGGGTTACAAGTACGCCATGCCAGGAGAGAACACCAGGAATGTCGAAAGACAACCTGCGGCATTTGCAAAATTAAATTAATTAAATCAATTGATCTTATAGGAGACATTAAACGTGGGCATTTAATTATGTATTGCAAAGACTCTTGACGTCCCAACTCCTTTCAAAAACGTCGAACTGAAAACATATAGCCTATAACTATTATTCTACCAGTTATATTAGGCCTATACAGATGTGAAACATGGACTCTTACTTTAAGGGAGGAAAGGAGATTATGGGTAGGCCCTATTTGAAAATAAAGTTGAAGGACATTTTTTGGACCAAAGAGAGATGAACAGACAGGTGAATGGAGAAGACTACACAACAGTGAACTGCATGGTCTTTATACGAAGCCAGATAGGCCTATGATAAGAACAGTTAAGTCTCGTAGATTACTATGGACAGGACATGTGACACGATTGGGGAATGGAAGGCGTGCATAGAAGCTTCCTGTAGGAAAACCAGAGGGGAAAACGGCCAGTTAGTAAACTAAGAATGAGGTGAGAGAATAACATTAACTATGTTTTGAGGGAAGTAGATTATACAGGGAATGATTGGAAAATATTAGCTCAGGATGGAGATATATGGAGAGCTTATATCCGCGCGGCCATGAACGTACAGGTTCGAATGTACCAGTTAGTAATTAGTTATGATACATTTCCAATTTAAGGGTTAATAGGCCTATAATTAATTTCTGAAACTGAAGCAATGATTGAAGATTCATTATACAAATGTTTAAAGTTATGGAGAGAAGATGAGGTATAGTGATATTACAGATAGCATAATAACGACCAGAGAATTTACGTAATCCGAGTTAACTCCTGCAAGACAGTTATAAAGCAGTTGGAAAAACGACCCCACCTGCTTGCATCCCAACCCTATGTTTACATATTTATGAACTATACATATATTTCTTCAAAATTAGGTTTATTTTAAGCTAGTGTCAAAAAGGTGTATAAGCCATTTCTAAACAAACATAAAAGAATTTCTTTTGAATGGGGGCTAGGCGTGCTCCTTGCTGTTTACAATAGGGGGCCATATTTCACACGCGCAGTGACTGTCGGGACAAGGAGAACTGACCGTCTCAAATCGCCGAATGTCATCACATCCCAGCAGGACTCAAACCTACGAGGATAATGGCCTCATATTTACGTGTTGCTAGCTTTTGTAAAACTCTAGCACCTTAAAAAAAATATACTGACTTGCCACACAACTACTTGTTGTGGAATTTTCTCGTCAACCTCCCCCTCCTTCCTACAACCCCAACTTGTTTCTAGAGGTCAAGCTTACTGACAGCCAAGAAATTTAAATATTACAACAATATAGGCTTCTGATTGAAATATTGTCAAGCCATTTCAATAAACTACTTTACAATGACATACACGTATAAATGCATGCATTATATTTGAAAATGAAATACACGACTTAGTACTACTGTAAAACATTGCTTTTATGAGAAAATACACACAAGATGTAAGTGAATTGCAGTATCATAATTTAGCCGTTACATGTGTTAAAATATATATTTTTTTACCATCGCCACCAGATTATATTAGACATTTCTGGTTTCTTTCTTCTAACATTGGCGGAATTGCAACCCACTTCTTAAGTTAGTGCACCTGGAAAGAAGAGTTACGTTATCCCGATGATATAATAGGTGATTAATGATAATGCAGCGCCAGGAGAGTCCTTAATCAATTCGCTTCAGATTTAAATGCTCAACGCATTTCCCCAGAAACCGGATTTAAGTTACTTACTTACTCACTGGCACTATCGAACCCGTAGGTTCATGGCCGCGCGGACATAAGCTCTCCATACATCCCTATCCTGAGCTAATGCTTTCCAATCATCCTCTGTATAATCTACTTCCCTCAAATCATAGTTAATGTTATTCTCCCACCTCATTCTTGGCCTACCAACTGGGCGTTTTCCCTCTGGCTTTCCTACAAGAAGCTACCATGCAAGTCTTTCATTCCCCATACGTGCAACATGTCGCAGTCTATGAGACTTAACTGTTCTTATTATATCTGGCTTCCTATAAAGACCATGTAGTTCATAGTTAGTAGTCTTCTCCATTCACCTGTCTGTTCATCTCTCTTTGGTCCAAAAATTTTCCTAAGTACTTTATTCTCAAATACTAGTAATCTCCTTTCCTCCATTAAAGTAAGAGTCCATGTTTCGCACCCATATAATATAACTGGTAGAATAATAGTTTTATATATTTTCAGTTTAACGTTTTTTGAAAGGAGTTGGGACATCAAGAATCTCTGCAATGCATAATAGGACGCATTTCCAGAATTGAGCCTATGTTTAATTTCTTTGTGCATCTCATTCCTATTTGTGATTATTGTTCCTAGGTATTGAATTCAGCCACTTCCTCAAAATTTCCCTCATTTGTCATTAGCTATCCATTTCCATTATATAATGAATTTCTACGTGTGAAGTTACCGAAAATTATATATTGTCTATTTTCAGACATTCAAAACAAACAAAAGATAACGGTACTTGATATCACAATAAGGGTGAAGGCCAAAACACAGCCCTCTACTATTCATAAATGTCGATAAAAGATTACCCTGCCAAGGGATGTACAATATTTTGAAAAATATATAACAACAGAGTTAAGCGAGTGTACCTCGTCTTTTGAGGCGAATGGGTTAAACCTAAGCGCAATAAAGCTTACTATGCAAATATAATACTATTCAAAAGTAAACTTGTCTCCAGATTAATTAAAGTTAAACTGTATAATACAGTAATAAGACCGATTGTAACTTAGGCTGTGAAACATGGGTACTGAAGGAGTCTGATAAACAAAAACTATTAATCTTTGAAAGGAAAATCTTGCGGAGAATTTTTGGACCAATTAGAGAAAGCGATTGTACATGACGTATACGAATGAACTCTGAATTAAATAATGTAATGCGAAATAAAAATATAATAAACCACATTAAAGCTCAAAGACTGCGCTGGTTTGGACATATAAATAGAATGCAGGAAGACAGGCTTGTAAGAAGAATATACAAATGGAAACCAATATGCACCAGACCAGCTGGACGCCCAAAAAACAGATGAAAGGATGATGTTATAAAGGATATATTAGAAATGAAAATTGTAAATTGGCCTATCTGTATCCAGAATAGATCTAGGTGGAAAAAAATTGTTGAGGAGGCCAAAACTTCAATGACGTTGTAATCGCCTACTAAAGAAGAAAAGAAGAAGATGGGTTAAACCTAAACTTAACATAAATCCAGACTTTGGGCAACCACGGGAATAAATTCCTTTAAGGAAAAAAATCCTGTTGTCTGACCGGCAATAGAACCAAGTTCTCATTAACTGTTGTCAGAAGCTTTTGAGCACTAAGCCCATGAGGCTGGTCATGTGTTAAAATATTTAGTTTAAGAAAACAAATATTTAATGTCTCACGTCGTAGCCGAGTGGTTTATGACATGATGTATTGGTGGAGAGCTACGGGACTTGCGCTGGTTCGAGTCCCATGGGGAAGATATACCCTCATGGAATTTCGGCCTGTATGGTACCGATGCCCACCCAGCATTGTGTGGAATTTGGATAGCTACAATATATAGAGACTACAGATTAAGAAAACCAGCTATTATTGTTGGGGACTATAGCTACATAATCACCAAATACCACCCCTTTACTGGTTAGATGATCGTTCACCTCTTTAATTGACAAGTGAATGTTAAACCTTCTAGGCCTATCTTGCCACGGAATAAATATTTAGTATTAGAAACGAAACTAGGATATAGGCCGTAAAACTGTAGTAAGATATAGCGTAGGCCTATTCTCATTTTTAATGTTAAACAGGAAGAGGCACAACACAAATAAGACAATTGAGTCAATCAGTAGGAATTAACTTCTGTTTCTTTGTAAAAACCCATTCAGTTTAACATCTTGCCTTTTAGGCACTTTTTACATGCCACACGCCACAGGGACTTATATTGGGGAGGGGATTTTAAACTGTAAATCACACACATACTTTTTATCACACGGGAACTTGGAAAGCCTCCCCTAACGAGTGATCAACTCAACCAAAGGCCTCCTCCGAAACAACAGGAGCATTTAATATGAACACACCCATCACTCACACATACATACTAAATTTGTCGAATATGATAAATGACGATTATGCTAGTCAAATGGTGTTCTTTGACCGTTTAGGCCTTAAAGTTTATTGACATTTGTATTACAGATGAGGAAAACCTCTGAAAAAAAGCATCACCCAAGACATGTGTCCCGACTAGGGATCTAACTAGGACCAACTGTCCGCTACCTTGAGTCCTTACTGATGGACATATAAATGAATATTCTAGAGAAATAGCCACATTTGACGATATAATGAATAAGATAATTAGAAAGCAGTGGGACATTCAATTTATTGGAGAATGGATAACCAAATTAATAAAGGGAATGGACTGAGCATATCAGTAGAATGGAGAAAGAAAGTATTGTGAGAGCTGTTAGAAATGGTAAGTCAGGAGGGAGAAGAAGCCCAGGAAGATCTAGAAAAGATGGTTGGAGTAATATGATGATGAAAAACCCAAGGTTTAGCTATTAGACTAAAGAATGAGAAGAAGACTGCACCATCTAAGTTTAGCAGTACCTGTAACACAATTTATCATCATGTTTTCAGTCCTTCAGATGGGATTAAAAATGAAAGTCGAGCGGGTTGGTTCAGGCGACAAAGTTTCAAACTCTCATTCGGGAGGTCCCGGATTCAAATCCTGGTGCCGAGCAGCCTGACTGAGGTTTTAAAGCAGTATTTCTTAATTATCATAAGTAATGCCACGAGTGATTTCGAATTTATCTAGAGAATTTGGAAATCAAGAGTGGCATTTGTAAGGACTATTTAACGAATAAAATTAAGCTGTTTACACACAAATCATTATTTAAATATAGTTATTTTAATATATTTATATATTTGATGTAAACGGCGATAATTGAAAACAAATGTGAAACGTTTGTTATTCTTAATTTGTTCATTACTGCAACCAGATCATAGTATTTATTGCCAAAGGACTGCAATATTGTAAGAATGCACCCTAGTGGGGAAAAAAAAAAAAAAAATGAAACACATCAAACGGTTTATAACCAACATATTAATTAATTTCTGATGTCCTATGATGTAAATATGTCAATTATATTTTTCTGGAACGTAAATTCATGGGAAATAATACGTTTAAGAAAGTGCAAACACTGTTTTTTTTTTTTTTTTTGTGGTATAATCCGATTCCGACTGAGAGTCTTTCCACTTCTCAGCGGTTGCCCTCTTACCAGCCGGCTGCTGGCCCTTCACATCCACATGTGTCAATCACAGAGGTAGATGATCAACAGCCAGTGTAGGGGTGATATGTGGTTAGCATGTCGAGTCCCCCAGCCGTTATAGCTGGTTCCTCAACCTGGAGCCGCTACTTATTGTAGCTACCCAATTGTCTCACGATGCTGGGTGGGCACCGGTCCCATACTGGCCGAAATACCATGAGAAAATTTCTTCCCCCATGGAGACTCGAACCAGCGCAAGTCCCGTAGCTCTGCGCCAAGGCTTTCTACCTTAACCGCTCGGCTACGGCGCGGGTGGTATAATCAATTACTAAAAAAGTTTTCATATTATATCCTTCAGGCACTATCTGGTTAAATTCGTGCACTATATATACTATCTGGTAGCCACATGCATTCTAGAATTCTTACATCTCAATATATAAATTGTTATATTCAACACATTTCTTAGAGAGTCAGTCACTGCAAAATAATGCTATGACCTATTCAGAATGTTAAAAAGGAGGAGCTTGATTTTAAAGTGATTAAATAAAATTGATAAAATCGAGGTGAAAATGACTGTGATTGGTTGTAAATCAAAATTCATTGAAATTTGATTGGTCATTCACACTCATTTGGGGCATGAGTTAAATAGTCAAAATAAAATATATTAATGAAAGATTTTGAACAATTCCTATTAGGCTAATTATTACTGTCAGGCTTAGGCAAAGGATAAACTTATTTATAAATTTTTATATGTAATTTAAATTTTAAAATATTATGGATTTAAACTTGGTTCTTAAAGAACTTAGCACTTTTTTCCTGTTTTGTCGCTTTTAAATGGTCTTTAAATTCAGATTGATATTCAGCTGTGAATTCTGCGATAGAATTCCTTATTTTGTCTTCGCATTTCTTGATGAATCGTACAGTTGACTCATTATAATTGAAACAGTGTGATATTGACGCAAACGGTTCGGCAACGCGTAAACGGTCAAGCATTTATATTTTTACTTTAAGCGGCAACGCAACTTTTTTCCGCTTCGGAATTAATTTTCTTTCCTTTAACTCTTACTTACTTACTCACTGGCACTATCGAACCCGTAGGTTCATGGCCGCGCGGACATAAGCTCTCCATACATCCCTATCCTGAGCTAATGCTTTCCAATCATTCCTTGTATAATCTACTTCCCTTAAATCATAGTTAATGCTGTTCTCCCACCTCATTCTTGGTCTACCAACTGAGCGTTTTCCCTCTGGCTTTTCTACAAGAAGCTTCCATGCCGACTTACATTCCCCATACGGGCAACATGTCCTGCCCATCGCAGTCTACGAGATTTAACTGTTCTTATTATATCTGGCTTCCTATAAAGACCATGTAGTTCATAGTTATGTAGTCTTCTCCATTCACCTGTCTGTTCATCTCTCTTTGGTCCATCTTTCCTTTAACTCGACATTATAAATTGGCAACAAAGAAGAAAAGACACGTGTTAATCAATCAAAATTATTGCAACAAATGTCAAGTTGAAACAATAAAACACCGATCGTGGTGTGAACAGCATTTATCAACGGACATAGCGGCGCGTGAAATACTGCGGCGGCGGCTCTTAATAAAGAACTCCAGACTTAGTGACAATAAGATTTGTTTTACTTTGGTATTAATTTGTCCATTTGGTTTGAATCGCTCTTTGTAAAAGCCGCCTTGGCACTTGCTTGTAGTGAAAAAAGTTGCCGATTCGTTAATAAATCCTTCTATATCGATTGGATCCGCAAATATAGAAATATTCAGCCGCGAATAAAGGAACTGTGTCGAAATGTTTCAACTCACGAATAAGGAGC